>NC_069458.1:14087745-14212745 GCF_026875155.1 Cherax quadricarinatus | reverse complement strand
ATCTTCTGAAGCGATGAAAATCACTGTTATAACTGAAGACTATCTTCTGAAGCGATGAAAATCACTGTTGTAACAGAAGACTATCTTCTGAAGCGTGAATCATGTTATAACAGAAGATATCTTTGAGCGATGAAAATCACTGTTATAACAGAAGACTATCTTCTGAAGCGATGAAAATCACTGTTGTAACAGAAGACTATCTTCTGAAGCGATGAAAATCACTGTTATAACAGAAGACTATCTTCTGAAGCGGTGAAAATCACTGTTATAACAGAAGACTATCTTCTGAAGCGATGAAAATCACTGTTATAACAGAAGACTATCTTCTGAAGCGGTGAAAATCACTGTTATAACAGAAGACTATCTTCTGAAGCGGTGAAAATCACTGTTATAACAGAAGACTATCTTCTGAAGCGGTGAAAATCACTGTTATAACAGAAGACTATCTTCTGAAGCAGTGAAAGCCACATAATAGCCATACTAGTATAACCATCAGATTATACCACCTGTGCTGGAGGATATCAATACTTTGTGTGGTTGAGGTATACCAGACAGGTGGTCGTGTCGGGGGTCGTAATGTGGTGAAGATCATTTTCTTGATCAGTTCTTGTCAGGAGTGACTGTCTGTCCTGTAGGAATTATTTGGTATCACCGACAGGGACGTATAGATGGTTACCAGTTTTTTTTTTCTATTTTCTTCCAGCTTTCCATTTTTCTTTCGTTCATAACTTGAGAACGCCTCATCCGATAGGCTTCAAATTTTCAGTGTTTGTGTACATTAACGAGGACCAAATTCTTGATGAAATGGCATGTTCATGTGCCAATATAATTTTCAATATATTTTCCAAAACCCTCAGTGACAGATGTTCAAACGATCAGAAACTTGGTAAATGAGACATATGTTCAACACAGTGGCTTCATCAGTCCAGTACAAAGAAGAATAGTTGGAGATCAGAAGTAGGTAATCA
The DNA here is from genome assembly GCF_026875155.1 of Cherax quadricarinatus. Classification (NCBI taxonomy): domain Eukaryota; kingdom Metazoa; phylum Arthropoda; class Malacostraca; order Decapoda; family Parastacidae; genus Cherax; species Cherax quadricarinatus. Next base: position 14,211,777 of record NC_069458.1, on the reverse strand, counting down.
GTCCCCCAGCCTGAAGTCGATATAAAAAATATCAGACTTCTGTCGATTATATCGACAGGAGAGTTTGATGTAATAATAAGTCTCTATAGTTCACTGATTACCTCAAACTCCTTCTGATCGTCACCATTGTTCTTTGTATTTGACTGATGAAGCTACTGTGTGGCGGAACATTTACACAATAAAGATATCCAACTTGTGGCTTCTCTCAACCATATATCTACGTTCACAAAGTTGCCCCAGATGCCCCCCAGACGACCACGACCACGAAGTCCACGACCATGATGACCACAACCACGACGATCACAACCATAACGACGACGACGACCATGACGACGACCATGACGACGACCAAGACGACGACCATGACGACGACCATGACGACGACCAAGACGACGACCATGACGACGACCATGACGACGACCATGACGATGATCATGACGACAACGACGACCACGATCACGACGACGACCACGACGACCATAACCACGACGACCACGACCACGACGACCATGACGACCTCAACGACGGCAAATGAAACTCAAGTGGACGACTTTATTTTATGTCTAAAATAATGTGAAAGTTTTAATACCGTTAAGTCAAGTAAAATTAATTTTAGTTTAGGTCTTCTAAGCATCTTCAATATTGTATGCAGCGGGATAGAACCTTCCAAGTTTACTCTGTATGCAGCGGGATAGAACCTTCCAAGTTTACTCTGTATGCAGCGGGATAGAACCTTCCAAGTTTACTCTGTATACAGCGGGATAGAACCTTCCAAGTTTACTCTGTATGCGGCGGGATAGAACCTTCCAAGTTTACTCTATGCAGCGGGATAGAACCTTCCAAGTTTACTCTGTATGCAGCGGGATAGAACCTTCCAAGTTTACTCTGTATGCAGCGGGATAGAACCTTCCAAGTTTACTCTATGCAGCGGGATAGAACCTTCCAAGTTTACTCTGTATGCAGCGGGATAGAACCTTCCAAGTTTTACTCTGTATGCAGCGGGATGAGAACCTTCCAAGTTTACTCTGTATGCAGCGGGATAGAACCTTCCAAGTTTACTCTGTATGCAGCGGGATAGAACCTTCCAAGTTTACTCTATGCAGCGGGATAGAACCTTCCAAGTTTACTCTGTATGCAGCGGGATAGAACCTTCCAAGTTTACTCTATGCAGCGGGATAGAACCTTCCAAGTTTACTCTGTATGCAGCGGGATAGAACCTTCCAAGTTTACTCTGTATGCAGCGGGATAGAACCTTCCAAGTTTACTCTGTATGCAGCGGGATAGAACCTTCCAAGTTTACTCTGTATGCAGCGGGATAGAACCTTCCAAGTTTACTCTGTATGCAGAGAGATAGAACCTTCCAAGTTTACTCTGTATGCAGCGGGATAGAACCTTCCAAGTTTACTCTGTATGCAGCGGATAGAACCTTCCAAGTTTACTCTATGCAGCGGGATAGAACCTTCAAGTTTACTCTGTATGCAGCGGGATAGAACCTTCCAAGTTACTCTGTATGCAGCGGGAATAGAACCTTCCAAGTTTACTCTGTATGCAGCGGGATAGAACTTCCAAGTTTACTCTATATGCAGCGGGATAGAACCTTCCAAGTTTACTCTATGCAGCGGGATAGAACCTTCCAAGTTTACTCTGTATGCAGCGGGATAGAACCTTCCAAGTTTACTCTGTATGCAGCGGAATAGAACCTTCCAAGTTTACTCTGTATGCAGCGGGATAGAACCTTCCAAGTTTACTCTGTATGCAGCGGGATAGAACCTTCCAAGTTTACTCTATATGCAGCGGGATAGAACCTTCCAAGTTTACTCTATGCAGCGGGATAGAACCTTCCAAGTTTACTCTGTATGCAGCGGGATAGAACCTTCCAAGTTTACTCTGTATGCAGCGGGATAGAACCTTCCAAGTTACTCTGTATGCAGCGGGATAGAACCTTCCAAGTTTACTCTGTATGCAGCGGGATAGAACCTTCCAAGTTTACTCTATGCAGCGGGATAGAACCTTCCAAGTTTACTCTTATGCAGCGGGATAGAACCTTCCAAGTTTACTCTGTATGCAGCGGGATAGAAAACCTTCCAAGTTTACTCTGTATGCAGCGGGATAGAACCTTCCAAGTTTACTCTATATGCAGCGGGATAGAACCTTCCAACTTTACTCTGTATGCAGCGGGATAGAACCTTCCAAGTTTACTCTGTATGCAGCGGGATAGAACCTTCCAAGTGTAATCTATATGCAGCGGGATAGAACCTTCCAAGTTTACTCTATGCAGCGGGATAGAACCTTCCAAGTTTACTCTGTATGCAGCGGGATAGAACCTTCCAAGTTTACTCTATATGCAGCGGGATAGAACCTTCCAACTTTACTCTGTATGCAGCGGGATAGAACCTTCCAAGTTTACTCTGTATGCAGCGGGATAGAACCTTCCAAGTTTACTCTGTATGCAGCGGGATAGAACCTTCCAAGTTTACTCTGTATGCAGCGGGATAGAACCTTCCAAGTTTACTCTGTATGCAGAGGGATAGAACCTTCCAAGTTTACTCTGTATGCAGCGGGATAGAACCTTCCAAGTTTACTCTGTATGCAGCGGGATAGAAACCTTCCAAGTTTACTCTGTATGCAGCGGATAGAACCTTCAATTTACTCTTATGCAGCGGGATAGAACCTTCCAAGTTTACTCTATATGCAGCGGGATAGAACCTTCCAAGTTTACTCTATGCAGCGGGATAGAACCTTCCAAGTTTACTCTGTATGCAGCGGGATAGAACCTTCCAAGTTACTCTGTATGCAGCGGGATAGAACCTTCCAAGTTTACTCTGTATGCAGCGGGATAGAACCTTCCAAGTTTACTCTGTATGCAGCGGGATAGAACCTTCCAAGTTTACTCTATATGCAGCGGGATAGAACCTTCCAAGTTTACTCTATGCAGCGGGATAGAACCTTCCAAGTTTACTCTGTATGCAGCGGGATAGAACCTTCCAAGTTTACTCTGTATGCAGCGGGATAGAACCTTCCAAGTTTACTCTGTATGCAGCGGGATAGAACCTTCCAAGTTTACTCTGTATGCAGCGGGATAGAACCTTCCAAGTTTACTCTATATGCAGCGGGATAGAACCTTCCAAGTTTACTCTATGCAGCGGGATAGAACCTTCCAAGTGTAATCTATATGCAGCGGGATAGAACCTTCCAAGTTTACTCTATGCAGCGGGATAGAACCTTCCAAGTTTACTCTGTATACAGCGGGATAGAACCTTCCAAGTTTACTCTATATGCAGCGGGAAAGAACCTTCCAACTTTACTCTGTATGCAGCGGGATAGAACCTTCCAAGTTTACTCTGTATGCAGCGGGATAGAACCTTCCAAGTTTACTCTGTATGCAGCGGGATAGAACCTTCCAAGTTTACTCTGTATGCAGCGGGATAGAACCTTCCAAGTTTACTCTGTATGCAGCGGGATAGAACCTTCCAAGTTTACTCTGTATGCAGCGGGATAGAACCTTCCAAGTTTACTCTATATGCAGTGGGATAGAACCTTCCAAGTTTACTCTATGCAGCGGGATAGAACCTTCCAAGTTTACTCTGTATGCAGCGGGATAGAACCTTCCAAGTTTACTCTGTATGCAGCGGGATAGAACCTTCCAAGTTTACTCTATATGCAGCGGGATAGAACCTTCCAACTTTACTCTGTATGCAGCGGGATAGAATCTTCCAAGTTTACTCTGTATGCAGCGGGATAGAACCTTCCAAGTTTACTCTGTATGCAGCGGGATAGAACCTTCCAAGTTTACTCTGTATGCAGCGGGATAGAACCTTCCAAGTTTACTCGGTATGCAGCGGGATAGAACCTTCCAAGTTTACTCTGTATGCAGCGGGATAGAACCTTCCAAGTTTACTCTGTATGCAGCGGGATAGAACCTTCCAAGTTTACTCTGTATGCAGCGGGATAGAACCTTCCAAGTTTACTCTGTATGCAGCGGGATAGAACCTTCCAAGTTTACTCTGTATGCAGCGGGATAGAACCTTCCAAGTTTACTCTGTATGCAGAGGGATAGAACCTTCCAAGTTTACTCTGTATGCAGCGGGATAGAACCTTCCAAGTTTACTCTGTATGCAGCGGGATAGAACCTTCCAAGTTTACTCTGTATGCAGCGGGATAGAACCTTCCAAGTTTACTCTGTATGCAGCGGGATAGAACCTTCCAAGTTTACTCTGTATGCAGCGGGATAGAACCTTCCAAGTTTACTCTGTATGCAGCGGGATAGAACCTTCCAAGTGTACTCTATATCCAGCGGGATAGAACCTTCCAAGTTTACTCTATGCAGCGGGATAGAACCTTCCAAGTTTACTCTGTATGCAGCGGGATAGAACCTTCCAAGTTTACTCTATATGCAGCGGGATAGAACCTTCCAACTTTACTCTGTATGCAGCGGGATAGAACCTTCCAAGTTTACTCTGTATGCAGCGGGATAGAACCTTCCAAGTTTACTCTGTATGCAGCGGGATAGAACCTTCCAAGTTTACTCTGTATGCAGCGGGATAGAACCTTCCAAGTTTACTCTGTATGCAGCGGGATAGAACCTTCCAAGTTTACTCTGTATGCAGCGGGATAGAACCTTCCAAGTTTACTCTGTATGCAGCGGGATAGAACCTTCCAAGTGTACTCTATATGCAGCGGGATAGAACCTTCCAAGTTTACTCTATGCAGCGGGATAGAACCTTCCAAGTTTACTCTGTATGCAGCGGGATAGAACCTTCCAAGTTTACTCTATATGCAGCGGGATAGAACCTTCCAACTTTACTCTGTATGCAGCGGGATAGAACCTTCCAAGTTTACTCTGTATGCAGGGGGATAGAACCTTCCAAGTTTACTCTGTATGCAGCGGGATAGAACCTTCCAAGTTTACTCTGTATGCAGCGGGATAGAACCTTCCAAGTTTACTCTGTATGCAGCGGGATAGAACCATCCAAGTTTACTCTGTATGCAGCTGGATAGAACCTTCCAAGTTTACTCTGTATGCAGCGGGATAGAACCTTCCAAGTTTACTCTATATGCAGCGGGATAGAACCTTCCAAGTTTACTCTATGCAGCGGGATAGAACCTTCCAAGTTTACTCTGTATGGAGCGGGATACAACCTTCCAAGTTTACTCTGTATGCAGCGGGATAGAACCTTCCAAGTTTACTCTGTATGCAGCGGATAGAACCTTCCAAGTTTACTCTGTATGCAGCGGGATAGAACCTTCCAAGTTTACTCTGTATGCAGAGGGATAGAACCTTCCAAGTTTACTCTGTATGCAGCGGGATAGAACCTTCCAAGTTTACTCTGTATGCAGCGGGATAGAACCTTCCAAGTTTACTCTGTATGCAGCGGGATAGAACCTTCCAAGTTTACTCTGTATGCAGCGGGATAGAACCTTCCAAGTTTACTCTGTATGCAGCGGGATAGAACCTTCCAAGTTTACTCTGTATGCAGCGGGATAGAACCTTCCAAGTTTACTCTATATGCAGCGGGATAGAACCTTCCAAGTTTACTCTATGCAGCGGGATAGAACCTTCCAAGTTTACTCTGTATGCAGCGGGATAGAACCTTCCAAGTTTTACTCTGTATGCAGCGGGGATAGAACCTTCCAAGTTTACTCTGTATGCAGCGGGATAGAACCTTCCAAGTTTACTCTGTATGCAGCGGGATAGAACCTTCCAAGTTTACTCTATATGCAGCGGGATAGAACCTTCCAAGTTTACTCTATGCAGCGGGATAGAACCTTCCAAGTTTACTCTGTATGCAGCGGGATATAACCTTCCAAGTTTACTCTGTATGCAGCGGGGTAGAACCTTCCAAGTTTACTCTGTATGCAGCGGGATAGAACCTTCCAAGTTTACTCTATATGCAGCGGGATAGAACCTTCCAAGTTTACTCTATGCAGCGGGATAGAACCTTCCAACTTTACTCTGTATACAGCTGGATAGAACCTTCCAAGTTTACTCTGTATGCAGCGGGATAGAACCTTCCAAGTTTACTCTATATGCAGCGGGATAGAACCTTCCAACTTTACTCTGTATGCAGCGGGATAGAACCTTCCAAGTTTACTCTGTATGCAGCGGGATAGAACGTTCCAAGTTTACTCTGTATGCAGCGGGATAGAACCTTCCAAGTTTACTCTATATGCAGCGGGATAGAACCTTCCAAGTTTACTCTATGCAGCGGGATAGAACCTTCCAAGTTTACTCTGTATGCAGCGGGATATAACCTTCCAAGTTTACTCTGTATGCAGCGGGGTAGAACCTTCCAAGTTTACTCTGTATGCAGCGGGATAGAACCTTCCAAGTTTACTCTATATGCAGCGGGATAGAACCTTCCAAGTTTACTCTATGCAGCGGGATAGAACCTTCCAACTTTACTCTGTATGCAGCTGGATAGAACCTTCCAAGTTTACTCTGTATGCAGCGGGATAGAACCTTCCAAGTTTACTCTATATGCAGCGGGATAGAACCTTCCAACTTTACTCTGTATGCAGCGGGATAGAACCTTCCAAGTTTACTCTGTATGCAGCGGGATAGAACGTTCCAAGTTTACTCTGTATGCAGCGGGATAGAACCTTCCAAGTTTACTCTAGTATGCAGCGGGATAGAACCTTCCAAGTTTACTCTGTATGCAGCGGGATAGAACCTTCCAAGTTTACTCTTATGCAGCGGGATAGAACCTTCCAAGTTTACTCTAATGCAGCGGGATAGAACCTTCCAATTTACTCTGTATGCAGCGGGATAGAACCTTCCAAGTTTACTCTATGCAGCGGATAGAACCTTCCAACTTTACTCTGTATGCAGCGGGATAGAACCTTCCAAGTTTACTCTGTATGCAGCGGGATAGAACCTTCCAAGTTTACTCTGTATGCAGCGGGATAGAACCTCCAAGTTTACTCTGTATGCAGCGGGATAGAACCTTCCAAGTTTACTCTATATGCAGCGGGATAGAACCTTCCAAGTTTACTCTATGCGCGGGATAGAACCTTCAAGTTTACTTTGTATGCAGCGGGATAGAACCTTCCAAGTTTACTCTGTATGCAGCGGGATAGAACCTTCCAAGTTTACTCTGTATGCAGCGGGATAGAACCTTCCAAGTTTCACTCTGTATGCAGCGGGATAGAACCTTCCAAGTTTACTCTATATGCAGCGGGATAGAACCTTCCAAGTTTACTCTCTATGCAGCGGGATAGAACCTTCCAAGTTTACTCTGTATGCAGCGGGATAACCTTCCAAGTTTACTCTGTATGCAGCGGGATAGAACCTTCCAAGTTTACTCTGTATGCAGCGGGATAGAACCTTCCAAGTTTACTCTATATGCAGCGGGATAGAACCTTCCAAGTTTACTCGTATGCAGCGGGATAGAACCTTCCAACTTTACTCTGTATGCAGCTGGATAGAACCTTCCAAGTTTACTCTGTATGCAGCGGGATAGAACCTTCCAAGTTTACTCTTATGCAGCGGGATAGAACCTTCCAATTTACTCTGTATGCAGCGGGATAGAACCTTCCAAGTTTACTCTGTATGCAGCGGATAGAACGTTCCAAGTTTACTCTGTATGCAGCGGGATAGAACCTTCCAAGTTTACTCTTATGCAGCGGGATAGAACCTTCCAAGTTTACTCTATGCAGCGGGATAGAACCTTCCAAGTTTACTCTGTATGCAGCGGATATAAACCTTCCAAGTTTACTCTGTATGCAGCGGGTAGAACCTTCCAAGTTTACCTGTATGCAGCGGGATAGAACCTTCCAAGTTTTACTCTATATGCAGCGGGATAGAACCTTCCAAGTTTACTCTATGCAGCGGGATAGAACCTTCCAACTTTACTCTGTATGCAGCTGGATAGAACCTTCCAAGTTTACTCTGTATGCAGCGGGATAGAACCTTCCAAGTTTACTCTTATGCAGCGGGATAGAACCTTCCAACTTTACTCTGTATGCAGCGGGATAGAACCTTCCAAGTTTACTCTGTATGCAGCGGGATAGAACGTTCCAAGTTTACTCTGTATGCAGCGGGATAGAACCTTCCAAGTTTACTCTGTATGCAGCGGGATAGAACCTTCCAAGTTTACTCTGTATGCAGCGGGATAGAACCTTCCAAGTGTACTCTTATGCAGCGGGATAGAACCTTCCAAGTTTACTCTATGCAGCGGGATAGAACCTTCCAAGTTTACTCTGTATGCAGCGGGATAGAACCTTCCAAGTTTACTCTATATGCAGCGGGATAGAACCTTCCAACTTTACTCTGTATGCAGCGGGATAGAACCTTCCAAGTTTACTCTGTATGCAGCGGGATAGAACCTTCCAAGTTTACTCTGTATGCAGCGGGATAGAACCTTCCAAGTTTACTCTGTATGCAGCAGGATAGAACCTTCCAAGTTTACTCTGTATGCAGCGGGATAGGAACCTTCCAAGTTTACTCTGTATGCAGCGGGATAGAACTTCCAAGTTTACTCTATATGCAGCGGGATAGAACCTTCCAAGTTTACTCTATGCAGCGGGATAGAACCTTTCCATGTTTACTCTGTATGCAGCGGGATAGAACCTTCCAAGTTTACTCTGTATGCAGCGGGATAGAACCTTCCAAGTTTACTCTATATGCAGCGGATAGAACCTTCCAACTTTACTCTGTATGCAGCGGGATAGAATCTTCCAAGTTTACTCTGTATGCAGCGGGATAGAACCTTCCAAGTTTACTCTGTATGCAGCGGGATAGAACCTTCCAAGTTTACTCTGTATGCAGCGGAGATAGAACCTTCCAAGTTTACTCTGTATGCAGCGGATAGAACCTTCCAAGTTTACTCTGTATGCAGCGGGATAGAACCTTCCAAGTTTACTCTGTATGCAGCGGGATAGAACCTTCCAAGTTTACTCAGTATGCAGCGGGATAGAACCTTCCAAGTTTACTCTGTATGCAGTGGGATACAACCTTCCAAGTTTACTCTGCATGCAGTGGGATAGAACCTTCAAGTTTAACTGATGCAGCGGGATAGAACCTTCCAAGTTTACTCTGTATGCAGCGGGATAGAACCTTCCAAGTTTACTCTGTATGCAGTGGGATAGAACCTTCCAAGTTCACTCTGTTTGCAGCGGGATAGAACCTTCCAAGTTTACTCTATATGCACCGGGATAGAACCTTCCAACTTTACTCTGTATGCAGCGGGATAGAACCTTCCAAGTTTACTCTGTATGCAGCAGGATAGAATCTTCCAAGTTTACTCTGTATGCAGCGGGATAGAACCTTCCAAGTTTACTCTGTATGCAGCGGGATAGAACCTTCCAAGTTTACTCTGTATGCAGCGGGATAGAACCTTCCAAGTTTACTCTGTATGCAGCGGGATAGAACCTTCCAAGTTTACTCTGTATGCAGCGGGATAGAACCTTCCAAGTATACTCTGTATGCAGCGGGATAGAACCTTCCAAGTTTACTCTGTATGCAGCGGGAAAGAACCTTCCAAGTTTACTCAGTATGCAGCGGGATAGAACCTTCCAAGTTTACTCTGTATGCAGTGGGATACAACCTTCCAAGTTTACTCTGCATGCAGTGGGATAGAACCTTCCAAGTTTACTCTGAATGCAGCGGGATAGAACCTTCCAAGTTTACTCTGTATGCAGCGGGATAGAACCTTCCAAGTTTACTCTGTATGCAGTGGGATACAACCTTCCAAGTTCACTCTGTTTGCAGCGGGATAGAACCTTCCAAGTTTACTCTATATGCAGCGGGATAGAACCTTCCAACTTTACTCTGTATGCAGCGGGATAGAACCTTCCAAGTTTACTCTGTATGCAGCGGGATAGAACCTTCCAAGTTTACTCTGTATGCAGCAGGATAGAACCTTCCAAGTTTACTCTGTATACAGCGGGATAGAACCTTCCAAGTTTACTCTGTATGCAGCGGGATAGAACCTTCCAAGTTTACTCTGTATGCAGCGGGATAGAACCTTCCAAGTTTACTCTGTATGCAGTGGGATAGAACCTTCCAAGTTTACTCTGTATGCAGCGGGACAGAACCTTCCAAGTTTACTCTGTATGCAGCGGGATAGAACCTTCCAGGTTTAGTCTGTATGCAGCGGGATAGAACCTTCCAAGTTTACTCTGTATGCAGCGGGATAGAACCTTCCAAGTTTACTCTGTATGCAGCGGGATAGAACCTTCCAAGTTTACTCTGTATGTAGCGGGATAGAACCTTCCAAATTTTCTCTGTATGCAGCGGGATAGAACCTTCCAAGTTTACTCTGTATGCAGCATCATAGAACCTTCCAAGTTTACTCTGTATGCAGCGGGATAGAACCTTCCAAGTTTGCAATGTATGCAGCAGGATAGAACCTTCCAAGTTTTCTCTGTATGCAGCGGGACAGAACCTTCCAAGTTTACTCTGTATGCAGCGGGATAGAACCTTCCAAGTTTACTCTGTATGCAGAGAAATAGAACCTTCCAAGTTTACTCTGTGTGCCGGGGAACCTTCAATTTACTCTGATATGCAGAGATAAAGAACCTTCCAAGTTTACTCCGTATGCAGCGTAGATAGAAGCCTTCGCTCAAGTTACTCTGTATGCAGTGGTCGGAATGTATAGAACTTCCAAGTTTACTCTGTATGCATGTGGTATAGAACCTCCAAGTTATCTAGTATGCACGTATAGAACCTTCAACTTTATCTGTATGCAGTGGGATAGAGAACCTCCAAGTTTACCTTATGCACATATAGAACTTCCAAGTTTACTTTGTATGCACGTGGATAGAACCTTCAAGTTACTCTATGCAGCTGGATAACCTTCCAAGTATTACTCTGTATGCAGCGGGAATAGACCTTCCAAAGTTTACTCTGATCCAGCAGATAGAAGCATCCAAGTTTACTCTGTATGCAGCGGATGACCTTCAAGTTATCATTATGCAGCGGGATAGAACCTTCCAAGTTTACTTGTATGCAGCGGGATGAAACCTTCAAGTTTTCTCTTAGCAGCTGAACCTTCCAGTTTACTTATATGCAGCGGATAAACCTTCCAAGTTTCTCTATGCAGTCGAATAGAACTTCCAAGTTTACTCATGTGCACGATAAACTATTCAAGTTACCTGTACAGAGATAGAACCTTCCAAGTTTACTCTGTTGCAGAGAAATAAAACCTTCACAGTTTAAACTCTGACAGCAGCTGAAGAAACCTCCAAGTTTAAATCTTACAGTGAAATCCAAGTTTACCTGTATGCAGGGAATAGAACCTCAAAGTTATACTCGTGATAGCAGCGGAAGAATCCAATTTACCGTATGCAGCGGATAGAACCTTCCAAGTTTTCTCCATGAAATGCAGCGAGTGATAGAACCTTCAATTACTCGTATCGACGGATAAACCTCCAAGCTTTCTCAGTGAAAGCGGATAAACCTTCCAGTTACTCTATCGCAGTGATAGAACCACAAGTTTACTCTACAGCGGGATAGAACTTCCAAGTAACAGTATGCAGCAGATAAAATTCAATTTATTCTTAGCAGAGGAAGAACCTTCCAATTACTCTGTATGCACAGGTAGAAACCTAAGTTTACCTGTACAGAGGGAAAAACCTTCCAAGTTTACTCTGTATCAGCGGGTGAAACTTCAATTTACTCTGTATCAGCGGGAATAGAGCCTTCCAAGTTTACTCTGTATGCAGCGGGATAGAACCTTCCAAGTTTACTTTGTATGCAGCGGGATAGAACCTTCCAAGTTTTCTCTATAAGCAGCTGGATAGCGCCTTCCAAGTTTACTCTATATGCAGCGGGATAGAACCTTCCAAGTTTACTCTGTATGCAGCGGAATAGAACCTTCCAAGTTTACTCTGTGTGCAGCGGGATAGAACCTTTCAAGTTTACTCTGTATGCAGAGGGATAGAACCTTCCAAGTTTACTCTGTATGCAGAGAAATAGAACCTTCCAGGTTTACTCTGTATGCAGCCTGATAGAACCTTCCAAGTTTACTCTGTATGCAGCGGGATAGATCCTTCCAAGTTTACACTGTATGCAGCGGGATAGAACCTTCCAAGTTTACTCTGTATGCAGCGGGATAGAACCTTCCAAGTTTACTCTGTATGCAGCGAGATAGAACCTTCCAAGTTTTCTCTGTATGCAGCGGGATAGAACCTTCCAAGTTTACTCTGTATGCAGCGGGATAGAACCTTCCAAGTTTACTCTGCATGCAGCGGGATAGAACCTTCCAAGTTTACTCTGTATGCTGCGGGATAGAACCTTTCAAGTTTACTCTGTATGCAGCGGGATAGAACCTTCCAAATTTACTCTGTATGCAGCAGGATAGAAACTTCCAAGTTTATTCTGTATGCAGAGGGATAGAACCTTCCAAGTTTACTCTGTATGCAGCGGGATAGAACCTTCCAAGTTTACTCTGTATGCAGAGGGATAGAACCTTCCAAGTTTACTCTGTATGCAGCGGGATAGAACCTTCCAAGTTTACTCTGTATGCAGCTTGATAGAACCTTCCAAGTTTACTCTTTATGCAGCGGGATAGAACCTTCCAACTTTACTCTGTATGCAGCGGGATAGAGCCTTCCAAGTTTACTCTGTATGCAGCGGGATAGAACCTTCCAACTTTACTCTGTATGCAGCTGGATAACGCTTTCCAAATTTACTCTGTGTGCAGCGGGATAGAACCTTCTATGTTTACTCTGTATGCAGCGGGACAGAACCTTCTAAGTTTACTCTGTATGCAGCGGGACAGAACCTTCTAAGTTACTCTGTATGCAGCGGGATAGAACCTTCCAAGTTTATTCTGTATGCAGTGGGATAGAACCTTCCAAGTTTACTCTGTATGCAGCGTGATAGAACCTTCCAAGTTTACTCTGTATGCAGCGGGATAGAACCTTCCAAGTTTACTCTGTATGCAGCGGGATAGAACCTTCCAAGTTTACTCTGTATTGCAGCGGGATAGAACCTTCCAAGTTTACTCTGTATGCAGTGGGATAGAACCTTCCAAGTTTACTCTGTATGCAGCGGGATAGAACACTTCCAGTTTACTCTGTATGCAGCGGGATAGAACCTTCCAAGTTTACTCTGTATGCAGCGGGATAGAACCTTCCAAGTTTACTCTGTATGCAGCGGGATAGAACCTTCCAAGTTTGCTCTGTATGCAGCGGGATAGAGCCTTCCAAGTTTACTCTGTATGCAGTGGGATAGAACCTTCCAAGTTTACTCTGTATGCAGCGGGATAGAACCTTCCAAGTTTACTCTGTATGCAGCGGGATAGAACCTTCCAAGTTTACTCTGTATGCAGCAGGATAGAACCTTCCAAGTTTACTCTGTATGCAGCGGGATAGAACCTTCCAAGTTTACTCTGTATGCAGCGGGATAGAACCTTCCAAGTTTACTCTATATGCAGCGGGATAGAACCTTCCAAGTTTACTCTGTATGCAGCGGGATAGAACCTTCCAAGTTTACTCTGTATGCAGTGGGATAGAACCTTCCAAGTTTACTCTGTATGCAGTGGGATAGAACCTTCCAAGTTGACTCTGTATGCAGCGGGATAGAACCTTCCAACTTAACTCTGTATGCAGCGGGGCAGAACCTTCCATGTTTACTCTGTATGCAGCGGGATAGAACCTTCCAAGTTTACTCTGTATGCAGCGGGATAGAACCTTCCAAGTTTACTCTGTATGCAGCGGGATAGAACCTTCCAAGTTTATTCTGTATGCAGCGGGATAGAACCTTCCAAGTTTACTCTATATGCAGCGGGATAGAACCTTCCAAGTTTACTCTGTATGCAGCGGGATAGAACCTTCCAAGTTTACTCTGTATGCAGCGGATAGAACCTTCCAAGTTTACTCTGTATGCAGCGGGATAGAACCTTCCAAGTTTACTCTGTATGCAGCGGGATAGAACCTTCCAAGTTTACTCTGTATGCAGCAAATTTGTGAATATAACAAAGATAAAAGAAAAACTAGAAGACATTAGATCCCGTGAGATAACTAGAAAATGCTTCTTCTGATCGGCTTCAAACCTTCACCCTTGTTGTGGTTTCCTGAATGTATGATTCTTGCTCGAGCATTATACGTATTATGTGCCATAATACGAGCATAATGCGTATTATGTGCCATAATACGAGCATAATACGTATTATGTGCCATAATACGAGCATAATACGTATTATGTGCCATAATACGAGCATAATACGTATTATGTGCCATAATACGAGCATAATACGTATTATGTGCCATAATACGAGCATAATACGTGTTATGTGCCACAATATTCGATATATAGTGATGTTTATTAATATTCAGTTACTTATATTCAGTTTGAGTGCCAAGTTTGGCACTCAAACTGACGTTCGTAAATTTCAGTTTGCCAAGTTATTGAAAATTAACAGTTGTACAGTGAAAAAAATAATAGTGAAAGAAATGCTCTTGAAAAATATTTCAGTGAAAAAACACCACAGTGAAAAAACACCACAGTGAAGAAACACCACAGTGAAAAAATACTACAGTGAAAAAATACCACAGTGAAAAAACACCACAGTGAAAAAATACTACAGTGAAAAAACACCACAGTGAAAAAACACCACAGTGAAAAAACACCACAGTGAAAAAATACTACAGTGAAAAAATACCACGGTGAAAAAACACCACAGTGAAAAAATACTACAGTGAAAAAATACCACAGTGAAAAAATACCACAGTGAAAAAATACCACAGTGAAAAAATACCACAGTGAAAAAATACTACAGTGAAAAAATACCACAGTAAAATAATGCCACAGTGAAAAAATACCTCAGTGGAAAAATACCACAGTGAAAATACCACAGTGAAAAAAACACCACAGTGAAAAAACACCACAGTGAAAAAACACCACAGTGAAAAAATACCACAGTGAAAATACCACAGTGAAAAAATACTACAGTGAAAAAATACCACAGTGAAAAAATGCCACAGTGAAAAAATACCTCAGTGGAAAAATACCACAGGGAAAAAATACCACAGGAAAAAATATCACAGGGTAAAAATACCACAGTAAAAATACCACAGAGAAAGAATACCATAGGGAAAAAAACACAGGGAAAAACGCCAGTGAAAAATACCACAGTGAAAAAATACCACAGTGAAAAATACCACAGGGAAAAATACCACAGGGAAAAAATACCACAGTAATAAAATAGCAAAGTGAAAAAAATACCAAAGGAAAAAAATACGACAGTGAAAAAATACCAGTGAAAAAAATACCAAAGTGAAAAAATACCACGGAGAAAAAAATACCAGTGAAAAAAATACCAGTGAAAGAAATACCAGTGAAAAAAAATACCAGTGAAAAAAATACCAGTGAAAAATATACCAGTGAAAAAAATACCAGTGAAAAAAATACCAGTGAAAAAAATACCAGTGAAAAAAATACCATATAGGAAAAATACCAGTGAAAAAATAAACAGGAAAACATGAGTGCTCGGATTTTCCTGTTATTTTTTCATTGAGTCTATTAATACACACTTATTGTATATTAATACACACTTATTGTATATTAATACACACTTATTGTATATTAATACACAGTTATTGTATATTAATACACACTTATTGTATATTAATATACACTTTTTGTATATTAATACACACTTATTGTATATTAATACACACTTGTTGCATATTAATACACACTTGTTGTATATTAATACACACTGGCTTACTCAATATACACTTATTGTATATTAATAAACACTGGCTTACTCAATTTACATTTACTGCATATTAATACACACTGGCTTACTCAGTATACACTTACTGTATATTAATACACACTGGCTTACTCAATATACACTAATTGTATATTAATAAACACTGATTTACTCAGTATACACTTACTGTATATTAATACACACTGGCTTACTCAATATACACTAATTGTATATTAATACACACTGGCTTACTCAATATACACTTATTGTATATTAATACACACTGGCTTACTCAATATACACTTATTGTATATTAATACACACTGGCTTACTCAATATACACTTGATGTAAATTAATACACACTGGCTTACTCAGTATACACTTACTGTATATTAATACACACTGGCTTATTCAATACACCTGATGTATATTAATACACACTGGCTTACTCAATACACCTGATGTATATTAATACACACTGGCTTACTCAATATACACTAATTGTATATTAATACACACTGGCTTACTCAATATACACTTATTGTATATTAATACACACTGGCTTACTCAATACACCTGATGTATATTAATACACACTGGCTTACTCAATATACACTTATTGTATATTAATACACACTGGCTTACTCAATATATACTTACTGTATAGTAATACACACTGACTTACTCAATACATACTTATTGTGTATTAATACTCACTGGCTTACTCAATATACACTACTGTATATTAATAAACACTGGCTTGCTCATTACTCACTTACTGTTCATTAATACACACTAGCTTACTCAATATACACTTATTGTGTATTAATACACACTGGCTTACTCAATACACACTTATTGTGTATTAATACACACTGGCTTACTCAATACAGACATATTGTGTATTAATACACACTGGCTTACTCAATACACACTTATTGTGTATTAATACACACTGGCTTACTCAATACACACTTATTGTGTATTAATACACACTGGCTTACTCAATACACACTTATTGTGTATTAATACACACTGGCTTACTCAATACAGACATATTGTGTATTAATACACACTGGCTTACTCAATACACACTTATTGTGTATTAATACACACTGGCTTACTCAATACAGACATATTGTGTATTAATACACACTGGCTTACTCAATACAGACATATTGTGTATTAATACACACTGGCTTACTCAATACACACTTATTGTGTATTAATACCACACTGGCTTACTCAATACAGACTATTGTGTATTAATACACACTGGCTTACTCAATACAGACATATTGTGTATAATACACACTGGCTTACTCAATACACACTTATTGTGTATTAATACACACTGGCTTACTCAATACAGACATATTGTGTATTAATACACACTGGCTTACTCAATACAGACATATTGTGTATTAATACACACTGGCTTACTCAATACAGACATATTGTGTATTAATACACACTGGCTTACTCAATACAGACATATTGTGTATTAATACACACTGGCTTACTCAATACAGACATATTGTGTATAATACACACTGGCTTACTCAATACAGACATATTGTGTATTAATACACACTGGCTTACTCAATACAGACATATTGTGTATTAATACACACTGGCTTACTCAGCTGATGTTCACAGTGTCTTACTCTAATTCCAACATTATGTGTTACGTGTGCACATCGTTAAACATCGTTAAAAAATAAGTTCATTTGTATGTGCAGTGGTATATGCACTGAGACGTGCACTTGTATGTGCACTGCGGCGTGCACTTGTATGTGCACTGGTATGTGCACTGCGGCGTGCACTGCGGTGTGCACTTGTATGTGTACTGCGGCGTGCACTTGTATGTGCACTGGTATGTGCACTGCGGCGTGCACTTGTATGTGCACTGCGGCGTGCACTTGTATGTGCACTGGTATGTGCACTGCGGCGTGCACTTGTATGTGTACTGGTATGTACAGTGGGGCGTGCACTTGTATGTGCACTGCGGCGTACACTTGTATGTGCACTGCGGCGTGCACTTGTATATACACTGGTATATACAGTGCGGCGTGCACTTGTATGTGCACTGCGGCGTGCACTTGTATATACACTGGTATATACAGTGCGGCGTGCACTTGTATGTGCACTGCGGCGTGCACTTATATATACACTGGTATGTACAGTGCGGCGTGCACTTGTATATACACTGGCATGTGTACTGATATGTGCACTGTTATGAGCACTGCTCTTGGCTATGTTCTATGCTCTGCTGTTGGCTATGCTACGTGCACTGGTTTGTGAATTGTTATGTTCACTAGCATGTGCACTGGTATCTTCACTGGTATGTTCACTGGTATCTTCACTGGTATGTTCACTGGTATCTTCACTGGTGTGTTCACCGGTATGTTCACTGGTTTGTGCATTGGTACGTGAACTGGTGCATGTCCAAGCCCCTTGCACACAAAGCCTTTTTTTTATCCTCTCCCTCCGTCCTTTCGTAGGACTTCCCCTACCTCTCCTCCTGTCCACTGGAGATTTATACTCTATTCTAATTTACTCCATCCTATCTATATGACCAAATAACTTCAAAAAGCCTTCTTCAACCCTTTAAATAATACTCTGTGTAACTCCACACCTCCTCCTAATCTCCACACTACAAATTCTCTGCATCATATTTACACCATACAATGCCCTTAAACATGACATCTCCACTGCCTCCAGTCCTCCTCCTTGCTGCACCATTCACAACCCAAGCTGTATACCCATATGAGAGTGCTGGTACCACTATACTCTCGTACATTCCCTTCTTTGCCTCCATGGATAATGTATTTTGTCTCCACAGATACCTCAAAGCACCACTCACCTTATTTTCTCCATCAGTTGTATGGTTAACCTCGTCCTTCTTAAACCAATCAGCTGACAAACCTACTCCCAAATATCTGAGCACATTCATTTCTTCCTCCTTGTTAGTCTGCAATCCTACCATACACTTTACCTGGTATACTCAGTATTCAGTCTTTTTTGTCCCTCCTTTCCCTTATGTAAAGAAATTATACACGCTCTCTGCCAATTCCTATTTCATACATTTATTGAACAAAAGTACCAACCACTCCAAAACTCTAGCTGCCCTTTCTTTCAACATTTCTGCCATGATCCCATCAGTTCCAGCTGCTTTATCCCCTTTCATCCTACCTAATGCCTCACGCACCTCCCCCCAACTCATATCTGGCTCTTCTTCACTCCTAAAAGATGTTGTACCTCCATGGCCCATTCATGAAATTACTGCCTCTTTCTCTTCATCAACATTTAACAGTTCCTCAAATTATTGCTTCCGTCTTCCCAATACCTCCAACTCACCATCTACTGACTCCCCTATTCTGTTTTTACTTGTCAAATCCATTACTTCCCTAAGTTTTTTTTAGCCTATTTATCTCACTCCAATTTTTTTCTTATTATCCACAAAATTTGTTGACAGAGCCTCATTTACTCTGTCATTTGCTCTCCCCTTGCACTCCCTCACCACTCTGTTTTACTCTCCATATACTCCACACTTCTTATTTCACTTCTGCTCTGTAAAAATCTCTCATACGCGACCTTTATCTCTTTTAACACACCCTTTACCTCATCATTCCACCAATCACTCCTCTTTCCTCCTGCACCCACCCTCCTATAACCACAAACTTCTGCTCCGTGTTTTAACAGTTCCTTTTTAAAACAATCCCACCCCTCTTCAACCCCTTACTACCTATACTCTCATTAGCCCACCTTTCTGCAAATAGTTGCTTATATCTCACCATAAATTCTTCCTCCATTAGTTTATAAACTTTCACCTCTCTCTTGCTGTTGCCCCATCTACCTCTTACTTTAAATGTATCTACGATTAAATAATGATCCGATACATCTGTTGCCCTTCTATAAACATGTACATCCTGATGTCTACCCATCAACCTTTTATCCACCAATACATAATCTAACAAACTACTTTCATTATGTGCTCTGTCATATCTTGTATACTTATCCTCTTTTTCTTAAAATATGTATTACTTATTACCAAACCATTTATATACATAATTCAATTAGAGGCCCCCATTTTATTTTCATTTTCCCCTGGCACCCCAAACTGTTACTTTCTCCACAACAGTTTTAATCACTTTTTCATTTAGGTTCTCCACCACAAGTACTCTCTCACTTGGTTCAAAACTCCCCATGCACTCACTCAGCATCTTCAAAAATCTCTCTCTCTCTCTCTCTCCTCTGCACTTCTCTCTTCTCCAGGTGCATAAATATTACTATAATCTACTTTTCACATCCCATCCTTATTTTACTCCTCATGATTCTTGAACTGTTAGCGCAGTAGATAGAGTGATGTATACATTGTCCTGTTTTCACGGGGCTAGTCATGGCGACGCAGGATCGAATCCTGGCTAGCTGCAGTTCTGTTAATGATTCAAAATCGCTTGTTTCGAGATTTCATTCATATATAAAATGCTCATGAAGGCTGATACCCAAACAGGATCAGGTTGAAATTAGTCCCTGAGACTCCATGGTCACTTATGTTCTCGCATCAGGGAAAACACGCCCAGTTCCACTGGGTTCCTGGTGTTTGAGGATTGTTGGTCCAGTGGACAGAGTTATGCATACATTGCCCTGTTCTCACGGGGCTGGGCATGATGATGCAGGATCGAATCCTGGCTAGCCACAGTTCAGTTTATGTGTGTATGTAAAATAATCTCAAGCATGTGATCTTAACAATGCACATCAATCCATGTGGGGATGGAAATCTTTAGCGCAAGAGCTTTTGCACTTAAGTGCATCGTCAGGATACCTCACACCCTTCCGGGGTGAGGGGAGGTGGAGAGAGTCAGAGGTGCACAGAAAGTAAGATACAAAATATTAAGGAAATGCAGTAGTCAGCCCAGAAACCGCATCTGATCGATATCAACTGATCTAATGGCATACTGAATCATTTTACCTACGTAGTCGATGAACCTCTAAATTCAAGCTTTCTGTAGCATCGCATTACTAACTAGTTGGCAACCTATACTGTCCTACTTCAGAATGTTCCAGAAGGTACCAGTAAGTAAGGTTATTCAGGTATACACAAATACAGTTACATAGATTATCATACATAGTAGCATATGTGTAGAGAGAGTAATGGTGAGGCTGGAGGTGCTATCCAGGTAGACAGTAAATGTACGCATGAGGGAATGCATATAAATGGCCTCGAGGGAGACAGGAGCTGTAGTGGGGAAACAAGTGTAGTCAAGGACAAGATAAAACCAATATTACAAACTAGTAATACCACAGGAGACAGCAAACAAGGAGACTTCACTAGCAATAGTGAGGATATATTACTAGAAACAACTGGTGAAAGCTCAATTGTTAGTACTAATGAGGATAGGAATAAGACAGGAAAACATGCACCAAAAGGGAATACAGTCACAGAAACCCAAGGCAAACGGAAACCAAACCTGTGCACATACTATGCACTTGGTATCTGCAGACATGGGAAATCTGGAAAAACAGATGGGACGGGCAACTTTGACCACCCTAGAAAATGCCGTGCCCATATGGCAAGAGGAAAATGCAAACTCCCTTCCTGTAAGCTTTTTCACCCTGAAATGTGTCCCTCTTCAGAACAGGAAAGACTGTTCTATAACTTAAATTGCCAGGCACACCATCTAAAGGGGACAAGAAGATACAAAACATCCAGACCATGGGAAAACCTGGGTAGCCACAGCCACTCAAGAGGGAGAGGTTTTTTAGTGCCAGGAAGAAAAAAAATGGCAGGAAATGGCAGAAATCGTACACCAAATCCAGTCATTTCTGGAGTGGAACCAGGCGATAAATGACATGCCCATGCACTCTGCCCCAGGGCCAGACTCATGGAACTCTGTGTTCATCAAGAACTGCAAGAAGCCCCTATCACGAGCCTTTTCCATCCTATGGAGAGGGAGCATGGACACGGGGGTCGTCCCACAGTTACTAAAAACAACAGACATAGCCCCACTCCACAAAGGGGGCAGTAAAGCAACAGCAAAGAACTACAGACCAATAGCACTAACATCCCATATCATAAAAATCTTTGAAAGGGTCCTAAGAAGCAAGATCACCACCCATCTAGAAACCCATCAGTTACACAACCCAGGGCAACATGGGTTTAGAACAGGTCGCTCTTGTCTGTCTCAACTATTGGATCACTACGACAAGGTCCTAAATGCACTAGAAGACAAAAAGAATGCAGATGCAATATATACAGACTTTGCAAAAGCCTTCGACAAGTGTGACCATGGCGTAATAGCGCACAAAATGCGTGCTAAAGGAATAACAGGAAAAGTCGGTCGATGGATCTATAATTTCCTCACTAACAGAACACAGAGAGTAGTCGTCAACAGAGTAAAGTCCGAGGCAGCTACGGTGAAAAGCTCTGTTCCACAAGGCACAGTACTCGCTCCCATCTTGTTCCTCATCCTCATATCCGACATAGACAAGGATGTCAGCCACAGCACCGTGTCTTCCTTTGCAGATGACACCCGAATCTGCATGACAGTGTCTTCCATTGCAGACACTGCAAAGCTCCAGGCGGACATCAACCAAATCTTTCAGTGGGCTGCAGAAAACAATATGAAGTTCAACGATGAGAAATTTCAATTACTCAGATATGGTAAACATGAGGAAATTAAATCTTCATCAGAGTACAAAACAAATTCTGGCCACAAAATAGAGCGAAACACCAACGTCAAAGACCTGGGAGTGATCATGTCGGAGGATCTCACCTTCAAGGACCATAACATTGTATCAATCGCATCTGCTAGAAAAAATGACAGGATGGATAATGAGAACCTTCAAAACTAGGGAGGCCAAGCCCATGATGACACTCTTCAGGTCACTTGTTCTATCTAGGCTGGAATATTGCTGCACACTAACAGCACCTTTCAAGGCAGGTGAAATTGCCGACCTAGAAAATGTACAGAGAACTTTCACGGCGCGCATAACGGAGATAAAACACCTCAATTATTGGGAGCGCTTGAGGTTCCTAAACCTGTATTCCCTGGAACGCAGGAGGGAGAGATACATGATTATATACACCTGGAAAATCCTAGAGGGACTAGTACCGAACTTGCACACGAGAATCACTCACTACGAAAGCAAAAGACTTGGCAGACGATGCACCATCCCCCCAATGAAAGCAGGGGTGTCACTAGCACGTTAAGAGACCATACAATAAGTGTCAGGGGCCCGAGACTGTTCAACTGCCTCCCAGCACACATAAGGGGGATTACCAACAGACCCCTGGCAGTCTTCAAGCTGGCACTGGACAAGCACCTAAAGTCAGTTCCGGATCAGCCGGGCTGTGGCTCGTACGTTGGTTTGCGTGCAGCCAGCAGCAACAGCCTGGTTGATCAGGCTCTGATCCACCAGGAGGCCTGGTCACAGACCGGGCCGCGGGGGCGTTGACCCCCGGAACTCTCTCCAGGTAAACTCCAGGTAAACAGTCGATGGCCTCCACTCCAAACCAACAGATACAGATACTAGTGCCGGAAAAAAAGTCCCCCCCCCCCAGTACCACCAATACCACCAGTCCGATGACATTCTTCTCTACAAATATACAGGGTCTAAAGCCAGAAACGAACAACAAAATACCTTTCATCCGTGGACTGCTTGCAGAGGCAAATGCAATGTTCGCGGCTTTCACAGAGACCCATATAAAGGATCACTTGGACAACGAAATATGGTTCCCAGGTTACAACCTATACAGATGCGACAGAGTGAACAGGCAAAGGGGAGGGGGTTGGCCTGTATATCACTGAGTCACTTATTTGCACAGAACTGCTTAATGCCTCAAATGATGTAGTGGAAGTTTTAGTAGTAAAGATCGAGAACCAAAACCTAGTCATTGTGATAGTCTACAAGCCTCCGGATGCAACGTTCCAGCAATTCCAGGAACAGCTGCTAAAAATTGACCACTGTCTGGAAAATCTGCCAGCTCCTGCCCCCAACATCTTGCTCCTGGGGGATTTCAACTTGAGGCACCTAAAATGGAGGAATATAGCAAATAATGTTGTTGCAGTGATAACACCAGGAGGCAGCTCAGACGAGAAATCACACACACACGAGCTTTTAAATCTCTGCACAAAATTCAACTTAAACCAGCAAATAATAGAGCCTACTAGACTGGAGAATACACTAGACCTCATCTTCACTAACAATGATGATCTGATACGAAATGTCACCATATTAAAAACAATATACTCAGATCACAACATAATCGAGGTTCAGACATGTATGCGCGGAGCCCCAGACCGACATAATGAGATTGGTCACGAAGGAGCATTCACCAAATTCAACTTCAATAACAAGGACATAATGTGGGACCAAGTAAACCAAGTCCTAAACGATATAAGCATGGAAGATAGACTAAGCAACACAGACCCCAACTTATGCCTAGAACAGATTAACTCTGTGGCACTCGATGTATGCTCAAGGCTTATTCCTTTAAAAAAAAGGAGTAGATTTAAAATAGAAAGAGACAGGCGCTCCCTTTACAGGCGACGGAAAATAATAACAGAGCGGCTAAAAGAGGCCAATATACCTGAAATGCGTAGGGAGACACTGGTCAGAGAAATAGCAAACATCGAACTGAAGCTAAAGGAATCTTATAGGAGTCGGGAATCGCGGGAAGAACTAAAAGCCATAAATGAAATCGAAAGAAACCCAAAGTATTTCTTTTGTTGCGCCAAATCAAAGTCGAGAACAACATCCAGTATTGGGCCCCTACTTAAACAAGATGGGTCCTACACAGATGACAGCAAGGAAATGAGTGAGTTACTTAAGTCCCAGCATGACTAAGTTTTTAGGAAGCCGCTAACCAGACTGAGAGTCGAAGATCTAAATGAATTTTTTAAGAGAGAGCCACAGAATTTGGTAAACACAAGCCTATCTGATGTTATCCTGACACCAAATGACTTCGAACAGGCGATAAATGACATACCCATGCACTCTGACCCAGGGCCAGACTCATGGAACTCCGTGTTCATCAAGAACTGCAAGAAGCCGCTATCACGTGCTTTTACCATCCTATGGAGAGGGAGCATGGACACGGGGATCGTCCCACAATTACCAAAAACAACAGACATAGCCCCACTCCACAAAGGGGGCAGTAAAGCAATAGCAAAGAACTACAGACCTATAGCACTAACATCCCATATCATAAAAATCTTTGAAAGGGTCCTAAGAAGCAAGATCGCCACCCATCTAGATACCCATCAATTACACAACCCAGGGCAACATGGGTTTAGAGCAGTTCGCTCCTGTCTGTCTCAGCTACTGGATCACTACGACAAGGTCCTAGATGCACTAGAAGACAAAAAGAATGCACATGTAATATATACAGACTTTGCAAAAGTCTTCGACAAGTGTGACCATGGCGTAATAGCGCACAAAATTCCTCACAAATAGAACACAAAGAGTAGTAGTCAACAGAGTAAAGTCTGAGGCAGCTACAGTGAAAAGCTCTGTTCCACAAGGCACAGTACTCTCTCCATCATGTTTCTCATCCTCATATATGACATAGACAAGGATGTCAGCCACAGCACCGTGTCTTCCTTTGCAGATGACACCTGAATCTGCATGACGGTGTCTTCCATTGCAGACACTGCAAGGCACCAGGCGGAACATCAACCAAATCTTTCATTGGGCTCAAAGAAAACAATTGAAGTTCAACGATGAGAAATATCAATTACTCCGATATGGTAAAACATGAGGAAATTAAAACTTCATCAGAGTACAAAACAAATTCCGGCCATCACAGCTTAGATAAGTTATAGCAAACAACCAACGTCAAGCTGACCCCCTTAGAGTGATCAATGTAAAATATCGGAGGATCTCACCTTCAAGGACCATAAACATAGTATCAATCGCATCTGCTATAAAATGACAGGATTTCTAAATGAAACCTTCCAAAACTAGGATGTCAAGCCCATGATACACTCTTCAGGTCGCTTGTTTCTATCTAGGCAGGAATATTGCTGGCACACTATCAGCACCTTTCAAGCAGGTTAAATTGCTGGGAAACCTAGAAAATGTACAGATAACCTTCACGCGCGCTAACGGAGATAAAACTCCTCAATTACTGGGACGCTTGAAAGTTCCTAAACCTGTATTCCCTGGAACGCAGGAGGGAGAGATACAAGACTATATACACCTGAAAATCGTAGAGGGACTAGACCGAACTTGGCATCACGAAATTCATTCCACAACGAAAGCAAAAGACTCGGCAGACGATGCAACACCCCCAATGTAAAGCAGGGGTGTCACTAGCCACTAGAGACAACACAATAAGGTCAGGGGCCCGAGCTGTTCAACTGCACTCCCAGTCATACATAAGGGGGATTACCCAAAAACCCCCGCAGTTCTTCAAGCAGGCATTGGACAAGCAACTAAATTCATACCTGAACCAGCCGGCTGTGGCTTACGTTGATTGCCGTGCAGCCAGCAGTAACAGCCTGGTTACTCAGATCTGATCCACCATGAGACCTGGTCACAGACCGGGCGCGGGGCTAGAACCCCCGAAACTCTCTCCAGGTAAAATCCAGGTAACACCAAAAAAGTTAGACAAACCGACTTATTTCATTGCGGGCGGTCCTTTTTAACCTTATTATTATACTATAAACGAGATAAATATAGCTTATTATGGATACTATAAGGGAGAATATACAGGAATAAAGGTAAAATGTTATTTAACTTATATTTACACGTGTGTTTGCTTAAAAACAATTAAAAATCATCCTCCTCCCTTTTCTGTCGCTACTATCAATAGGTACGTTTTTGGCTGCCTCTTGAAACGGTTCAACTATGACTGACATGTACAAGCAGTCGTTCCAGTCCTTATTGCTGAATAATAAAAGGTGTTTTGAAGCCTGGCCCTGACTGTGGCTACGACAAAGTTTTGTGTTTCTTCCCCCTAGTACTGTGAAAACTTTGGTTCCCAACCTTGAAAAAATTAGCAGCAAAGATAATCTGACACTTTTGTGAGCAATTTTATAACTTGATTTAACTTTCAGTTGTTTTACTCTGACTTCAGCATTCAGTATATGCAATTTGTTTGTAATTCATCATGACCTACCTATACGTGGGTCATCTAGGTCCTAGGTCCCCTGGATGAATCTTAACCATTTGGTTCTGGTGATTTGAATCATCTTTCAGTTTTTTTTTTTATTTTTTTTTTTGTCAAGGCAGAGTACCATGAAGAGTAAGCCGTATCCAATGACATTGTATAAGGGCTATAACATAGGGTCCAGTAGAGGGTAACTTCATGTTTCTTCCACACTAGGAACACCAGAGGTGATAAATCACTATGCCTACCTTCCCTATGCTATTCTAAGAAATTCACATAATGTATTATGTTAGTTTAAGACCTCATAACTAGTATAACATAAAAAAAACTCGTATGCAACTTGTTCAACTGTACTCAAATCAGGGCCAACGCAAAAATACTAATACAATGGAATTCCCACCTTCAGAGTGCCGAAGGTGGGTATCTCCCAACTCTCCCATTTAATAACTCCCTCTACTGGACTTTTTAAATGTCATGTCCTCATTCGTTTCCCTAGGCTTTCTCTTGTTGTTAATCTCACTTCAAAACATGTTTTCTTATTCTCAACCAAATTGTTTACGTTGAGATTTTTTTTTTACCTGGTTGAAATAGCATCTCACCCCACTTTTCTCATTTTCTCTGAGCGTCTCTTTATTTCACCAAACACTCCTCCTTCCTGCGTACCATTTCTTCTTTGTAAAAAGGCCTCTCATATGCTAACTTTTTTACCTCATTCACCAATCGCTCTCTTCTTCCCTCCCGCACCCACCTTCCTGAACCACAAAAACCTCTGCTGAACACTAACAAGCATTCTATCCTAAACCTCTTCAGCGTCCATTGCCTATACTTTTCAGATCGCTGTTACTGCTGATCCTTTTCCCCTTTTAGTCCCTCAACATGAAAAATGATTGGATATAATTGTGGTCCATCAATAACAGAAACAACCAGAAGTCGACCCATTTATTTTATGTACCAATTCCATAGTCCCAACAAAACTAAGTCATTAGCCCTTATCATATCTTCAATAGTTCTTTATCTTTTTTTCCATAAAATATGTATTACCTATTACAAACACCACTTTAATACAAAGTTCAAAATCATTATTATTATATGCACCTGGCAACCCAAATTACCTAGACCACACCCCCTCTCTAAAACCGTTTATCCCACTTTAAACATTTAGGTCCCCTACCACAGCTACTCTCTCACTTGTTCACAAGTTCCTACCTACACACTCGTTTAACATTCTCTCTTCTCTCCTCTCACCTCTCTCTCACTCTCTCTCCTTCTCTCTCTCTCTCACACCCTTTCTTCTCCATGTGCATACTTATTATGGCTCACTTTTCGCATCCGGCCCTACGGTTACAATAATATATAGACTACAGCACATGGAGGCTAGTACACCAAACGGGAAGGTGAAATTAGCTCTGAGACACCCACACCACCGTATGTTCCTCGGATCAAGGTAAAACACCTAGCTCTGCTGATGCTTTGATTCTTTTATAGGATTGCGTGTCCTGTAGATTTTCGCACAACCATTAGGTTTGTGCCAAAACCTACGTGGGTTTGAATTTTCCTCGGCTAGTCGCAGTGTTGTTACAGATTCAATATATATATATATATATATATATATATATATATATATATATATATTATATAATATATATATAAAATTAATGAAATCAAGCCCACCTAAACAAGAAGCGATTTTAAATCATTTCCAAATCTGTGGCAGGCCAGGACTCGACCCTACGAACCTTGTACCACTCCGAGACAGCACCAATAGACGCATCACCTTACCCACTACGCCACCAATCCACAGGAACCATCACACAGCAAGATAAGATAAGATAAGATTTCGTTCGGTGATTTTTTAACCCCGGAGGGTTAGCCACCCAGGATAACCCAAGAAAGTCAGTGGCCGTCAATCGAGGACTGTCCTATCTAACTAATTTCCATTGGGGTCCTTAATCTTGTCCCCCAGGATGCGACCCACACCTGTCGACTAAACACCCAGGTACCTATTTCTGCTAGTGAACAGGACAATAGGTGTAAGAAACGTGTCGGAATTTCCAACCGCCGGGATCGAACCCGGGCCCTCCTGTGTGAAGCGGGAGTTTTAGCCACCAGACCACCGGGCCACGTTTTATGTGTTTGCCTTGGGATGAGATCAACAAAACAAGGCACAATACCGTGACTGGAAACGATACACTAATAACCCGCACATAGAAGGAGAGGAGCTTACGACGACGATTCGGTCCACTTGGACCATTTACAAAGTCACACTAACGAAAAGGAAGCAGGATGGTTATATATAGGCAGGAGGTGGTGTTGTAGTAGTATAGAAGTAGTAGTAGTAGTATAGTAGTAGTAGTAAGTTAGTAGTAGTAGTAGAGGTGGAGGAAGTAGTAGTGGGGAGGACAGTAAAAAGAGGAGGAGGGCCAGTCCACATACTAAGAAAGAAGGAGCATTGCAAGGGAGCTAGGTGCCCACAAGGAGCTAGGTTCCCACAGACGTAAAAGCAAGAACACCGAGGGGACGAAAATAAATAAATAAATAAATAAATAAATACAGAAGGAACAAATACACAGGCCTTAAAGGAAGACAACCCAAAGAAGAAAAAGTAAAGGGGAAGAAGGAGAAGAAGACAAAGAGGACTCAGGTTAGTCACGGGTGTTCTGAAAGTTTGAGCATTTTACCATGTATGGGGGGAAGGAAGGCATCTACCAGAGACTAAGCACGACTAAGATTCATCAAGGAAGAGTGTGTATCATGAAGCATTTCAAAACCAGACGGGCGTACTGTTAAAGTTGGAAGTAGGAAGACTGTTTTTGGCAGAAGACCAGTCCATAGGATGGCTGTGATCCTCTCTGACGTGACAGAAACGAGCAATGTTATGTCGGCAAGGCCTAACACATTTTTTTGTGCTCCCTAGTCTGTCAAAAGAGAACGGCCAGTTTCTCCAAAGTATTGATGAGACAGGAATAACAAGAAATAGAGAAGACCCCAGGAGCATCTGTAGAGGGAGGAGAGGTATGAACGAGATTAGTCGCGAAAGTGTTAGTCTGCGAAAGTAGTTTGATGTCTATGGAACGGAGAGAGTTGTTGAGAAAGAAATACCGGAAATGTTAGGGAAAGCAGAGGACAGAAGGGTTTCCCAGGAGTAGAGTTTGGTGGGGGGAGAGGAAAGAAATTACGTTTAAGGCACGTGAGAAGAAGAGGTCTAAGAAATGGGAAGGGATAGCCAAGACGGGAAAACGTAATTATGAAAGATGGAAATTTCTGGCTGGAAGGAACTGGGGATCACAGATGCGGAGGCACGGAGAAAGAGGGAATAAGAACACTTATCTGACAGGGGAAGCTTGATAGGAAAAGTCTGAATGTACATGCCACTGTGCATAGGTTTGCGGTAAAACGAAAAGGACAAAACCTGTATCTGAGCGGTGGACATGGACAACAGGAAAGGAAGCAAGGAATTAGATTCCCATTCATGCAGTAAAACTTAATGGAAGGGGCAAGATTATAAGAGCATCGAGAAAATGTTGGAAGAGTTATGAGGCCACAGAGCAAAGATGGTCCCCATCTACATAGCGGGAAGCCAGAGCGAATAGTAGGAAGAGGAAACAGGTCTCGAAGTATCCGATGTTATCGTGGGTAGAAACGAGAAGAACAGAGGAGAATGAGGCAATCAGTTTTCCTCCGTGACTTTGAATCGATGTCATCAGTTCATTTCATCATGAAAATAATACACCATATGTGCGAAAAAGTGTTTATGTACTGTAAGTCAGGGTGATGCGCAGCAGTCGTTAGGTGGTATCACATTTGTTCCAATGTGAAGTAGGTCGTGCCAAGTTAGGCAAGTGAAGAATTCCCTGTATTAAGATCCCAAGATGTTGCTGGGTCTGACAGGAATGTATGTGAATATGATCAGAGAACCGAAATTTTGATAAATTAGACACAGATTACGGTTCCTCTAAATCTCAAACCAATCATCAACAAACCTCTCCTGCCTACGGTTTAACCAAGCTGCTTCTCACGCCCATGCCCGTATTCTATTCAAGAATTGATGGACTGGACCACATCGACTCAAGGTTAGGGACTGATTACTCATTCTCCTCCTATTTTCTTCAGTTCTCCTATTAATGGCTGGATTGGAAGCCACTGCGTGGCGGAAACGTTTCCTCATAAAAGATACCCAAGAGTTGCACATTATCTAATTTAACATCTACAACCTGATGGTGTAATTATATTTATCCTTCGAGAGATGCTAGAGAAAGTGGAAAGATTCCTGTTCTATTCATGTAATGATAGTGGTAATAAAGGCCCGAGTAACAAGGCTAAAGACCGCTTTGATTTATATCATGTATAAAACAAGAGTCAGAGGTTTTACTTTTTCC
This sequence comes from Cherax quadricarinatus, assembly GCF_026875155.1. Lineage (NCBI taxonomy): Eukaryota > Metazoa > Arthropoda > Malacostraca > Decapoda > Parastacidae > Cherax > Cherax quadricarinatus. The sequence continues at coordinate 14,180,619 of NC_069458.1, read as the reverse complement.
TAGTCTGGGTTTAAGCGACCATTGTTTTGGCTTCAAACTTTCTGCTTGACACGAGTCGCCAAATTTTTTCATATTCTCATTGATCAAAATTCTAAATTAATAACTCTTACATTCCCGAGAATTACGACTCTGAATTTATCTACAATGATCTGCATCTGCTGTTCTTTTGCATCTTTTGTATCGTCACTGAATTTACTAATATCCCCCTATATTCTTTATCGTGGTTATTTATGTAAACCATGAACAATTATATATCAAAATCAGAGCCTTCGTTCTAAGCCTCTTGTGACTGATCTTCTTCCCCATTTCTAATTATACTCCATTCAATGTGTACTCTTTCTTGCATATTTTGTCAGCCTTAGGAGAACAATTCCGTATGTAATAATGTTGATAGATTTTTTTTTTCAACAAGTCTGCCGTCTCCCACCGAGGCAGGGTGACCCGAATAAGAACGAAAATAACCCAAAAAGAAAATACTTTCATCATCATTCCACACTTTCATCACCTCACCACAACATAATCACGTTTTTGGCAGAGGTGCTTCAGAAACACACAGTTTTAGAAGCATTACTTCTAAAGATGCACAACATATTCCCTCCAAACTGCTAATATCCCGAACCCCCCTCCATAAAAGTGCAGGCATTGACTTCCCATTTCCAGGACTCAAGTCCGGCTATAGAAAAAATAAACTGGTTTCCTAATCGCTTCACTAAATATTACCCTGACCTGCTCACACTCCAACAAGATCGTCAGGTCCCAAATACCATCGTACTTCCGATTCGCTCCTATCGAACACGCCTAATGCACGACTTCGGAAGTCCAAGCCCCTCGCCCTTAAAACCTCCTTACCCCTTTCCTTCCAACCTTTTCCCAGGAAGAACCCCTACCCCGCCTTCCTTCCCCTACAATTTAAACGCTCTCATTTTTTATTCTACCTTCGATCCATTCTCTCTAAATGAACAAACCACCTCAAAAACCCTTCTTTCAGCCCTCTCACTAATACTTTGTTATTAACTCCACAACACCTCCCTAATTTCCACACTCTGAATTTTCTGCATAATATTACAACCACACATTGCCCTTAGACCAGTACATCTCTCTGCCCTTCCCAACCTCTCCCCTCGCTACTGCATTATCACAACCCAAGCTTCCACACCCAGGTAAGAGTGTTTGGTACTACTATACTTTCATACATTCCCTTCTTTTCCTCATAGATAACGTTTTTTGACTCCACAATATACCTCAATGAACCACTCACCTTTTTTTCCCTATCGTCAATTTTTATGATTAACCTCATCCCATCCTCATAAATCCATCCCCGACACGTCAAACTCCCAATATCTGAAAAACATTCACTTTCCTTCCATACTCCCTCCTTTCCAATTTGATATCCAATTTTTCTTTTATCTAAATCATTTGAAAACCCCATCACCTTACTCTTTTCTATGTTCCACTTTCAACTTTCTTCTCTTCTACCTTTACCACACACACTCTCCCAAACACCATCCACTAACCTTTGTTGCAATTTTTCTTTAGAATCTTCTCCCCATAACCACAGTATCATCAGCAAAAAGTAACTGTGTTTATTCCCATTTTGTATTTGATTCCCCATAATTTAATCCCAACCACTCTCCCGAACACCCTAGCATTTACTCTTTTACAACCCCATCTATAAATAATATTAAACAACCATGGTGACATTACACATCCCTGTCTAAGACCTACGTTTACTGGGACGTAGTCCTCCTTTTCTTCTACACCATCCCTAACCTGAGCCTCAATATCCTCATAAAAACTCTTTTACAACATTTAATAACTTACCAACCTATTCCATAGACTAGCAACATCCTGCCACAGTGCTTCCCTATCCCACTCTATCAAATATCATATCCATAATGCAATAAAAAACTTCCCTACCCCCTTATCTAAATACTGTTCACATATCTGCTTCAATGTAACACTTGATCTACACATCCCCTACCCATCGTAAACCTCCTTGCTCATCCGCAATCCTACATTCCTGTCTTACCTCCTAATTCTTTCAGTAATAACCCTCCGTACACTTTTTCCTGGTATATTCAGTAAACTTAGTCCTCTATATGTTTTAACAATCACTTTGTCCCCCTTTCCCTTTATATAAGTGGACTATACATGCTCTCTGCCAACCCTAGTACCTTCCCTCTTTCATACATTTATTTAAACAAAAGTAACAACCACTCCAACAACTATATCCCCCCCTGCTTTTTAAACATTCGTCATGATCCCCATCAGTTTCCACAGCTGCTTTAACCCCCTTTTCATTCTACGTATGCCTCACGTACATCCACCACACTTACATTCTGCTCGTCTTCACTCCTAAAAGATGGTATAAAAACCTCCCTGACCCAGTGCACGAATTACCGCCTCCATTTCTTCCCTTAACATTTAAAAGTTCCTCAAATATTCTAGCCATCTACCTAATACCCCCTCCCCATCGACTAACTCCCCTACTCCTGTTTTTAACTGACAAATCCCCCCCCATACGTTCCTAGGCTTTCCTTAACATGTTTAAACTCCACTCCAAAATTTTTCCTTATTTTCATTAAAATTTTTGACAGAGCCTCTCCCACTCTATCACTGCTCCACTCTATCATCTGCTCTCACCACTCTCTTCACCTTTCTTTTACTCTCCAAATACTCTGCACTCTATAACACTTCTGCTTTGTAAAAACCTCTCATAAGCTAAACTTTTTTCTCTTTTATCACACCCTTTACTTCATCATTCCACCAGCACTCCTCATTCCTCCCTCCTCCTCACCCACCCTCCTATAACCACAAACTTCTGCCCCACATTCTAACACGCACTGCGCACTTTTAAAAACTAATCCAACCCGCTTCAAAACCCCCCCCCCCTCACTCATCTTGCACACCCACCTTTCTGCCAATAGTCCCGCTTCTATCTCACCCCGAACTCCTTCCTCCCTTAGTTTATACACTTCACCTCCCTCTTGCTTGTTGTTGCCATTTTCCTCTTTCCCCATTACCTCTTACTCTAACTGTAGCTACAAACTAAATAATGATCCGATATAGCAGTTGACCCTCTATAAACATGTACATCCTGGACCAACCATCAACCCTTTTATCCCAACCATTACATAATCTAACAAACAACTTTAATTACATGCTTATATATAATACGGCTTGTATATTTATTTAATCCACTTCCTTCATAAAATATGTATTACTTATTTTACCAAAATCTCTTTTCTATACATAGCTCATTAAAGGCTCCCCGTTTTTCTTTTACATCACCCTGGCACCCCAAATTTACCTACTACTCCCCCACAACAATTTACCCACTTTTTAGCATTGAAATCCCCAACCACCATTACTCTCACACTTGGTTTTCAAAACTCCCAACACATTCACCTCAACATTTCCCAAAAATCTCTCTCTCTCCTCTACACTTCTCTTTCTCCCAGGTGCATACACGCTTACTATAAACCACTTTTCCAATCCAATCTTTATTTTACTCCACATAATCCTTGAATTAATACATTATAGTCCCTCTTTTTCCTGCCATACACTTATCCTTTCCCCAACATATTGCTACTTTACTTCCTTCATTAGGCTCTAACTCATTTGAAACCCTGACCTAATCCCATTTATTCCTTTCCACTGAAACACTCCCACCCCCCTCATCATTGTTTTTCACTTAAAAAGCCAGGACATCCAGCTTCGTTCTAATTCATAAACATCCACAAACATCTCTTTCTTATCATTTGCACAACTTCCACGCACAATCAGACTTTCCAACTGTGGCAATTTTCCTTCTTCCCTTTTTTTTTTTATTCTTTTTGGAATTATTCAGGAAAAGGGGTTACTAAGCCCTTTGTTCCCGGCATTTTAGTTGACTTTTTACACACGCATGGCTTAACGAAGGAAAGATTCATATCCACTTCCCCATGGATATTAAAGAAAATAATAAGACCAAGAACTATTAAGATAAAATAAATGAAACTCCAGATGATGTGATAATAAACGTTACAAGTATGTGTAGTGTGAACCTAAGTGTAAGAAGAAGTAGCAAGACGTACCTGTAATCTTGCATATTTATGAGACAGACCAAAGACAACCAGCAATCCTAACCATCATGTAAAACAATTACAGGCTTTCGTTTTACACTCCCACTTGTAAGGAACAGTAGAACCTCCCTGGCTGTTGTTGTCTAACAACCTAATTCTTCACCAGGAAACTCTAAGGTAGGGAGGCCCAGGAGCGACTCCAGCATGAATGCCGAAGTGATGCTAGGGACGATGTGGTAGTACGCAGGTAAAGAGGAGTGGTTGGTGGTAGCAGGTAGTAGAGGAAGTGGTGGTGTAGGCAGAGTAGTAGAGGAAGTGGTGGTAGAGCATGTATAGAGGGAAGTGGTGGTGGTACAGGTAGAGAGGAAGTGGTGGTAGTACAGGTAGTAGAGGAAGTGGTGTGGTAGCAGGTAGTAGAGGAAGTGGGGTGGTAAGCAGGTAGAAGGAAGTGGTTGTGGTAGCGGGTATTAGAGAAGTGGGGTGTAGCGGTAGAAAGGAAGCGGTGGTAGTAGCAGGTAGAGAGGAAGTGGTTGGAAGAAGATATGTAGTAGAAGGAAGTGGTGGAAGTAGCAAGTAGTAGGGAAGTGGTGGTAGTAGCATGTAGAAGGAAGTGGTGGTAGTAGCAGTATAGAGGAAGTCGTGGTAGTAGCAGTAGTAAGGACGTGGTGGCAGAGCAAGTAGTAGAGAAGTGGCGGTATAGCAAGTAGTAGGGAAGTGGTGTAGTAGCATGTAGTAAGGAAGTAGTGGTAGTAGCTAGGTAGTAGAGGAAAGTGGTGGTAGTAGCAAGTAGTAGAGAAGGTGGTGTAGTAGCAATTAGTAGGGGATGGTGGTATACAATGTAGTAGAGGAAGTGGTGGTAGTAGCAGGTAGTAAGAGGAAGTAGTGGTAGTAGCAGGTAGTAGAGGAAGTCTGTAATACGCGAGGAAGAAGAGGGGAATGGTGGAGTAGCAGTGAGTAGAGGAAGTCGAGGTAGCAGCAGGTTATAGAGGAAGACGTAGGTAGTTACAGGTAGCGGAGGAAGGGTGGTAGTAGCAGTAGTATAGAGAAGTCGTGGGTAGAAGCAGGTATAGAGGCATGGTGGTAGTAGCAGGTAGTAGAGAAGTGGTGGGTTAGTATCAGGAAGTAGAGGAAGTGGTGGTAGTAACAGGTATAGAGGATGTCTGGGAGCAGCAGGTAGTAATAGGGAGTGGTGGTATGTAACAGGTAGAAGAGGGGGAAGTAGTTAGGTATTGCACGACGTAGAGAGGAAGTGAGTAGTACAAGTAGAAGAGGAAGGTGGTGGTAGAAGCAGGATATTAGGGTAAGTGTGGTATAGCAGGTAGAGGAGGAAGTGGTGGTAGAGCTGATAGTAGAGGAATTGTGAGGGGGTAGTAGAAGGTCGAAGGAGTAATTGATGGGGGAAGTAGTCAGTTAGAGAGGAAGTGTGGTAAAAGCAGGAGTAGAGGAAGATGGTGATGTAGCAAGTGTAGAGGAAGTGGTGAGGAGTAAGCAGGTAGTAGAGGAAGAGGTGGTAGAAGCGAGGTAGTAGAGAAGGTTGGTGGTAGAAGAATTGGAGGATTAGCCAGGTAGAGGAGAAAGTGGTTGGTAGTAAGAAAGTAGTAGAGGAAGTGGTGGTAGTAGCAGGTTAGAAGAGGAATTGGTGAATAGCAGAGGGAATGAGAAGTGAAGGTAGTAACAGTCTAGGGAAGTGGTGGTAGTACAGTAGAGGGAGAATGGTCGGAGTAGAAGGTATAGAGGAAGTGGATGTTAGTAAGCAGGTAGTAGAGGAATATGGTGTATAGCAGGTATTAGAGAAGGGTGGTAGTAGCAGTAAGGAGAAAGTGGTGGTATACAGAAGTAGAGGAAGTGGTGTAGTACAGTTAGTAGCAGGAAGTGTGTAGTATCTGGTAGTAGAGGAAGTAGTAGTAAAGCAGTTAGAAGATGGAAAGTAGTGGAGTAGCAGCTAGAAAGGAAGTGGTGTAGTAGCACGTAAGGAGAAGTGGTGGTAGTAGCAGGTAGTGAGAGGAAGTGGTGGAAATGAGCAGGTAGGGGGAGGGAGTTGGTGGTATTAGCACGTAGTAGAGGAAGTGTTGGAAGTACAGGAAGTAGAGAAGTTGTGGTAGTAGCAGGTAGTATGAGGAAGTAATGGTAGTTAGCAGTAGTAGCCGAAGTGGTGGTATAAGCATTAGATATGAGGAAGTGTGGTAGTAGCCAGGGAAGAGGAAGTGGTGGTATAGCAGGTATAATGAATGGTGGTAGTAGAAGGTAGTAGAGGAAGTGGTGGTAGTAGCAGGTAGAGGAAGGAAGTAGTGGTAGTAGAGTAGTAGAGAAAGTGATAGGTAAGTAGAAGGTAGGTTAGGAAGTGGTGGTAGTAGCAGTACTAGAGGAAGTGGTGGTAGTAAGCAGGTAGAGGAGGAAAGTGGTGGTAGTAGCAGTAGTAGAGGAGTGGGGGTAGAAGCAAGGTAGAGAGAAGTGGAGTAGAACATGTATTAGAGGAAGTGGTGGAAGTAGTAGTTAAAGGAGGAAGTGGGTGGAAGTAGCAGTAGTCAAACGAAGTGGTGGCAGAAGCAGGTAGTAGAGAAAAGTGGTGGCAGAAGCCGTGTAAAGACGAAGTGGTGGTAGTACATGTACTAGAGGAAGTGGTGGTAGTCGCAGGTAGAGAGGAAGTGTGGTAGTACAAGGTAGTAGAGGAAGTGGTGGTAGTAGCAGGTAGAGGAGAAGTGGTGGGTAGTAGCCGGTATTAGAGGAAGTGTGGTAGTATCCGTAAAGGAGGAAGTGGTGGTAGTAGTAGTAGTGACGAAAGTGTTGGGCAGAGCAGGAATGTTAGAGGAATTGATGGTAGTAGCCGGTAGTAGAGAGTGATGGTAGTAGCAGGTCCGTAGAGAAGTGATTGTAGTAGCAAGGTATAGAGGAAGTGGTGGCAGTAGCATTTATAGAGGAAGGTGGCAGTACAGGAAGTAGGGAAGTGGGTAGTAGCGGGGGAGTGGTAGGGGCGTAGAGGAAGTGAAGGTAGTAGCAGGGTAGTAGAGGATGTGGTGGCCGTAGCAGGTAGTTAGAAAGTGATGGTAGTAGCAGGTATAAGGAAGAGGTGGTAGTATCCAAGTAGAGGAGGAAGTGGTGGGGGTAAGCAGGTAGTAAGAGTCAGAGATGGTAGTAACAGTGAGGAGGAATGGTGGTATAGCAGGTAGTAGAGGAAGAGGTGGTAGTACAGGTAGGGAGGAAGTGGTGGTAGTAGCAGTAAGAGGAGGAAGAGGTGGTATAGCAGGTAGCCTAGAAAGGTGGTGGTAGTAGCAGGTAGTAGAGAAGTGTGGTAGTAGCAGGTAGAGGAGGAAGTGGTGGGAGTAGCAGGTCTTAAGAAGAAGGTGAGTAGCAGGTAAGGAGGAAGTGGTGGTAGTTAGCCAGGTAGTAGAGAAAGTGGTGGTAGTAGCAGTTGTATAGAGTGGTGGTAGTAGCAGGTAGAGGAGGAAGTACGTGGTGTACAGGTAGTGACGAAGTGGTGGTAGTAGCAGGTAGTAGAGACAGTTTGTGGTAGTACCTGGTAGTAAGATTGAAGTGGTGGTATACAAGTAGTAGGGGAATGGTGTAGTACAATAGTAGAAGGAAGTGGTGGTAGTGCAAGTAGTAGGGAAGTGGTGGTAGTACATGTAGTAGAGGAAGTGGATGGTAGTCAGGTAGTAGAGGAAGTAGTGGTAGTAGCAGGTTAACAGAGGAAGTCGTTGTAGTAGCAGGTAGTAGAGGAAGTGGTGGGTAGTAGGAAGGTAGTAGAGAAGTCGTGGTAGCAGCAGGAGTAGAGAAGTGGTGGTAGTCCAGTAGAGGGAGAAGTGGTGGTGAGTAGCAGGTAGTAGAGAAGTCGTGGTAGAAGCAGGTAGTATAGGAAGTTGGTAGTAGCAGGTAATAGAGGAAGTGTTGGTAGTAGCAGGAGACGAGGAGTGATGGGAAGAACAGGTATTAACAGGAAGTCGTGTAGCAGCAGGTAGTAAGGAAGGTGTGGTAAGTACAGGTAAGGAGGTAGTGGTGGTAGTAGCAGGTATTAGAGGAAGTGGTGGTAGTAGCAGGTAAAGAGGAATGTTGGTAGTAGCAGGGAGAAAGGAAATTGTGGAAGTACAGGAATAGGGGAAGTATGAGGTAGTAGAAGGTAGAGGAGGCAGTGGTGGTAGTAGAAGTAGTAGAGGAAGTGGGTGGAATAGCGGTAGTAGAGGAAATTTGGCGGTAGTAGCAGGTAGTAGAGGAAAGTGTGGTAGTAGCAGGTAGAGGAGAAATTGGGTGGTAGTATGCAGGTAGTAAAGGAAGTGTTGGTAGTAGCAGGTTATTATAGGAAGTGGTGTAGTAATTTGGTAGTATAGGAAGTGTGGTAGTAGCAGTTTAGTAAATAAGTGTTGGTAGTTAGCAGGTAGAGGAAGTGGTGGTAGTAGCAGTTTAGTAAAGGGAAGTGGTGGTAAGTAGCAGTAGAAGAGGAAGTGGTGTAGTAAGCACTTAGAGGAGGAAGTGGTTGTAGTAGCAGGTAGTAGAGGAAGTGGTGGTAGTAACAGGTAGAGAGGAAGGGAGGTAGTAGCAGTAGAGGAGGAGTGTAGAACGAAGCACGTAGTTGAGGAAGTGGTGTAGTAGCAGGTAGAGGAGTAATGGGGGTAGTAGCAGTAGTAGGGGAAGTGGTGGTAGTAGCAGGTAGTAGAGGAAGTGGTGGTAGTAGCAGGTAGTAGAGGAAGTGGTGGTAGTAGCAGGTAGTAGAGGAAGTGGTGGTAGTAGCAGGTAGAGGAGGAAGTGGTGGTAGTAGCAGGTAGTAGAGGAAGTGGTGATTGTAGCAGTTAGTAGAGGAAGTGGTGGTAGTACAGGTAGTAGAGGAAGTGGGGTAGTAGGCAGGTAGTAGAGAAAGTGGTGGTATACAGGTAGTAAAGAAGTGGTGGTAAGTAGCAGGTAGAGAGAAGGAAGTGGTGGTAGTAGCGGTATAGAGGAAGGGTGGTAGTAGCAGTAGAAAGATGAAAGTGGTGGTAGTAGCAGGAGATGAGAAGTGGTGGTAGTAGCAGGTAGAGAGGAAGTTGGTGGTAGTAGCATGTAGAGGAAAAGTGGTGGAGTAGCATAGTAGAGGAAGTGGTGGTAATAGCAGTTTATAGAGGAAGTGTGGTAGTAGCTGGTAGTAGAGGCAGTGGTGTAGTAGCAGTTAGTATAGGAAGTGGTGGTAGTATCAGGAGAGAGGAAGTGTTGGTAGTAGCAGGTAGTAGAGGAAGTGGGTGGTAATACAGTAGGGGGGGGGGAGTGTGGTAGTAGCAGTAGTAAGGAAGTGTTGGGTAGTATCTTGGTAGTAGAGGGAAGTGGTGTAGTAGCTTGGATATTAGAGAAGAGGTGGTAGTAGCAGTTTAGGAGAGTAAGTGGTGGTAGTCGCAGTTAGTAGAGAAGTGGTGGTAGTAGCAGTTAGTAAAGGAAGTATGGGAAAGAAGCATAGAAAGGAAGTGTGGAAGTAGCAGGTAGAGAGGAAGTGGTGGTACTAGCGGTAGTAAAGGAAGTGTGGTGGTAATAGCAGTTAGGGAGGACAGGTGGTATAGCAGGTAGTAGAGGAAGTGGTGGTAGTAGCACGGTAGTAGAGGAAAGTAGTGTTAGTAGCAGGTAAAGGCGGAAGTGGTGGTAGTTAGCAGGTAGTAGAGGAAGTGGTGTAGTAGCTAGTTAGTAGAGGAAGTGGTTTCTATTAGCTGGTAGTAGAGGAAGTAAGTTATAGCAGTTTAGTAGAGTAATGGTGGTAGTAGCAGGTAGTAAGAATGGTGGTAGTAGCAGTTAGTAGAGGAAGTGGATGTAGTAGCAGTTAGAAGAGAAGTGGTGGTAGTACAGGCACTCTGCCCCGGCCAGACTCATGGAACCGTGTGCATCAAGATCTCTGCAAGAAGCGCCGCTATCACGTGCTTTTAACCATCCTATGGAAGGGAGCATGGACCAACGGTGATGTCCCACAATTTACCAAAAACAACAGACCATAGCCCCACTCCACAAAGGGGGCAGGTAAAGCAATAGCAAAGAACTACAGACCCCTATTAGCACTAACAATCCCATATCATAAAAATCCTTTGAAAGGGTCCCTAAGAGATCAAGATCGCCACCCCATCTAGAAACCCATCATTACAACAACCCAGGGAAAACATTGGTTTAGAGGCAGTTCCGCTCCTGTCTGTCTCAGCTACTGGATCCACACGACAAGGTCCTAGATACACTAGAAGACAAAAAGAATGCACATGTAATATATACAGACTTTGCAAAAGCCTTCGACAAGGTGTGAGCCCATGGCGTATAAGCGCACAAATTCCCTCACAAAATAGAACACTAAGATAGTAGTCAACAGAGTAAAGTCTGAGGCATCTACAGTGAAAAAGCTCTGTTCCACAAGGCAACAGTACTCTCTCCATCATGTTTTCTCAGCCTCATATATGAACATAGGACAAGGATGGCAGCCCACAGCACCGTGTCCTCCATTGCAGATGACACCTGAATCAGCATGACGGTGTCCTTCCATTGCAAGACACTGCAAGGCACCAGGCGGAACATCAACCAAATCTTTCATTGGGCTCAAAGAAAACAATTGAAGTTCAACGATGAGAAATATCAATTACTCCGATATGGTAAAACATGAGGAAATTAAAACTTCATCAGAGTACAAAACAAATTCCGGCCATCACAGCTTAGATAAGTTATAGCAAACAACCAACGTCAAGCTGACCCCCTTAGAGTGATCAATGTAAAATATCGGAGGATCTCACCTTCAAGGACCATAAACATAGTATCAATCGCATCTGCTATAAAATGACAGGATTTCTAAATGAAACCTTCCAAAACTAGGATGTCAAGCCCATGATACACTCTTCAGGTCGCTTGTTTCTATCTAGGCAGGAATATTGCTGGCACACTATCAGCACCTTTCAAGCAGGTTAAATTGCTGGGAAACCTAGAAAATGTACAGATAACCTTCACGCGCGCTAACGGAGATAAAACTCCTCAATTACTGGGACGCTTGAAAGTTCCTAAACCTGTATTCCCTGGAACGCAGGAGGGAGAGATACAAGACTATATACACCTGAAAATCGTAGAGGGACTAGACCGAACTTGGCATCACGAAATTCATTCCACAACGAAAGCAAAAGACTCGGCAGACGATGCAACACCCCCAATGTAAAGCAGGGGTGTCACTAGCCACTAGAGACAACACAATAAGGTCAGGGGCCCGAGCTGTTCAACTGCACTCCCAGTCATACATAAGGGGGATTACCCAAAAACCCCCGCAGTTCTTCAAGCAGGCATTGGACAAGCAACTAAATTCATACCTGAACCAGCCGGCTGTGGCTTACGTTGATTGCCGTGCAGCCAGCAGTAACAGCCTGGTTACTCAGATCTGATCCACCATGAGACCTGGTCACAGACCGGGCGCGGGGCTAGAACCCCCGAAACTCTCTCCAGGTAAAATCCAGGTAACACCAAAAAAGTTAGACAAACCGACTTATTTCATTGCGGGCGGTCCTTTTTAACCTTATTATTATACTATAAACGAGATAAATATAGCTTATTATGGATACTATAAGGGAGAATATACAGGAATAAAGGTAAAATGTTATTTAACTTATATTTACACGTGTGTTTGCTTAAAAACAATTAAAAATCATCCTCCTCCCTTTTCTGTCGCTACTATCAATAGGTACGTTTTTGGCTGCCTCTTGAAACGGTTCAACTATGACTGACATGTACAAGCAGTCGTTCCAGTCCTTATTGCTGAATAATAAAAGGTGTTTTGAAGCCTGGCCCTGACTGTGGCTACGACAAAGTTTTGTGTTTCTTCCCCCTAGTACTGTGAAAACTTTGGTTCCCAACCTTGAAAAAATTAGCAGCAAAGATAATCTGACACTTTTGTGAGCAATTTTATAACTTGATTTAACTTTCAGTTGTTTTACTCTGACTTCAGCATTCAGTATATGCAATTTGTTTGTAATTCATCATGACCTACCTATACGTGGGTCATCTAGGTCCTAGGTCCCCTGGATGAATCTTAACCATTTGGTTCTGGTGATTTGAATCATCTTTCAGTTTTTTTTTTTATTTTTTTTTTTGTCAAGGCAGAGTACCATGAAGAGTAAGCCGTATCCAATGACATTGTATAAGGGCTATAACATAGGGTCCAGTAGAGGGTAACTTCATGTTTCTTCACACTAGGACACCAGAGGTGATAAATCACTATGCCTACCTTCCCTAGGCTATTCTAAGAAATTCACATAATGTATTATGTTAGTTTAAGACCTCATAACTAGTATAACATAAAAAAAACTCGTATGCAACTTGTTCAACTGTACTCAAATCAGGGCCAACGCAAAAATACTAATACAATGGAATTCCCACCTTCAGAGTGCCGAAGGTGGGTATCTCCCAACTCTCCCATTTAATAACTCCCTCTACTGGACTTTTTAAATGTCATGTCCTCATTCGTTTCCCTAGGCTTTCTCTTGTTGTTAATCTCACTTCAAAACATGTTTTCTTATTCTCAACCAAATTGTTTACGTTGAGATTTTTTTTTTACCTGGTTGAAATAGCATCTCACCCCACTTTTCTCATTTTCTCTGAGCGTCTCTTTATTTCACCAAACACTCCTCCTTCCTGCGTACCATTTCTTCTTTGTAAAAAGGCCTCTCATATGCTAACTTTTTTACCTCATTCACCAATCGCTCTCTTCTTCCCTCCCGCACCCACCTTCCTGAACCACAAAAACCTCTGCTGAACACTAACAAGCATTCTATCCTAAACCTCTTCAGCGTCCATTGCCTATACTTTTCAGATCGCTGTTACTGCTGATCCTTTTCCCCTTTTAGTCCCTCAACATGAAAAATGATTGGATATAATTGTGGTCCATCAATAACAGAAACAACCAGAAGTCGACCCATTTATTTTATGTACCAATTCCATAGTCCCAACAAAACTAAGTCATTAGCCCTTATCATATCTTCAATAGTTCTTTATCTTTTTTTCCATAAAATATGTATTACCTATTACAAACACCACTTTAATACAAAGTTCAAAATCATTATTATTATATGCACCTGGCAACCCAAATTACCTAGACCACACCCCCTCTCTAAAACCGTTTATCCCACTTTAAACATTTAGGTCCCCTACCACAGCTACTCTCTCACTTGTTCACAAGTTCCTACCTACACACTCGTTTAACATTCTCTCTTCTCTCCTCTCACCTCTCTCTCACTCTCTCTCCTTCTCTCTCTCTCTCACACCCTTTCTTCTCCATGTGCATACTTATTATGGCTCACTTTTCGCATCCGGCCCTACGGTTACAATAATATATAGACTACAGCACATGGAGGCTAGTACACCAAACGGGAAGGTGAAATTAGCTCTGAGACACCCACACCACCGTATGTTCCTCGGATCAAGGTAAAACACCTAGCTCTGCTGATGCTTTGATTCTTTTATAGGATTGCGTGTCCTGTAGATTTTCGCACAACCATTAGGTTTGTGCCAAAACCTACGTGGGTTTGAATTTTCCTCGGCTAGTCGCAGTGTTGTTACAGATTCAATATATATATATATATATATATATATATATATATATATATATATATTATATAATATATATATAAAATTAATGAAATCAAGCCCACCTAAACAAGAAGCGATTTTAAATCATTTCCAAATCTGTGGCAGGCCAGGACTCGACCCTACGAACCTTGTACCACTCCGAGACAGCACCAATAGACGCATCACCTTACCCACTACGCCACCAATCCACAGGAACCATCACACAGCAAGATAAGATAAGATAAGATTTCGTTCGGTGATTTTTTAACCCCGGAGGGTTAGCCACCCAGGATAACCCAAGAAAGTCAGTGGCCGTCAATCGAGGACTGTCCTATCTAACTAATTTCCATTGGGGTCCTTAATCTTGTCCCCCAGGATGCGACCCACACCTGTCGACTAAACACCCAGGTACCTATTTCTGCTAGTGAACAGGACAATAGGTGTAAGAAACGTGTCGGAATTTCCAACCGCCGGGATCGAACCCGGGCCCTCCTGTGTGAAGCGGGAGTTTTAGCCACCAGACCACCGGGCCACGTTTTATGTGTTTGCCTTGGGATGAGATCAACAAAACAAGGCACAATACCGTGACTGGAAACGATACACTAATAACCCGCACATAGAAGGAGAGGAGCTTACGACGACGATTCGGTCCACTTGGACCATTTACAAAGTCACACTAACGAAAAGGAAGCAGGATGGTTATATATAGGCAGGAGGTGGTGTTGTAGTAGTATAGAAGTAGTAGTAGTAGTATAGTAGTAGTAGTAAGTTAGTAGTAGTAGTAGAGGTGGAGGAAGTAGTAGTGGGGAGGACAGTAAAAAGAGGAGGAGGGCCAGTCCACATACTAAGAAAGAAGGAGCATTGCAAGGGAGCTAGGTGCCCACAAGGAGCTAGGTTCCCACAGACGTAAAAGCAAGAACACCGAGGGGACGAAAATAAATAAATAAATAAATAAATAAATACAGAAGGAACAAATACACAGGCCTTAAAGGAAGACAACCCAAAGAAGAAAAAGTAAAGGGGAAGAAGGAGAAGAAGACAAAGAGGACTCAGGTTAGTCACGGGTGTTCTGAAAGTTTGAGCATTTTACCATGTATGGGGGGAAGGAAGGCATCTACCAGAGACTAAGCACGACTAAGATTCATCAAGGAAGAGTGTGTATCATGAAGCATTTCAAAACCAGACGGGCGTACTGTTAAAGTTGGAAGTAGGAAGACTGTTTTTGGCAGAAGACCAGTCCATAGGATGGCTGTGATCCTCTCTGACGTGACAGAAACGAGCAATGTTATGTCGGCAAGGCCTAACACATTTTTTTGTGCTCCCTAGTCTGTCAAAAGAGAACGGCCAGTTTCTCCAAAGTATTGATGAGACAGGAATAACAAGAAATAGAGAAGACCCCAGGAGCATCTGTAGAGGGAGGAGAGGTATGAACGAGATTAGTCGCGAAAGTGTTAGTCTGCGAAAGTAGTTTGATGTCTATGGAACGGAGAGAGTTGTTGAGAAAGAAATACCGGAAATGTTAGGGAAAGCAGAGGACAGAAGGGTTTCCCAGGAGTAGAGTTTGGTGGGGGGAGAGGAAAGAAATTACGTTTAAGGCACGTGAGAAGAAGAGGTCTAAGAAATGGGAAGGGATAGCCAAGACGGGAAAACGTAATTATGAAAGATGGAAATTTCTGGCTGGAAGGAACTGGGGATCACAGATGCGGAGGCACGGAGAAAGAGGGAATAAGAACACTTATCTGACAGGGGAAGCTTGATAGGAAAAGTCTGAATGTACATGCCACTGTGCATAGGTTTGCGGTAAAACGAAAAGGACAAAACCTGTATCTGAGCGGTGGACATGGACAACAGGAAAGGAAGCAAGGAATTAGATTCCCATTCATGCAGTAAAACTTAATGGAAGGGGCAAGATTATAAGAGCATCGAGAAAATGTTGGAAGAGTTATGAGGCCACAGAGCAAAGATGGTCCCCATCTACATAGCGGGAAGCCAGAGCGAATAGTAGGAAGAGGAAACAGGTCTCGAAGTATCCGATGTTATCGTGGGTAGAAACGAGAAGAACAGAGGAGAATGAGGCAATCAGTTTTCCTCCGTGACTTTGAATCGATGTCATCAGTTCATTTCATCATGAAAATAATACACCATATGTGCGAAAAAGTGTTTATGTACTGTAAGTCAGGGTGATGCGCAGCAGTCGTTAGGTGGTATCACATTTGTTCCAATGTGAAGTAGGTCGTGCCAAGTTAGGCAAGTGAAGAATTCCCTGTATTAAGATCCCAAGATGTTGCTGGGTCTGACAGGAATGTATGTGAATATGATCAGAGAACCGAAATTTTGATAAATTAGACACAGATTACGGTTCCTCTAAATCTCAAACCAATCATCAACAAACCTCTCCTGCCTACGGTTTAACCAAGCTGCTTCTCACGCCCATGCCCGTATTCTATTCAAGAATTGATGGACTGGACCACATCGACTCAAGGTTAGGGACTGATTACTCATTCTCCTCCTATTTTCTTCAGTTCTCCTATTAATGGCTGGATTGGAAGCCACTGCGTGGCGGAAACGTTTCCTCATAAAAGATACCCAAGAGTTGCACATTATCTAATTTAACATCTACAACCTGATGGTGTAATTATATTTATCCTTCGAGAGATGCTAGAGAAAGTGGAAAGATTCCTGTTCTATTCATGTAATGATAGTGGTAATAAAGGCCCGAGTAACAAGGCTAAAGACCGCTTTGATTTATATCATGTATAAAACAAGAGTCAGAGGTTTTACTTTTTCCTAGTCTGGGTTTAAGCGACCATTGTTTTGGCTTCAAACTTTCTGCTTGACACGAGTCGCCAAATTTTTTCATATTCTCATTGATCAAAATTCTAATTAATAACTCTTTACATTCCCGAAATTACTACTCTGAATTTATCTGAAACGATCTGCATCTGCTGTTCATTTGCATCTTTTGTATCGTCATTGAATTTACTAATATCCCCCACTCTATAAACTATATCGAGGTTATTTTATGTAAACCATGAACAATTATATATCAAAATCAGAGCCTTCGTTCTAAGCCTCTTGTGACTGATCTTCTTCCCCATTTCTAATTATACTCCATTCAATGTGTACTCTTTCTTGCATATTTTGTCAGCCTTAGGAGAACATTTTCCCGTATGTAATAATGTTGATAGATTTTTTTTTTCAACAAGTCGTGCCGTCTCCCACCGAGGCAGGGTGACCCGAAAAAGAAAGAAAATACCCAAAAAGAAAATACTTTCATCATCATTCCACACTTTCATCACCTCACCACAACATAATCACGTTTTTGGCAGAGGTGCTTCAGAAACACACAGTTTTAGAAGCATTACTTCTAAAGATGCACAACATATTCCCTCCAAACTGCTAATATCCCGAACCCCTCCTTAAAAGTGCAGGCATTGTACTTCCCATTTCCAGGACTCAAGTCCGGCTATATAAAAATAACTGGTTTCCTAATCGCTTCACTAAATATTACCCTGACCTGCTCACACTCCAACAAGATCGTCAGGTCCCAAATACCATCGTACTTCCGATTCGCTCCTATCGAACACGCCTAATGCACGACTTCGGAAGTCCAAGCCCCTCGCCCTTAAAACCTCCTTACCCCTTTCCTTCCAACCTTTTCCCAGGAAGAACCCCTACCCCGCCTTCCTTCCCCTACAATTTAAACGCTCTCATTTTTTATTCTACCTTCGATCCATTCTCTCTAAATGAACAAACCACCTCAAAAACCCTTCTTTCAGCCCTCTCACTAATACTTTGTTATTAACTCCACAACACCTCCCTAATTTCCACACTCTGAATTTTCTGCATAATATTACAACCACACATTGCCCTTAGACCAGTACATCTCTCTGCCCTTCCCAACCTCTCCCCTCGCTACTGCATTATCACAACCCAAGCTTCCACACCCAGGTAAGAGTGTTTGGTACTACTATACTTTCATACATTCCCTTCTTTTCCTCATAGATAACGTTTTTTGACTCCACAATATACCTCAATGAACCACTCACCTTTTTTTCCCTATCGTCAATTTTTATGATTAACCTCATCCCATCCTCATAAATCCATCCCCGACACGTCAAACTCCCAATATCTGAAAAACATTCACTTTCCTTCCATACTCCCTCCTTTCCAATTTGATATCCAATTTTTCTTTTATCTAAATCATTTGAAAACCCCATCACCTTACTCTTTTCTATGTTCCACTTTCAACTTTCTTCTCTTCTACCTTTACCACACACACTCTCCCAAACACCATCCACTAACCTTTGTTGCAATTTTTCTTTAGAATCTTCTCCCCATAACCACAGTATCATCAGCAAAAAGTAACTGTGTTTATTCCCATTTTGTATTTGATTCCCCATAATTTAATCCCAACCACTCTCCCGAACACCCTAGCATTTACTCTTTTACAACCCCATCTATAAATAATATTAAACAACCATGGTGACATTACACATCCCTGTCTAAGACCTACGTTTACTGGGACGTAGTCCTCCTTTTCTTCTACACCATCCCTAACCTGAGCCTCAATATCCTCATAAAAACTCTTTTACAACATTTAATAACTTACCAACCTATTCCATAGACTAGCAACATCCTGCCACAGTGCTTCCCTATCCCACTCTATCAAATATCATATCCATAATGCAATAAAAAACTTCCCTACCCCCTTATCTAAATACTGTTCACATATCTGCTTCAATGTAACACTTGATCTACACATCCCCTACCCATCGTAAACCTCCTTGCTCATCCGCAATCCTACATTCCTGTCTTACCTCCTAATTCTTTCAGTAATAACCCTCCGTACACTTTTTCCTGGTATATTCAGTAAACTTAGTCCTCTATATGTTTTAACAATCACTTTGTCCCCCTTTCCCTTTATATAAGTGGACTATACATGCTCTCTGCCAACCCTAGTACCTTCCCTCTTTCATACATTTATTTAAACAAAAGTAACAACCACTCCAACAACTATATCCCCCCCTGCTTTTTAAACATTCGTCATGATCCCCATCAGTTTCCACAGCTGCTTTAACCCCCTTTTCATTCTACGTATGCCTCACGTACATCCACCACACTTACATTCTGCTCGTCTTCACTCCTAAAAGATGGTATAAAAACCTCCCTGACCCAGTGCACGAATTACCGCCTCCATTTCTTCCCTTAACATTTAAAAGTTCCTCAAATATTCTAGCCATCTACCTAATACCCCCTCCCCATCGACTAACTCCCCTACTCCTGTTTTTAACTGACAAATCCCCCCCCATACGTTCCTAGGCTTTCCTTAACATGTTTAAACTCCACTCCAAAATTTTTCCTTATTTTCATTAAAATTTTTGACAGAGCCTCTCCCACTCTATCACTGCTCCACTCTATCATCTGCTCTCACCACTCTCTTCACCTTTCTTTTACTCTCCAAATACTCTGCACTCTATAACACTTCTGCTTTGTAAAAACCTCTCATAAGCTAAACTTTTTTCTCTTTTATCACACCCTTTACTTCATCATTCCACCAGCACTCCTCATTCCTCCCTCCTCCTCACCCACCCTCCTATAACCACAAACTTCTGCCCCACATTCTAACACGCACTGCGCACTTTTAAAAACTAATCCAACCCGCTTCAAAACCCCCCCCCCCTCACTCATCTTGCACACCCACCTTTCTGCCAATAGTCCCGCTTCTATCTCACCCCGAACTCCTTCCTCCCTTAGTTTATACACTTCACCTCCCTCTTGCTTGTTGTTGCCATTTTCCTCTTTCCCCATTACCTCTTACTCTAACTGTAGCTACAAACTAAATAATGATCCGATATAGCAGTTGACCCTCTATAAACATGTACATCCTGGACCAACCATCAACCCTTTTATCCCAACCATTACATAATCTAACAAACAACTTTAATTACATGCTTATATATAATACGGCTTGTATATTTATTTAATCCACTTCCTTCATAAAATATGTATTACTTATTTTACCAAAATCTCTTTTCTATACATAGCTCATTAAAGGCTCCCCGTTTTTCTTTTACATCACCCTGGCACCCCAAATTTACCTACTACTCCCCCACAACAATTTACCCACTTTTTAGCATTGAAATCCCCAACCACCATTACTCTCACACTTGGTTTTCAAAACTCCCAACACATTCACCTCAACATTTCCCAAAAATCTCTCTCTCTCCTCTACACTTCTCTTTCTCCCAGGTGCATACACGCTTACTATAAACCACTTTTCCAATCCAATCTTTATTTTACTCCACATAATCCTTGAATTAATACATTATAGTCCCTCTTTTTCCTGCCATACACTTATCCTTTCCCCAACATATTGCTACTTTACTTCCTTCATTAGGCTCTAACTCATTTGAAACCCTGACCTAATCCCATTTATTCCTTTCCACTGAAACACTCCCACCCCCCTCATCATTGTTTTTCACTTAAAAAGCCAGGACATCCAGCTTCGTTCTAATTCATAAACATCCACAAACATCTCTTTCTTATCATTTGCACAACTTCCACGCACAATCAGACTTTCCAACTGTGGCAATTTTCCTTCTTCCCTTTTTTTTTTTATTCTTTTTGGAATTATTCAGGAAAAGGGGTTACTAAGCCCTTTGTTCCCGGCATTTTAGTTGACTTTTTACACACGCATGGCTTAACGAAGGAAAGATTCATATCCACTTCCCCATGGATATTAAAGAAAATAATAAGACCAAGAACTATTAAGATAAAATAAATGAAACTCCAGATGATGTGATAATAAACGTTACAAGTATGTGTAGTGTGAACCTAAGTGTAAGAAGAAGTAGCAAGACGTACCTGTAATCTTGCATATTTATGAGACAGACCAAAGACAACCAGCAATCCTAACCATCATGTAAAACAATTACAGGCTTTCGTTTTACACTCCCACTTGTAAGGAACAGTAGAACCTCCCTGGCTGTTGTTGTCTAACAACCTAATTCTTCACCAGGAAACTCTAAGGTAGGGAGGCCCAGGAGCGACTCCAGCATGAATGCCGAAGTGATGCTAGGGACGATGTGGTAGTACGCAGGTAAAGAGGAGTGGTTGGTGGTAGCAGGTAGTAGAGGAAGTGGTGGTGTAGGCAGAGTAGTAGAGGAAGTGGTGGTAGAGCATGTATAGAGGGAAGTGGTGGTGGTACAGGTAGAGAGGAAGTGGTGGTAGTACAGGTAGTAGAGGAAGTGGTGTGGTAGCAGGTAGTAGAGGAAGTGGGGTGGTAAGCAGGTAGAAGGAAGTGGTTGTGGTAGCGGGTATTAGAGAAGTGGGGTGTAGCGGTAGAAAGGAAGCGGTGGTAGTAGCAGGTAGAGAGGAAGTGGTTGGAAGAAGATATGTAGTAGAAGGAAGTGGTGGAAGTAGCAAGTAGTAGGGAAGTGGTGGTAGTAGCATGTAGAAGGAAGTGGTGGTAGTAGCAGTATAGAGGAAGTCGTGGTAGTAGCAGTAGTAAGGACGTGGTGGCAGAGCAAGTAGTAGAGAAGTGGCGGTATAGCAAGTAGTAGGGAAGTGGTGTAGTAGCATGTAGTAAGGAAGTAGTGGTAGTAGCTAGGTAGTAGAGGAAAGTGGTGGTAGTAGCAAGTAGTAGAGAAGGTGGTGTAGTAGCAATTAGTAGGGGATGGTGGTATACAATGTAGTAGAGGAAGTGGTGGTAGTAGCAGGTAGTAAGAGGAAGTAGTGGTAGTAGCAGGTAGTAGAGGAAGTCTGTAATACGCGAGGAAGAAGAGGGGAATGGTGGAGTAGCAGTGAGTAGAGGAAGTCGAGGTAGCAGCAGGTTATAGAGGAAGACGTAGGTAGTTACAGGTAGCGGAGGAAGGGTGGTAGTAGCAGTAGTATAGAGAAGTCGTGGGTAGAAGCAGGTATAGAGGCATGGTGGTAGTAGCAGGTAGTAGAGAAGTGGTGGGTTAGTATCAGGAAGTAGAGGAAGTGGTGGTAGTAACAGGTATAGAGGATGTCTGGGAGCAGCAGGTAGTAATAGGGAGTGGTGGTATGTAACAGGTAGAAGAGGGGGAAGTAGTTAGGTATTGCACGACGTAGAGAGGAAGTGAGTAGTACAAGTAGAAGAGGAAGGTGGTGGTAGAAGCAGGATATTAGGGTAAGTGTGGTATAGCAGGTAGAGGAGGAAGTGGTGGTAGAGCTGATAGTAGAGGAATTGTGAGGGGGTAGTAGAAGGTCGAAGGAGTAATTGATGGGGGAAGTAGTCAGTTAGAGAGGAAGTGTGGTAAAAGCAGGAGTAGAGGAAGATGGTGATGTAGCAAGTGTAGAGGAAGTGGTGAGGAGTAAGCAGGTAGTAGAGGAAGAGGTGGTAGAAGCGAGGTAGTAGAGAAGGTTGGTGGTAGAAGAATTGGAGGATTAGCCAGGTAGAGGAGAAAGTGGTTGGTAGTAAGAAAGTAGTAGAGGAAGTGGTGGTAGTAGCAGGTTAGAAGAGGAATTGGTGAATAGCAGAGGGAATGAGAAGTGAAGGTAGTAACAGTCTAGGGAAGTGGTGGTAGTACAGTAGAGGGAGAATGGTCGGAGTAGAAGGTATAGAGGAAGTGGATGTTAGTAAGCAGGTAGTAGAGGAATATGGTGTATAGCAGGTATTAGAGAAGGGTGGTAGTAGCAGTAAGGAGAAAGTGGTGGTATACAGAAGTAGAGGAAGTGGTGTAGTACAGTTAGTAGCAGGAAGTGTGTAGTATCTGGTAGTAGAGGAAGTAGTAGTAAAGCAGTTAGAAGATGGAAAGTAGTGGAGTAGCAGCTAGAAAGGAAGTGGTGTAGTAGCACGTAAGGAGAAGTGGTGGTAGTAGCAGGTAGTGAGAGGAAGTGGTGGAAATGAGCAGGTAGGGGGAGGGAGTTGGTGGTATTAGCACGTAGTAGAGGAAGTGTTGGAAGTACAGGAAGTAGAGAAGTTGTGGTAGTAGCAGGTAGTATGAGGAAGTAATGGTAGTTAGCAGTAGTAGCCGAAGTGGTGGTATAAGCATTAGATATGAGGAAGTGTGGTAGTAGCCAGGGAAGAGGAAGTGGTGGTATAGCAGGTATAATGAATGGTGGTAGTAGAAGGTAGTAGAGGAAGTGGTGGTAGTAGCAGGTAGAGGAAGGAAGTAGTGGTAGTAGAGTAGTAGAGAAAGTGATAGGTAAGTAGAAGGTAGGTTAGGAAGTGGTGGTAGTAGCAGTACTAGAGGAAGTGGTGGTAGTAAGCAGGTAGAGGAGGAAAGTGGTGGTAGTAGCAGTAGTAGAGGAGTGGGGGTAGAAGCAAGGTAGAGAGAAGTGGAGTAGAACATGTATTAGAGGAAGTGGTGGAAGTAGTAGTTAAAGGAGGAAGTGGGTGGAAGTAGCAGTAGTCAAACGAAGTGGTGGCAGAAGCAGGTAGTAGAGAAAAGTGGTGGCAGAAGCCGTGTAAAGACGAAGTGGTGGTAGTACATGTACTAGAGGAAGTGGTGGTAGTCGCAGGTAGAGAGGAAGTGTGGTAGTACAAGGTAGTAGAGGAAGTGGTGGTAGTAGCAGGTAGAGGAGAAGTGGTGGGTAGTAGCCGGTATTAGAGGAAGTGTGGTAGTATCCGTAAAGGAGGAAGTGGTGGTAGTAGTAGTAGTGACGAAAGTGTTGGGCAGAGCAGGAATGTTAGAGGAATTGATGGTAGTAGCCGGTAGTAGAGAGTGATGGTAGTAGCAGGTCCGTAGAGAAGTGATTGTAGTAGCAAGGTATAGAGGAAGTGGTGGCAGTAGCATTTATAGAGGAAGGTGGCAGTACAGGAAGTAGGGAAGTGGGTAGTAGCGGGGGAGTGGTAGGGGCGTAGAGGAAGTGAAGGTAGTAGCAGGGTAGTAGAGGATGTGGTGGCCGTAGCAGGTAGTTAGAAAGTGATGGTAGTAGCAGGTATAAGGAAGAGGTGGTAGTATCCAAGTAGAGGAGGAAGTGGTGGGGGTAAGCAGGTAGTAAGAGTCAGAGATGGTAGTAACAGTGAGGAGGAATGGTGGTATAGCAGGTAGTAGAGGAAGAGGTGGTAGTACAGGTAGGGAGGAAGTGGTGGTAGTAGCAGTAAGAGGAGGAAGAGGTGGTATAGCAGGTAGCCTAGAAAGGTGGTGGTAGTAGCAGGTAGTAGAGAAGTGTGGTAGTAGCAGGTAGAGGAGGAAGTGGTGGGAGTAGCAGGTCTTAAGAAGAAGGTGAGTAGCAGGTAAGGAGGAAGTGGTGGTAGTTAGCCAGGTAGTAGAGAAAGTGGTGGTAGTAGCAGTTGTATAGAGTGGTGGTAGTAGCAGGTAGAGGAGGAAGTACGTGGTGTACAGGTAGTGACGAAGTGGTGGTAGTAGCAGGTAGTAGAGACAGTTTGTGGTAGTACCTGGTAGTAAGATTGAAGTGGTGGTATACAAGTAGTAGGGGAATGGTGTAGTACAATAGTAGAAGGAAGTGGTGGTAGTGCAAGTAGTAGGGAAGTGGTGGTAGTACATGTAGTAGAGGAAGTGGATGGTAGTCAGGTAGTAGAGGAAGTAGTGGTAGTAGCAGGTTAACAGAGGAAGTCGTTGTAGTAGCAGGTAGTAGAGGAAGTGGTGGGTAGTAGGAAGGTAGTAGAGAAGTCGTGGTAGCAGCAGGAGTAGAGAAGTGGTGGTAGTCCAGTAGAGGGAGAAGTGGTGGTGAGTAGCAGGTAGTAGAGAAGTCGTGGTAGAAGCAGGTAGTATAGGAAGTTGGTAGTAGCAGGTAATAGAGGAAGTGTTGGTAGTAGCAGGAGACGAGGAGTGATGGGAAGAACAGGTATTAACAGGAAGTCGTGTAGCAGCAGGTAGTAAGGAAGGTGTGGTAAGTACAGGTAAGGAGGTAGTGGTGGTAGTAGCAGGTATTAGAGGAAGTGGTGGTAGTAGCAGGTAAAGAGGAATGTTGGTAGTAGCAGGGAGAAAGGAAATTGTGGAAGTACAGGAATAGGGGAAGTATGAGGTAGTAGAAGGTAGAGGAGGCAGTGGTGGTAGTAGAAGTAGTAGAGGAAGTGGGTGGAATAGCGGTAGTAGAGGAAATTTGGCGGTAGTAGCAGGTAGTAGAGGAAAGTGTGGTAGTAGCAGGTAGAGGAGAAATTGGGTGGTAGTATGCAGGTAGTAAAGGAAGTGTTGGTAGTAGCAGGTTATTATAGGAAGTGGTGTAGTAATTTGGTAGTATAGGAAGTGTGGTAGTAGCAGTTTAGTAAATAAGTGTTGGTAGTTAGCAGGTAGAGGAAGTGGTGGTAGTAGCAGTTTAGTAAAGGGAAGTGGTGGTAAGTAGCAGTAGAAGAGGAAGTGGTGTAGTAAGCACTTAGAGGAGGAAGTGGTTGTAGTAGCAGGTAGTAGAGGAAGTGGTGGTAGTAACAGGTAGAGAGGAAGGGAGGTAGTAGCAGTAGAGGAGGAGTGTAGAACGAAGCACGTAGTTGAGGAAGTGGTGTAGTAGCAGGTAGAGGAGTAATGGGGGTAGTAGCAGTAGTAGGTGAAGTGGTGGTAGTAGCAGGTAGAGAGGAAGTGGTGGTAGTAGCAGGTAGTAGAGGAAGTGGTGGTAGTAGCAGGTAGTAGAGGAAGTGGTGGTAGTAGCAGGTAGAGGAGGAAGTGGTGGTAGTAGCAGGTAGTAGAGGAATGGTGATCACATTATCTGCATTTGGTGTTTATATTTCCATTGTGTCGGTATTTTATACCATTTATTACTACTCATCTGTTGGTAAGCAAGTTTATTTAGTTACAGGTAAACAAGTACAATAACCATACATAGTTTAACATACGTGTAAATTACCTAGGACAAAGAGTGACTTGTTTCCATTGATGTCCTTGATTTACCTCCACTGGGGTTCTTGGTAATATTTTGGCGAGGTAGAATCAATTTTGCTAAATCTTTTGCGGGGATAAAACAACGAAAACTTTAGTGACATTGTTTAAGCTCTGCTGAGTCACTGTCATCACATAGATACGTATACTTCAACCTTTTCAAATTGCTGATTATTTTATAATTGTTCCAGTCACAGTTTTGTAACTTTAATTCTTCTATAGAATTTACAGTCACGTTACGCGATCAACAGTCATCCTGTGAGATAAAGCTGTCAGTGTTACAAACATTTCACAAGTCAGTTTCGTTACAGATCACACAGAGCATCTAACAGAAGAAGAATCTGTTAGATATTCCAAAACAGTAGCAGTGTTAGTTGAATAAAATTTGTACATGAAGCCTCAGGAGTTACCTGGAGAGTGTTCCGGGGGTCAACGCCCCCGCGGCCCGGTCTGTGACCAGGCCTCCTTAGGTCAGTGTCCCAGGATGCGACCCACACCAGTCGACTAACACCCAGCTACCCATTTTACTGATGGGGAACATAGACAACAGGTTGAAAGAAACACGTCCAATGTTTCTACTCTGGCTGGGAATCGAACCCAGGCCCTCACCGTGTGAAGCGAGAGCGTTAACCACCAGGCCACCAGAGCCACTACAAATTGTGCATGAGGGAACTGTATTTAACTGAGTTGTGTATATGGGATGTGTATGTAAAGCTTCAAATGTTGTGTACAAGGTTAGGTAGGTGTTGCGACACCTACCTAACAACACAGGAGTTACATGACTTCATTGTCTACCTGTTCTCTTATCAAATATGGCATTTTACAGGTCATTGTGTGTCACACATTTTGTTAATCTCTGTGTGTTAGAAGTGACCAAGGTACCAGGACTGAAGCGTTTTATATGTCCTAGTATTTGCTCACGTATCTTTTTAAACCAGTTTGTCAGTATTATTTACCAAGGTTTATACTAAGGTTTATACGCACTCACACATGCCTGTTTTATGTCCAAGCCCTTTGCACAGAAAACCTTCTTTACTCCCTCCCGCCATCCTTTAATAGGCCGACCTCTACCCCGCCTTCCTTCCACTACAAATTTATGCACACTCCAAGTCATCCTATTTTGCTCCATCCTCTTTAAATGACCAAACCACCTCAAGGAACCTCTCCTCAGACCTCTGAATAATACTTTTATTAACTCAACACCTCCTAATTTCCACACAACGAATTCTCTGCATAATATTTTCGCCACACATTGACCTTACACACGACATCTCCACCGGCTCCATCTAACTGCAACATTCACATCCCATGCCTCACAACACATGCCTCACAACCCATGCCTCACAATCCATGCCTCACAACGATATAAGAGAGTTGACACCACTATATCTTCCCTTTCTTTGCTGCCATTGATAACGTTCTTTGTCTCCGCAGATACCTCAATGCACCACCCACATTTTTCCTTTAATCAACTAACTCGATGGTTAACCTCGCCTGTCATAAACCCATCCGTCGACAAGTTCACTCAAAGATATCTCAACATACTCCCTCCCTCCAATCTGATATTCACATTTTCCTTACCTAGGTTGTTTGATACCCTCATCACCTTACTTTTATCTAGGTTCACTTTCAACTTTCTTTTATTTCACTATAGCAACTTTAAAATCTCCCAAAAGCACAGTATCATCACCAAAAACCAACTATGCCAACTCCCATTTTGTATATGATTCCCCATAATTTAATCTCACTCCTCTCCCCAACTCACTACTATTTACTTCTTTTACAACTACAACTCCATCTATAAATATGTTAGACAACCATGGTGACATCATGCATCCCTGTCTAAGGCCTACATATACTGGAAAGTAATCTCCCACTCTGCTACACACCCTAACTTTAGCCTCAGTATCTTCATAAAAACTCATATGTGTATAATATATATATATATATATATATATATATATATTATATATATATATATATATATATATATATAATATTTTATTATCACACTGGCCGATTCCCACCAAGGCAGGGTGGCCCGAAAAAGAAAAAATTTTCACCATCATTCACTCCATCACTGTCTTGCCAGAAGGGTGCTTTACACTACAGTTTTTAAACTGCAACATTAACACCCCTCCTTCAGAGTGCAGGCACTGTACTTCCCATCTCCAGGACTCAAGTCCGGCCTGCCGGTTTCCCTGAACCCCTTCATAAATGTTACTTTGCTCACACCCAACAGCACGTCAAGTATTAAAAACCATTTGCTCCTTCACTCCTATCAAACACGCTCACGCTGGCCTGCTGGAAGTCCAACCCCCCTCGCACACAAAACCTCCTTTAACCCCCTCTCTCCAACCTTTCCTAGGGCCGACCCCTACCCCGCCTTCCTTCCACTACAAAACTGATACACTCTTGAAGTCTTTCTTTTTTCGCTCCATTCTCTCTACATGTCCGAACCACCTAAAACAACCCTTTTTCAGCCCTCTGGACAACAGTTTTGGTAATCCCCGCACCTCCTCCTAATTTCCCAAACTACGAATTCTCTGCATTACATTCACACCACACTTTTCCCCTCAGACATGACATCCCCACTGCCTCCAGCCTTCTCCTCGCTGCAACATTCATCACCCATGCTTAAACCCCCATATAAGAGCGTTGGTAAACTATACTCTCATACTTCCCCTCTTTGCCTCCAAGGACAAAGTTCTTTGTCTCCACAGACCTCCTAATGCACCACTCACTCTTTTCCCCTCATCAATTCTATGATTCACCTCATCTTTCATAGACCCATCCGCTGGACACGTCCACTCCCAAATTCTGAATACATTCACCTCCTCCATACTCTCTCCCCCCAATCTGAATTCAATCTTTCATCACCTAATCTTTTGTTATCCTCATAACCTTACTCTTCCTGTTTTCACCTTTAATTTTCTTCTTTTCCCACCCCTACCAAATTCATCCACCAATTTTCTGCAACTTCTCTTCAGAATCTCCCAAGAGCACAGTGTCATCACCAAAGAGCAGCTGTGACAACTCCCACTTTGTGTGTGATTCTTTATTTTTTAAACTCCACGCCTCTTGCCAAGACCCTCGCATTTACTTCTCTTACAACCCCATCTAAAATATATTAAACAAACCAGGGTGACATCACACATCTTTGTCTAAGGCCTACTTTACTGGGAAAAAATTTCCCTCTTTCCTACATACTCTAACTTGAGCCTCACTATCCTCGTAAAACTCTTCACTGCTTTCAGTAACCTACCTCCTACACCATACACTTGCAACATCTGCCACTTTGCCCCCCTATCCACCCTGTCATACGCCTTTTTCCAAATCCATAAATGCCACAAAGACCTCTTTAGCCTTATCTAAATACTGTTCACTTATATCTTTCACTGTAAAACACCTGGTCCACACACCCCCTACCTTTCCTAAAGCCTCCTTGTTCATCTGCAAACCTATTCTCCGTCTTCCCTCTTAATTCTTTCAATAATAACTCTATCATACACTTTACCAGGTATACTCACAGACTTATCCCCCTATAATTTTTTTGCACTCTCTTTTATCCCCTTTGCCTTTATATACAAAGGAACTATGCTGCTCTCTGCCAATCCCTATATATATATATATATAATATATATATATATAAAATATATATATATTTTATATATTATATATATATATATATATATATATATATATATGTGTGTGTGTGTGTGTACATACATATATTTTTTTTAACAAGTCGGCCGTCTCCCACCGAGGCAGGGTAACCCAAAAAGAAAATCCCCAAAAAGAAAATACTTTCATCATTCCACACTTTCACCTCACTCACACATAATCACTGTTTTTGCAGAGGCGCTCAGAACACAACAGTTTAGAAGCATATACGTAAAAATGAACACAACATATCCCTCCAAACTGCTAATATCCCCAAACCCTCCTTTAGAGTGCAGGCATTGTACTTCCCATTTCCAGGGACTCAAGTCCGGCTATATAAAAATAACTGATTTCCCTGAAACCCTTCACTAAATAGTACCCTGCTCACACTCCAACAGATCGTCAGGTCCCAAATAACATTCGTCTCCATTCACTCCTATCCAACACGCTCATGCACGACTGCTGGAAGTCCAAACCCCTCACCAACAAAACCTCCCTTACCCCTTCCTTCCAACCTTTTCGAGGACGACCCCAACCCCGCCTTCCTTCCCCTACAGATTTAAACGCTCTCAATGTTATTCTACTTTGATCCATTCTCTCTAATTGACCAAACCACCTCAACAACCCCTCTTCAGCCCTCTGACTAATACTTTTATTAACTCCATTCATTCTCCTAATTTCCACACTCCGAATTTTCTGCAGAATATTTACACCACACATTGCCCTTAGACAAGACATCTCCACTGCCTTCAACCGCCTCCTCGCTGCTGCATTTACCACCCAAGCTTCACACCCATATAAGAGTGTTAGTACTACTATATTTTCATACATTCCCTTCTTTGCCTCCATAGATAACGTTTCTTTGCCTCCACATATACCTCAATGCACCACTCACCGTCTTTCCCTCATCAATTCTGTGATTAACCTCATCCTTCATAAATCCATCCGCCAGCACGTCAATTCCCAAGTATCTGAAAACATTCACTTCTTCCATGCTCCTCCTCCCCAATTTGATATCAATTTTTCTTTATCTAAATCATTTGATACCTCATCAACTTACTCTTTTCTATGTTCACTTTCAACTTTCTCCCTTTTAAAACGCACACTCCCAACTCATCCACTAACCTTTGAAATTTTTTCTTTAGAATCTCCCATAAGCACAGTATCATCAGCAAAAAGAAACTGTCTCAATTCCCATTTTGTATTTGTTTCACCATAATTTAATCCCACCCCCCCCAACACCCTAGCTTTTTACTTCTTTTTACAATCCCATCTAAAAAAATAAATTAAACAACCAGGGTGACATTACACATCCCTTTCTAAGACCTATTTTTACTGGGAAAATTCTCCCTCTCTTCTACACACCCTAACCTGAGCCTCACTATCCTCATAAAAACTCTTTACAGCATTCAGTAATTTACCACCTATTCATATACTTGCAACATCTGCCACATTGCCCCCTTATCCACTCTATCATATGCCTTTTCTAAATACATAAAGCAATAAAAACTTCCCTATCTTTATCAAATACTGTTCACATATATGCTTCAATGTAAAAACTTGATCTACACATCCCCTACCCACTCTGAAGCCCCTTGCTCATCCGCAATTCTACTTCCCTGTCTTACCTCTAATTCTTCAATTATAACCCTTACCTACACTTTTCCTGGTATGCTCTGTGAGCTTATATGCTTATGTGACTATTGCTCTCTCCCAAATCTCTAGGTCCCTTTCCCCCTTTTTTCATACATTTATTAAACAAAATCCCAAAAAAACCCCAACACTATATCTCCCCCTCTTTTACATTTCTGTCATGATCCCGTCAGTTCCAGCTGCTTTACCCCCCCTTTCATTCTACGTAATGCCTCACGCACCCCCCCCCCCACACACTCATCCTGTTTTTCTTCACTCCTAAAAGATGGTATACCTCCCTTGGGGCCAGTCCCCACGAATTACCGCTTCCCTTTCTTCCCCCGACATTTAAAAGTTCCTCAAATATTCTCGCCATCTCCCCAAAACCTCTATCTCCCCATCTACTAACTCCCCTACTCGTTTTTAACTGACAAATCCATTCTTTTCTCTAGGCTTTCTTAACTTGTTTACTCACTCCAAATTTTTTTCTTATTTTCATTAAAATTTCTTGGCAGTGCTGCTTCCCACTCTATCATCTGCTCTCCTTTTTGCACTCTCTCACCACTCTCTTTTCACCTTTCTTTTACTCTCCATATACCCCTTTACTCTTCTTTTAAACACTTCTGCTTTGAAAAAAAACCTCTCATAAGCTAATTTTTTCTCTTTTACCACTCCCTTTACTTCATCATTCCACCAATCACTCTTCTTTCCTCCTGCACCCACCCTCCTATAACCACAAACTTCTGCCCCACATTCTAATACTGCATTTTTAAAACTATTCCTATCCTCTTCAACCCCCCCACTACTCATACTTGCACCAGCAAGTATGCTTATATCTCATCCGAACTTCCTCCTCCCTTAGTTTATACACTTTCACCTCCCTCTTGCTTGCTTTTTCCATTTTCCTCTTTTCCCATCTACCTCTTACTCTAACTGTAGCTACAGCTAAATAATGGTCCGATGCATCAGTTGCCCCTCTATAAACATGTACATCTTGGTGCCTACCCATCAACCTTTTATCCACCAATACATAATCTAACAAACTAAATAAATATACCTTGTATATTTATTTATCCTCTTCTTCATAAAATATGTATTACTTATTACCAAACCTCTTTCTACACATAGCTCAATTAAGACTCCCCATTTTCATTTACCCCTGACACCCCAAATTTACCTACTACTCTCCTCCACAAACATTTTGCTCACTAGCATTGAAATCCCCAACCACCATTACTCTCACACTTGGTTCATAACTCCCCACGCATTAAACTCAACATTTCCCAGAATCTCTCTCTTTTCCTCTAAAACTTCTCTCTTCTCCAGGTGCAAATACGCTTACTATAAACCCACTATTCACATCCAACCTTCGTTTTACTCTACATAACCTTGAATTAATACATTTATAGTCCCTCTTTCCTGCTAAACTTATCCTTAACATTATTGCTACTCCTTCTTTAGCTCTAACTCTATTAAAACCCCTGACTTAATCCCATTTATTCCTCTCCACTGAAACTCTCTCACCCCCTTCAGCTTTGTTTCACTTAAAGCCAGGACATCCAGCTTCTTCTCATTCATAACATCCACAATCTTCTCTTTCTTATCATTTGCACAACATCCACGCACATTCAGACTTCCCACTTTGGCAATTTTCTTCTTATTCTTTTTAGTAATAATTACAGGAAAAGGGGTTACTAGCCCATTGTTCCCGGCATTATATATATGTCGTGCCGAATAGGCAGAACTTGCGATCTTGGCTTAAATAGCAACGCTCATCTTGCCATATAGGACAAGTGAAAATTTGTGTATGCAATAATTTCGCCAAAATCATTCTGAACCTAACGGAAAAAATATATTTCACTGTGTTTGTTTAGTATTAAATTATTGTTAACAAATCTAAAATATATTTAGTTGGGTTAGGCTAAAATAAATTGTTCTTGTTATAATAAGGTTAGGGAAGTTTTCTAAGATTCTTTTGGTGCAAAATTAAAAATTTTTACATCAACATTCATGGAAAAAAAAATATATTTAAACGTATAAGAAAAATTTCGAAAAGGACTTAATTTTTAAATGAGTTCTTGCTAATTGACCAGTTTTACATATTCGGCACGAAAATATATATATTATATATATATATATAAAATTAAAATATATATATATATTTTAATATATATATATATATATATATATATATATATATATATATATTTCGTCCCTGCCGAATAGGCAAACTTGCGATCTTGATTAAAAGCAACGCTCATCTTGCCATATAGGACAAATGAAAATTTTTGTATGCAATAATTTCGCCAAAATTATTCTGAACCTAAAACGAAAAAAAATAAATTTGTTGGGTTAGGCTAAAATAAATTTCGCTTGTTAAAATAAGGCTAGGGAAGTTTTCTAAGTTCCTTTTGGTGCAAAACATAAATTTTTACATCAACATTAAAGAAAAAAATATATCTTTAAACGTATAAGAGAAAATTTTTTGAAAGGACTTTTAAATTTTAAATGAGTTCTTGCTAATTGACCAGTTTTACATATTCGGCACGACATATAAAATATATATATATATATATATATATATATATAATATATATATATATATTATATATATATATATATATATAATTTTTTATATGTAGGCCTTAGACAGGGGTGTGTGATGTCACCGTGGTTGTTTAATATATTTTTAGATGGGGTTGTAAGAGAAGTAAATGCGAGGGGCTTGACAAGAGGCGTGGAGTTAAAAGATAAAGAATCACACATAAATGGGAGTTGTCACAGTTGCTCTTTGCTGATGACACTGTGCTCTTGGGAGATTCTGAAGAAGAAGTTGCAGAGATTGGTGGATGAAAATTTTGGGAGGGGTGCAAAAGAAAAAATTGAAAGTGAATACAGGAAAGAATAAGGTTATGAGGAAACAAAAATATTAGGTGATGGGAAAAAATTGGATATCAGATTGGAGGGAGAGAGTATGGAGGAGGTGATGTATTCAGATTTTTTTGGGAGTGGACGTGTCAGCGGATGGGTCTATGAAGGATGAAGTGAATCATAGAATTGATGAGGGGAAAAGGGTGAGTGGGGCACTTAGGAGTCTGTGGAACAAAGAACTTGTCCTTGGAGGCAAAGAGGGGAATGTATGAGAGTATAGTTTTACCAAAACTCTTATATGGGTGTGAAGCATGGGTGATGAATGTTGCAGCGAGGAGAAAGGGTGGAGGCAGTGGAGATGTCATGTCTGAGGGCAATGTGTGTTGTGAATATAATGCAGAGAATTCGTAGTTTGGAAGTTAGGAGGAGGTGCGGGATTACCAAAACTGTTTTTCCAGAGGGCTGAGGAAGGGTTGTTGAGGTGGTTCGGGGCATGTAGAGAGAAAGGAGCAAAACAGAATGACTTCAAGAGTGTATCAGTCTGTAGTGGAAGGAAGGCGGGGTAGGGGTCCCGGCCTAGGAAAGGTTGGAGGGAGGGGGTAAAGGAGGTTTTGTGTGAGAGGGGGTTGGACTTCCAGCAGGCGTGCGTGAGCGTGTTTGACAGGAGTGATGGAGACGAATGGGGTTTTTAAAAACTTGACGTGCTGTTGGAGTGTAACATTTATGAAGGGGTTCAGGGAAACCGGCAGGCCGGACTTGAGTCCTGGAGATGGGAAGTACGTGCCTGCACTCTGGCAAGACAGTGATGGAGTGAATGATGGTGAAAGTTTTTCCCTTTTTTGGGCCACCCTGCCTTGGTGGGAATCGGCCCGTGTTTATAATAAAACAATAAAATAAATAATTATATATAAAATATATATATATATAATATATATATATTATATATATATATTAAATAGCTTAGCCCATTCTATAAACTTTACTGTTGAGTTTGAAGAAAATAACTCATTGCCTTTTCTAGATGTTTTTAATTTTAAGGTAATAATGAATTCAAATTTTAAATTTACAGAAAACCTACAAAAAATAACTGTTCCATGGTCCACTATTATTCCTCGCATCAAGATAGAGTCAAAAAAGTCTGTTTTCTCATCAATGTTTTGAGAGCTTTACGAATTTGTATTCCTGAGTTTATAAAATAGGAAATATCCAAAATTTAATGAAAAAGGTAATGATTTAAAATACCCAAGAATGTAACTGATAAATCTTTTAAAGTTGCTAGAAATACTTTTTACAATCCAAAAAGGGGCAACCAGCCTCATTCAACTAAAAATATGTTGGTTCTCCCTTACCATAAAACTTGGGGGTTTATATGCCTTCTCTTCTTAAGACTTTTAATATTAAAAATTGTATTCAAAAAACTTGATACAGTAAAAAAACTTTTGATAAAGAATTCCCCCCAAAATGCTGATGGATGTGTCTAAAGAAATTTCCCGGTAAAAATCTCGAACTAAGATTAAAAAAACATAAATATAGCATTAGAACTGGGCAAGATTCCAATGCTATATTTATTCATGTAAGAGAATTTTTAAACCCTCCAATTGACTTTCAAAAAATTGAGAAAGTAGTAATCAAGCAAGTCCATGGGCGACAGGAATATAATTGAATCTTGTTTCATAAAAAGCAGTTTTGACAATAATATGAATATTTCCTTTGGTTATATAAATTAGATCCATTTATAATTAATAGAATTTGGGAAGAATTTAATAATACACTGGACAAATAATTTTTAAATTTTCTTGGGTAGAATAGTTTGTGGGGGGAGTTGTGCAAGGACCTATCCAAGTTGGGTGGGGCGCGCGTCAGGTGTTTAACCGTTGTGGGATCTGATAGTGAGGTGCTGGCCAGACCCCTTATATAGCTTCCTTGGATGTTTTACTTTCATAGTTCCTTGATAATGTGAGTAGTCACGAAAGCGCTTGGAATTTCTCTATTCTTCAGAGTGGTTGTTTTGCATATTCCTAAAAATCACACTGTTCACTGTGATCTTATTGCATATATATATATATATATATATATATATAATATATATAATATAATATATATATATATATAAATATATATAATATTATATATATATATATATATTATTTTTTTTATTAACACACTGGCCGATTCCCACCAAGGCAGGGTGGCTCGAAAAAAGAAACTTTCACTATCAATTCACTGCATCACGTCTTGACAGAAGGGTGCTTACACTACAGTTTTTAAACTGCCTTTGCCTTTATACAAAGGAACTATGCATGCTCTCTTCCAATCCCTAGGTACCTTACCCTTTTCCATACATTTATTAAATAATTGCACCAACCACTCCAAAACTATATCCCCACCTGCTTTTAACATTTCTATCTTTATCCCATCAATCCCGGCTGCCTTACCCCCTTTCATTTTACCTACTGCCTCACGAACTTTGCCCACACTCACAACTGGCTCTTCCTCACTCCTACAAGATGTTATTCCTCCTTGCCCTATACACGAAATCACAGCTTCCCTATCTTCATCAACATTTAACAATTCCTCAAAATATTTCCTCCATCTTCCCAATACCTCTAACTCTCCATTTAATAACTTTTCTCCTATTTTTAACCGACAAATCCATTTATTCTCTAGGCTTCCTTAACTTGTTAATCTCACTCCAAAAGTTTTTCTTATCTTCAACAAAATTTGTTGATAGCATCTCACCCACTCTCTCATTTGCTCTCTTTTTACATTGCTTCACAACTCTCTTAACCTCTCTTTTTCTCCATATACTCTTCCCTCCTTGCATCACTTCTACTTTGTAAAAACTTCTCATATGCTAACTTTTTCTCCCTTACTACTCTCTTTACATCATCATTCCACCAATCGCTCCACTTCCCTCCCGCACCCACTTTCCTGTAACCACAAACCTCTGCTGAACACTCTAACACTACATTTTTAAACCTACCCCATACCTCTTCGACCCCATTGCCTATGCTCTCATTAGCCCATCTATCCTCCAATAGCTGTTTATATCTTACCCTAACTGCCTCCTCTTTTAGTTTATAAACCTTCACCTCTCTCTTACCTGATGCTTCTATTCTCCTTGTATCCCATCTACCTTTTACTCTCAGTGTAGCTACAACTAAAAAGTGATCTGATATATCTGTGGCCCCTCTATAAACATGTACATCCTGAAGTCTACTCAACAGTCTTCTATCTACCAGTACATAATCCAACAATCTACTGTCATTTCGCCCTACATCATATCTTGTATACTTAACAAAAAATAAGGCACTACTACTATTACCACTACTACACTACTACTACTGCTTCTACTACTACCACTACTACTACAACTACTTCTACTACTACCACTACTACTACTGCTACTACTACTACTACTGCTACTACTACTAGTACTACTACTATACTACTACTACAACCACTACCTCTTCCTGCCTATACATAGCCGTCCTGCTCCACTTCTGGTTAGTGTGACTTTGTAAATGGCCCCTTTCGGGCCCAAACGCACGTAAGTTCTCTCTTTTTCTTTTTTCCTCCTCAAACACCTTAGTGAAAAATGTTAGTAAATTCGTAAGGTAGGTAAACACCCCTTTGTAAACTCAAAACCGTGTTGAGATTCATTAAATCAATCAGCGCCTATCAAAATGGCTACGAATTGCTTCAGCAATTGTATTGATTTCCAAAATTTTTCCCCGATGGAGGTAAGCCTTAATCCGCGTTCTATAGTTGAAGCCAAGGACCTGTCACTTCCTTGTAAATAGGTGTTACATTTGCATTTTCACTTATCAGGCACTATGCCAGTTTGCAGTGATATGTTAAAAAGATTAGCCAAAGGTATGCTAAGTTTCTCTTACATTCCTTTAACACCCTTGCAAACAGTCCTCAGGACCTGGGATTTGGTAGGTTTTAGTTTCTTATTTGTTGGTGGACTATGTCCTCGTTACGCACTTGTGCTTAGTTTTATTTATCCTGTTCTACATACTCTATTCTTTAGGAATATCGCTAAGTATTTTCTTGGTGAAACGGAGAGGAAGTAGGTAGTGAGGAATTTTCAACATTATCCTTTTCACTGTCAGTGATCCGACCAGAGTTACTCTTAAAGTTGAGCATCTTGTCCCTAATCTTACTTCTGTTTACCTGAACGAGAACCTTTTGGGATAGTCTTTGATTCCCTTGTGACTTAGCCTCATAATCCCTTTGCTTTCTTTTCTTTCTTTATTTTTCTCTTTAATTGAATATATGGATTTTCTTAACTGCCCCTCCCCTCTTTTGATACGCTATTTATGCCTCTCTTTTGATCAATCTGAGGTTCACTCTATTGTTAATCCATTTTGGGATTCTTTTTGTTAGAATCTTATTTTCCTACTCGGAACAAAGTTGTCTGGGCTGCTTGAACTATGCTTGAAAAACGTCATATTGGCAAACCAAAGATTCACCTTACCTGGACCCATAGTCAGGACATCCCAAATTAGCCCACCAGGATATTTTTCAGTCCATGAAGTTGGCCAAGCGAAATAATCTGGACAGAGATTTGATTGTGATGAATGGTTTGAAAAACCGACAGTAGAAGTAGAAGATTGAGAACTAGCTTATGCTGCATATGGGAAAAAGATTCCATATGCAGCATTAGAGATTTAGATTGCAGTTATCTGAGTAATTCCATGCTATATTGAAATAAGTGAGTTGGGATCATTTCCCAACGCTCATCATTAACTCAAGACTTATTAACTAGTGAATCTTGTTTGGCAAAAACCAAGTTCAAGCAGATGGTGTTCCTCTAGTTTGGTTCTGTCACAACCTGTTCTAAAACAGCAATCCTGAACGTTCACGAAAGGTAACTAGACTCTAAGATTTCCTGTCATATTGTTCTAATCATTTTGTCTGTAAGTTAAAATCTCCATTATCACACATTTATACTGATGCCTCATGAATTTCGCCCTATAACAGCTTACTGCTCTCCCTATCAAGATTTGAGGGGGCAATAAATCACACCCAAAATTAATTTGTCACGTCCCTAGACAACTGTAGCCAAACCGACTCTGTGTTCGATGTTCTAATCTTATTCATGTTAAGACTATTTAAATTTTCTCTCAACATACATCGCACCCCACCACTCTTCCTGTTGACCCTATCAGTTGTGGAGGATAGTTTATACCCCTAGTATGTTGCATTCAGAAAGCATTTCTCTATCATTCAGGTTGAAACCAGGTCTTGTTATACCAATAATCTTCTATCATTACCTACACTTGCAAGTAATTCCTTAGCTCTATCTTATTTCTAAGACTCCTACTATTTGTTATAGTAAAACCTTAGGGAGCTAGTCACTCTTTGCCCTCTACTATCTCTCTTTGTTTGTTGATCAAATTTGATTTGTCTTCTAGCAACCTTTCTTTGAATCTTGTCTTTTAACATATCACTGAGGGTATCCTGGTAATAACTGTGTTGTTAACCCTAAGCTGCAGCCTGATTGGTTCCACAAACACCCATACCTCTTAACATCTATCAGTTTAATGTCCTAGACAAGTCATCAATTACCCTCTCACATGAATTGGTAAATGCAACCATTCCATCCCTGAGAGATGAACCCATCCCTTGCATAAATATCACGTTTGCCAAAAAGAAATAGGGTCCCAGTTATCAATGAAGGGGATTGCAAGTTCTTGCAGTACCTGTTAGCCAGCATTTCTACAAAATTGCCCTAGACATCCATTCATGCCCACTCCCTTTTTAGGGCAAGATGCCACATATGACTGGGATCCCCCCTTAGACCTAACAATGACCTGCTGTGACTATGTCAAAACACCAGCCTGGAAGACACACTCTCTGTTGACCTTCTGTCTTCTGATTACATAATGCATGGGCCATATATATTACCTGAGGAATCGCCGACTATTAAAATATTATACCTTGATTTAGCAGGGAATCAGTGGTACCTTCAACGTCATTAACCACTGAAGTACACTCGTTCATGGAGAACAGGAATAGATCTTCCTACCTTCACATCTTTTCTATAAATCTCATCATCTTCCTTCTTCCTGAACTGTGAACCACTTGGCACTTTTAAAGCGGCTGCCACTATACGCTGCTGGGGACCATTTCCTCCTTACAGCTAATCATCTCACTCTCCTTCCAAACTCATTACACGAAGTTCAGCCTCCTATTTTCCTCCTGAGAAAAAGATTCTCCTTCGTCACACTTAACCTGAGATTCTAAAATACTACAACAAGCCATTGGTGCTTGGTAAACAGCCCATGCTAACCCCAAGAGTTTAGCAGGTATATTATATATATATATATTCTATATATATATATATATATATAATATATATATATATAATATTTATATATATATATATTAATATATAATTATTTACCAATAGGAATATTTTATAACATAATTATGTACAGAAGATT
Source organism: Cherax quadricarinatus (assembly GCF_026875155.1). Lineage (NCBI taxonomy): Eukaryota > Metazoa > Arthropoda > Malacostraca > Decapoda > Parastacidae > Cherax > Cherax quadricarinatus. The sequence goes on along the minus strand of NC_069458.1, from coordinate 14,140,602 downwards.
TAAAAAGATACATTGTTGATCTACAGGTGACAGATACGGTACATGTTGATACGTGTGTATCATGATTATAAAGCGAAACTCTCATCCCGCTCCTCAGAGCGGGGGCGTGTGCCCCAACTACAGCAGGCATTACCCCTTTGAACAGCGCATGAGCCGTGGAACAGAAAACTAGCTGCCCTGCGATCCCTAGTTATCTGAAGAATCTTTTCCTAGCTCTTATTTAAGGAATTAAGATGCATTCTTTCCCCATGAGCCAAGGGTCTCTGAGCCTATGGGAAACAAAAAAACCATATATAGATATATATTTATATATATATTTTATATATATATATATATCTATAGTTTATATATATATATATTATATATATATTATATATTTATATATATCTATATAAATATATATATATTATATATGTATATATATATATATATATATATATGCAATAAGATCACAGTAAACAGGGGATTTCAGAATATGCAAACAACCATGTGAAAGAATAGAGAATCCAAGCGCTTTCGTAAACTACTCACATTATCAAGGAAACATGAAAGTAAAGCATCAAAGAGGTATATAAAGGGGTAGCCCACTCCTCCACTATTCAGAGTCCACAACAAAGAAACACCTGACGCGCGCGACAGCGGCCCTCGGCCCGAAACTAGACAGGCCTTCACACAACCCCCACCACAAAACTATTCTACCCAAGAAATTAGAAATTATAAAAATATTATTTGCTCCAAAGTATTATTAAATTCTTCCCAAATTCTATTGATTATAAAAGGATCTAATTTATATAAAACAAAGGAAATATTCATCTTATTGTCAAAACTGCTGTTTAGAAACAAGATTCTATTTATATTCCTGTCGAGTCTGGACTTGCGTGATATACTTTCTCAACTTTTTGAAAGTCATTTGGATGGTTAAAATCTCTTACATGAATTAAATTTAGCATTGGAATTCTTGTCCAGTTCTAAGGCTTATATTTTTGTTGTTTTAATCTTAGTTCGAGATTTTTACCAGGAATCTTATCGGGACACATCCATCTGCATTTTGGGGGGGAATCTTTATCAAAAGTTTTTTTCTTGCTGTATCAAGTTTTTTGAATACACCTTTACTATTAAAAGTCTTAAGAAGTGAAGGAATCACCAGGTTTTTCACTGGTAAGGGGAGAACCACCTATTTTTAGTTGAATAAGGCTGGTTTTGTCCCTTTTTGGATTGTTTAAAACGTATTTCTAGCAACTTTAAAAGATTAATCAATTACATTTCTTGGGCTATTTCAACTCATTACCTATTTCATAAATTTTGGCTATTTCCTCATCTATGAACTTGGACTAAAAGATGAAATAAGAACAATAAGGAACGGAGGTACCTTAGACTGCAGGAGGCCTGCTTGGCCATACTAGGTGCAGGTCCTTTACAATTTCATCCCACTAACAAACATTTGGCCCAACCAATTTTCAATGCCACCCATGAAATAAGCTCTCTGATGTGAAAGTCCCACCAAATCCAAACCCCTCCCACTCATGTACTTATCCAACCTAGATTTGAAAACTACCCAAAGACCCAGCCTCAATAACCAACTGGTATGAAAAACTGGTTTTCCATCTCAACTACCGTATTTCCAAACCAATACTTTCCTATGTCCTTTCTAAATCTAAACTTATCTAATTTAAAATCCATTACTGCGGGTTCTCTCGTGGAGAGACCATCCTCAAGACCTTATTAATATCCCTTTATTAATACCTATCTTCCACTTATACACTTCGATAGGTCTCCCTCATCTTCGTCTAACACGTGGAATGTAACTTTAGAGTCTTCATCTTTCTTATAAGGCGATTTCTTTAAGTGCTATGTATGAATTTAGTCATCCTACGCTGAATGTTTTCTAAACGAATTTTATGTCCATTTTGTAATACGGAGACCAGAAACTGAGTGCATAATTAGGTGAGGCCTTACTAATGATGTATAAAGCTGCAGTATGACCTCTGGACTTCTGTTGCTTACATTCTTGATATGAATCCCAGTAATCTATTTGCCTTACTACGTACGCTTAGGGCATTTGCTGTCTAGGTTTAAGAGTTGTGCTCACCATAACCCCAGTCCTTTTCGCAATCTGTATGGCTAAGTTCTACATCATTTAACTTATAAGGTACTAGGGTCTATGTGGCACTCCAAGCTCAGAACTTGCATTTATTTACATTGAACTGCATCTGCCACTTTTCTGACCAAGAATAGAGTTTGTTTAAATTCCTCCCGAAGTTCCATAAAATCTACGTTTGAATCAATTGTCTCTATCTTTGTGTCATCGGCGAATAGCCTCATATCACTAGTAATTCCCTCATCAAGATCATTTGATTATATTATAAACAACACCGGGCCAAGAATGATCCCTGTGGACGCCACTTGTTACAGATCCCACTCGATTTAACACCATTTCTGGGACACTCTCTGCTTCTGTCAGTGAGCCATGACTCGATCCGCGAGGAGCACTTTTTCCCCAAAGCCATGAGCTGCACTTTCTTTAACAGTCTATGGGTGCGGAACTCTATCAAAAGCCTTACTAAAATCTAAGTAAATAAAACCAATTCTTTATTGTGGTCAACAGCCTCAAAAGCTTTTACTGAGAAAAGTTAATAAATTCGTTAGACAAGACCGGCCCTTGTGAATTCCATGCTGAGATCATTAATCAAGCTATGTTTATTAGATGGCTTTTATAATCTCACTATAATTGATAGCAATTTGCCTACAATGAGGTCAGTCTTTATTGGGCGGTATTTGAAGGTTACGACTTGTCCTGTTCTTACCTTTTAAAATAGGAGTTACATTAGCCATCTTCCACATATCAGGACAACTACACCTATTTGAGGATAAATTAATAAATATTAGTATGGTCACAGAGTTCCATTTGCATTCTTAAGAACCTTGAAAAAACCTCATCAGGACCCGGCGACTTATTTTGCTTCGTCTATCTGCTTCACAACCATCTCATAGTGCTGTGATGTTACATAATTTCTATCTTCTTCTTAGCCCACTGTAAAAATTAATTACTGGTATATTGATAGTGTCTCTTGTGTAAAAACTGAGATAAAATAATTATTTAATATAAGCACATTTTCATTCTCTTTGTAGGTTTAAGGTGCCCAAGTTATTTTTTAAGGGGACCTATCTTATCTTAACTTTTGTTCTATAGACCTGGAAAAAACTTTTTGGGTTAGTTTTAGAATCCCTAGCTACTTTAATTCATAGTCCCTTTTAGCTTTTCTTATCCCTTTTTAGTCCCTCTTAATGTCATATACTGATTCATAAGATACCCTCAACCTCTTTTGATACGCTATAAATTCTTTCTTATGCCTAGTAGATATTTGAGCCTATTATCATCATTTTGGGTCATTTTCTATTTGATCTAATTTCTTATATGGGGATATAACACGCTCTTTGAAGCAGGCATGTATAGTGTTCAGGAAACTGTATATTGATAGCTTCTCTTGTTACGCTCCAGTCACAGATGATAAGTGTTCTCTAAGCCCATCGTTATTGCTAAGCGAAAATCTGGGACTGTTTACTGAGGTTATCGGACTATGTATCTTTCCATTCATGCTACATGTAGTTGATTTGTGGTCGCTAGCACCCAGTTCTCTGAAATTTCTAATTATTAAACAAGTGGATTCATTTGTTTGCATAACAAAGTTAAGCAGGTTATTTCCTTGTAGGTTCTGTCACAAAACTGCTTCAAAAAACAATCCTGAAATACTTCTAGAAGTCGTATGATTCTAAAATTCCCAGTCAATCAAATCAATCAAACATGACTAAAGTTAAAGTCTCCTAGAATTACTACATTATCGTGCCTTGTGGCCTTAACAATTTCCTCCCATAGTAGTTTACCTTGGTCCTATCTAAGTTTGGGGGACGGTATATCACTCCTAAAATCGTTTTTATGCCCCTCTGAAAATTCTATCCAAACAGACTCTTATGTGTACTTCAGACTTAATACCGTTTTTATGCCCAGTTCAGCGATCTCGGACATACAATGCCACCCCACCCCCTTCCCAATACTTCTATCTTCTTGGAACAATTTGAAACCCTGATATGGACAGTTCCGCAGGCATGTCCCCGACTTTTGATTAAACCACGTATCAGTTGTTAAGGCAAATACTTCAATGTTACCTCATAGAAACTAATCTAACTCGTCCTTCTTATTCCTAGCACTACGGCAATTAGCATAATAAACATTGAAAGACTCTCCTTTCTCTTTAACCTTCCTGCTATTCTATTTTTTCTACTAAAGCCTAGTACTGTCCTTTATCACCCGAGGTCCCTGGCTTTTCAATATTATTCTCGTTCTTATTATTACTAGTTCCCTAGAACTCGTAATATTACTACACTGGGACTTCCACTGTTTTCTGCCAAAACCTATACCACTAAAACTATTCCTAGTTTAAAGTCCTAACACATCTCACTGCAGTTGCCAGTGCACCCTACCACACCTCGATAAGTGAACCCATCCCTAGCATAATGTCATTTCTGCCATAGCAGAGGTCCCAGTTGTCAATGAATGTTACCGCATTTTCCGTACAGTATTTGTCCAGCAGCAATGCCACCAATTGCCTGGGACAACCATTCATTTTCCAACTCCCCTCCTTGGCAAAAATACGTAAGCTCTCAAAAAAACATTGATGAGGAAAGAGACTGGTTAACTTAGCTTGATGGGAAGGAAAAATAGGGACATAGGAACAGTTATTTGTAGGTTTTCTGTAAATTTAAAATTTAAATTGAATTTTTACCCTTAAATAATTAAAACATCTAGAAAGACATGAGTTATTTTCTTCAATATGTCACCCAGTAAAAATTTTTAGGGAATGGGCTAAGCTATTTAATTTGCCCCTTTATATGCCTTCCTTTGTGCTTTACTTTCATTGTTCTTGATAATGTGAGTAGTCCACGAAATCGCTTGGAATTTCTCTATTCTTTCACAGTGGGTGTTTTGACAGACACACACACACACACACACACACACACACACACACACACACACACCACCACACACACACATTATATATTTATATATATATATATATATATATATAAATATATATATATATATATATATTATATATATATATATATATAAATATATATATATATATATATATATATATATATATATATATATATATATAATATATATATATATATATATTATATTTATATATTTATATATAGATATTGTGCAATTAGATCACTGTAAAAGGTGATTTCAGAAATATACAAGACAACCACTTGAAAGACTAGAGGAAATTCCAGGCGATTCGTGCTACTCACATTATCAAGTTCCTTGAAATGTGAGTAGTCACGAAGCGCTTGGAATTTCTCTATTCTTTCAGAGTGGTTGTTTGCATATATCTATTATATATATATATATATATAAATATATATATATATATTATATATATATATATATATTATCTATATATCTATTATATATATATCAGTTTTGGAGTGAGATTAACAAGTTTAAGAAGGCTAGAGAACAAATGGATTTTGTCAGTTAAAAAAGGAGGAGGAGAGTTATTAAATGAGAGTTAGAGGTATTGGAAGATGGAAGGATATTTTGAGGAATTGTTAAATGTTGTTGAAGATAGGGAAGCTGTGAATTTGTTGGTATAGGGCAGGAGGAATAAAACATTTGTAGGAGTGTGGAAGAGCCAGTTGTGCTGTGGGTGAAGTTCGTGAGGCTGTAGGTAATTTGAAAGGGGGGTAAGGCAGCCGGGATGATGGGATAAAGATAGAACTGTTAAAGCAGGTGGGATATAGTTTTGGAAGTGGTTGGAGCAATTATTGTTAATGTATGGAAGATGGGTAAGGTACCTAGGGATTGCAGAGAGCATGCATTAGTTCCTTTGTATAAGCAAAGGGGATTAAAAGAGAGTGCAAAAATTATAGGGGGATAAGTCTGTTGAGTGTACTGGTAAAGTGTAAGGTTTAGAGTTATAATTGAAAGAATTAAGAGTAAGAGGAGAATAGGAATAGCAGATGAACAAGGAGGCTTTAGGAAAGGTAGGGGGTGTGTGGAACAGGTGTTTACAGTGAAACATATAAGTGAACAGTATTTAGATAAGGCTAAGAGGTCTTTGTGGCATTTATGGATTTGGGAAAAGGCGTATGAGTTGGATGGGAGGGGCTATGTGGCAGGATGTTGCAAGTGTATGGTGTAGGAGTAGGTACTGATAAGCAGTGAAGAGTTTTTACGAGGGATAGTGTGGCTCAAGTTCGAGTTGTAGGAAAGAGGGAAAAGTTTTTCCAGTAAAAGGTATGGCCCTTAGACAAGGATGGTGTGATGTCACGTGGTTTGTTTAATATTATTATAGATGGGGTTGTAGAGAAGTAAAATGCGAGGGTCTTGGCAAGAGGCGTTGAGTAAAAGATAAAGAATCACACACAAAGTGGAGTTGTCAAGCTGCTCTGTGCTGATGACACTGTGCTCTTTGGGATTCTGAAGAGAAGTTGCCAGAGATTGGTGATGAATTTGGTAGGGTGTGCAAAAAGAAGAAAAATTCAAGGTGAATACAGGGAAAGGAGTAAGGTTCTGAGGATAACAAAAGGATTAGGTGATGAAAGATTTAATAATCAGATAGGGAGGGAGAGAGTATGGAGGGGGGACGGTGAACGTATTCAGATATTTGGGAGTGACGTGTCAGCGGATGGGTTTGGAAAGTGGAGTGAATCATAGAATTGATGAGGAAAAAGAGTGAGTGGTGCACTTAGGGAGTTGTGGAGACAAAGAAACTTTGTCCTTGGAGGCAAAGAGGGGCATGTATGAGAGTTAGTTTTACCAACGCTCTTATATGGGGGTGAAGGTGGGTGATGAATGTTGCAGCGAGGAGAAGGCTGGAGGCAGTGAGAGTCATGTTGAGGGCAATGTGTGGTGTGAATATAATGCAGAGAATTCGTAGTTTGGAAGTTAGGTAGGAGGTGCGGGGAATACCAAAACTGTTGTCCAGAGGGCTGTAGGAAGGGTTGTTGAGGTGTTCGGACATGTAGAGAGAATTGGAGCGAACAGAATTGACTTCAAGAGTGTATCAGTCTGTTGTGGAAGGAAGGCGGGGTTAGGGTTGGGCTTGGAAGGGTTGGAGGGAGGGGGCTAAAGGAGGTTTTGTGTGCGAGGGGCTTGGACTTCAGCAGGCATGCGTGAGCTGTTTGATAGGAGTAGAATGGAGACAAATGGTTTTTAATACTTGACGTGCTGTTGGAGTGTGAGCAAAGTAACATTTATGAAGGGATTCAGGGACAACCGGCAGGCCTGAGGACTTGAGTCCTGGAGAGGGAAGTACAGTGCCTGCACTTCTGAAGGAGGGGTGTTAATGTTGCAGTTTAAAAACTGTAGTGTAAGCACCCTTCTGGCAAGACTGTGATGGAGGGAATGATGGTGAATGTTTTTCTTTTTCGGGCCACCCTGCCTTTGGTGGGAATCGGCGGTGTGATAATAATAATAATAAAATAATATATATATATATATATATATATATATATTAATATATATATATATATTTATATATATTAAAGAAATATTGTAACATAAGGTATTTTGGTCACTGACAGGATTTTTCGCAATAATTTTATTTAAGACTGCAATAACGAGAAAGTATGATTGACAGTTTTCGTTACATCTTGCAGGTTCGGCCAATTTAGAAGACATCTCACAACCCATCGTCAATTTTCGTAAGTTATCATCACCCACTTAATTTCCCACTTTACCAAGCTTCTCATTTTTACAAAAATAACCAGTAATAATTTTGTTATCCGTCATAAAACACCATATTAATGCATCTCGGTGTTACAGAGTGCGGCCAGAACATATTCCAGATGTTCAAGTTATTCACTGAGAGGATCGGCCCAGTCCAGATCCTCCGGCCTGACTCCAACAGCACATTTGTGGATAACAGCGTATCCAGTCGAACTGGAGATCCACAACGTCGTCCAGGTGTCCCTCAGTCTGCCCTCGACGACCCTAAAGCCTTCGAACTCCGCATAGGACCATTTACTGCAGGCTTGCGCGTCCTCGGTGGAGTAAGGGCTCTCAAAAATAATTGGCCTTGGATGGTAAGGTACTCAAGTTTTTAAGGACCATGCTAGACTATTAATAATAATAATTAAAAAATAAATAATAAATTTAAAATAATATTGAAAATGTAATAATTATTATAATGAAAAATAAATAAATAATAATAATAATTATTTTGGGAGTGTGAGTAAAGGTAGAAAGTTGAAAGTGAACATAGAAAAGAGTAAGGTGATGAGGGTATCAAATGATTTAGATAAAGAAAAATTGGATATCAAATTTGGAAGGAGGAGTATGGAAGAAGTGGAATGGTTTTAAGATATTTGGGAGTTGACGTGTAAGCGGATGGTTTTTATGAAGGTGAGGTTTAATCATAGAAATGTGGGGGAAAAGGCGGTGGTGCGTTGAGGATATATGTGAGACAAAAAACGTTATACTATGGAGGCAAAGAAGGGAATGTATGAAAGTATAGTAGTACCAACACTCTTATATGGGTGGGAAGCTTGGGTGGTAAATGCAGCAGCGATGAGGCGGTTGGAGGCAGTGGAGATGTCCTGTCTAAGGGCAATGTGTGGTGTAAATATTATGCAGAAAATTCGGAGTGTGGAAATTAGGAGAAGGTGTGGAGTTAATAAAAGTATTAGTCAGAGGGCTGAAGAGGGGTTGTTGAGGTGGTTTGGTCATTTAGAGAGCATGGATCAAAGTAGAATAACATGGAGAGTGTATAAATCTGTAGGGGAAGGAAGGCGGGGTAGGGGTCGTCCTCGAAAAGGTTGGAAGGAAGGGGTAATGGAGGTTTTGTGGGTGAGGGGCTTGGACTTCCAGTAGGCGTACATGATAGATTAGATTTTGCCACCGAAGTGGCTAGTTTATTGTGCACCCCATATCCATCCTGTGGACGGTAGCGCGAGAGCATGTGGATACACAAAAGGCCTAGGAACTAGGCCCCAAAGGGTTAACAGGAATACATATGGATTTATATCTACATATCTATAGTTCACTTATCTGTTACAAGCAAATTTAGGAAATTTGCTTAGTATATCTGGTATCTTATTTTCATTAATAAGATATCTTGACATGTCACATAGGTTATTATACTGTCTGTCTCTGTATTCCTCAATAAGTGGACAATTAAGCACATAGTGTTCAAGAGAGTGACCATATGCCTGATCACATAATTTACATTTAGTTTGATCATCATCTGTGTGTCTCCCCAAACTGCCAGAAGTACTTGTAACCAAGCCTAAGCCTGGCCACTACAACATCAGTCAGTCTGTTCACATTGCAAGTTGCTCCATAAACCATACTTATCTATGTTCATGTTATCATAGTGGGTTATAGATCTACTCAGGCTTCTAACTGCATTCCTATAACAATCATCTTCATTATTTACTTCTCTCCTAATATTATTCCTAATGCTAGACACATTTATACCAAAGTTATATTCTACGTTCTCCTTTGGATACTCTTCTTGGCTAACATATCAACTTTATCATGAAGGAGTAATCCAATGGTGATGGGATCCATAGCAATTGTACATTAATTCCTTTGTCCCTAATTTTTGAGTATCTATACCGGGTTCCCAAGGGAGCAGTTGTTGGAGTATTATATGACCCAAGACCCTTAAATGATGACAAAAAGAATGTAGGGGAAATTTGATGGGAGTTTCCCATTAGGTTTGCAAAACAATTCAGTTTGCAGTGTTTAGACGCCAGTTGTTAATTTTTATCCCTATGAGGGTTCGATAAAAAGGAAATGGAGAAAAATGGTATTTGGGACCTGAGGCTGTTGGAGTGGAGCGATAATTTTTTAGGGGGTTTTGGGGAAACCATTATTTTTAAAAACCCGGGGACTTGAGTCCGGAAAAAGGGGAAAGTAAAATTGCCTGACTTTAAAGGGGGGGTTCAGGTTTTGGCAGTTTGGAGGGAATGTGTGTATTTTAAAACGTTAGGTTCAAACTGTTGGTTTGAGAAACTCTGCAAAAACAAGATTATTTTGTGAGTGAGGTGAAAGGTTGAAAGATGAAGTTTTTTCTTTTTGGGGTTTTCTTTTTTTGGGGAAAACCTGCCTCAGGGGGGGGCCCCGACTTGTTATATAAAAAAAAAAATTATTTTTATTAACGATAATTTTTAAAACATTAAACATAGCACATTAATTTAAAAATTTATTTATTTTTTTTTTTTTTGCTACTACAAATTTAAAATGATAATAATAATGTTTTGTGATGGGGCATTTTATTATTTTTTTGAGAAAAAGTAAAGTTTGTTTAAAAAATATTTTACCGAGCAATGTGTCTCTAGTTTTTATACACATGGTTACTTTAATACCTTTCAGTGATTAAAAAATACTTAAAGTTAACTATATTTTTTTATGATAGTAAAAAGGTTTTATTAGAGCTGAAAAATTTTTAAAATTTTTTCCCGGGTTTGTCAGAAAGTTGAAAATTTAGAGTGAAATTTGAGTGAAATTTTTGAGTGAAATTTAGGGTGTTTTTAAAGGTGTAATTTAGGGTGAAATTTTTGAGTGTAATTTTAGGGTAATTGGGGAAATTTGAGTGTAATTTGGGTGTAATTTTCATTAAAATCACTTTAAATTTTTTGGGGGCATGTACGTTGAATTTTTATTATAAAGTTTTTATTATATTAATCGATGATTGTTTTAATATTCAGAGTCAGTGTGATTATATTGAAATAAAGTTAGGACCAGGGCTGGAGTTGTCCGACGTTGGTGGGGGCCCTTGGTCGGGGGTTTTGGGCATGTAAATTACCAAACAACGAGAATAAGACTCCCGGGTAGGCCGCAAACCTGACGAATATTACGCAGACCCGACGGTTATTTCGCGCCTGACGGTTATTAGCAAACCGACGGTTTTTTATGCAGTCCCCGACGGTTATTACGCAGACCTGACGGTTATTACGCAGACCTGACGGTTATTACGGAAACCCGAAGGTTATTACGCAGTCCTGAGGTTATTACGCAAACCCGACGGTTATTACGCAGACCTGACGGTTATTACGGAAACCCGAAGGTTATTACGCAGTCCTGAGGTTATTACGCAAACCCGACGGTTATTACGCAGACCTGAGGTTATTACGCAGACCTCAGGTTATTACGCAAACCTGACGGTTATTAGCAAACCTGACGGTTATTACGGAAACCCCGAAGGTTAATAGCAGTCCTAAGGTTATTAAGCAAATCTACTATACTTACGCAAACATGACGGTTATTAATTTCTCGTTGTGCTAAGCAACCCATAACAATGAACGCTAAAACTCTCATGGACTGTGTTTAATGCACTGACCTGTTATTTTTTAGAACACATTTGCCAGCGTTTCAAACCCAACTTGAACCATTATTTGTTTACCAAATCGTGTTACTCAGATTTGGCGAACCTGACGATAATGGCTGTGGAAATCCTCCTGGGATAACTGCTAAGGATTCCTACAACAGCCATCTGTTGAGGTGAAGGTTTAGCAAGGAAGAGTGGAAGACAGGAGGCCATCAAGACGAAAGTTTCCCGAAGACGAAGGGGAACAAACGACACATTTAGCTGGCCATATTAGAACGTTTCCACCTTTCAGACATTAACCGAGAGAAGCGTAGAAGGATTATCGTAGAAACCTGTTAATGTTTACGAGTGTACTATAGCCACAAGGAAAAACAAGAAAGTCAGTAATAACTCGACAACTCTCAGGGCTTTTAACTGAACCAAAGTTTATTTATCGAGAAATGACAACTCTACATCCTTTCTTAACATTGCTAGAATACCCACAATGCAAGTAAATGTGTCATTATAAATTGTGGCAACGTTTCGTCGTTTTTTCGGCTTGTCAAAGCTCTTGGAGAGCGAAACGTTGCCACAAAAAATTGTTACATTAGTGAGTGCTTGTGGGTTATTTTCCTTAACAATCCAATCCTCGCCTTCCAACTGCCCATAAACATCACCACACCTTAGTCCCACTTCACGCACTCTTGAGACCACTCACCACTCTGAGACCCCGACATCCACCACTCTGGAGATCCCACTTCACCAGTCTGAGTCCACATCAACCACTCCTGAGTCCCACTTCACCACTCTGAGTCCCACTTCACCACTCTGAGTCCCACTTCACCACTCTGAGTCCCACTTCACCACTCTGAGTCCCACTTCACCACTCTCAGTCCCACTTCACCCACTCTCAGTCCCGGCCTCCTCTCCTTTTTTTGGGGACATCCAACCACTCTCAGTCCCCACTCACACCAACCACACACTCAGCCCCACTTTCACCCACACTCTCAGTCCCACTTCAACCACTCCTCACTACACTCCCACTTCACCACACTTCTCGTCCCACTTCTACCAACTCACATTCCACTTCACTATTCAGCCACACTTCACCACACTCTTATCCCACCTCACACCAACTCTCATTCCCACTGCACCACATTCTCAGTCCCACTTCCCCACACTCAGGTCCTACTTCACCCCACCGCTCTCGAGTCCACTTCACCACACACCTATCTCACTTCACCACTCTGTCCCACTTCATCACTCTCAGTCCCACTTCACCACACTCTCAATCACCCTTCACCACACTCAGTCCCAACCTCTAGCCACTCTCAGTCCCACATCAACAACGCACTTCAGGTCCCCACTTTCACCACACTCTCATTCCCCCTTCACCACTCTCAGACCCACATCACCCCACTCTCAGTCCCACTTCACCACTCTCAGTCCACATATCCACTCTCAGGTCACACCTTCACCACTCTCAGTCCCCAGCTCACCCACTCTCAGTGGTCACTTCACCACACCCCTCAGTCCCACATCACCCACACTTCTCATCCCCACATCACCACTCTCAGTCCCACTTCACCACTCTCAGTCTCTACTTCACTCTCTGCCCAACAACACGGGCACTGCTCAGTCCCTACCTCACCCACTCTCAGTCCCACTTCAACGCCACTCTCAGTCCCCAACTTTCACCACACTCTCAGTCGCCATTCACCACTCTCAGCCCCACTTCACATCACACTCTTTCTTCCCCACTTCACCACTCTCCTCCAGTCCCACTTAAACCACTCTTCGTCACACTTCACCACTCTCAGTCCCACCTTTCACCACACTCTCTAGTGTCACTTCACCACACCCCTCAGTCCCCACATTCACAAACTCTCAGTCCACACTTCACCATACACCACAGTAACCACTTCCACACTCTTCATGTCCCACTTCACCACTCTCGTCCCACTTCACCACTCTCAGTCCCACTACACGCCACTCTCAGTCCCACTTCACCACTCCCATGGCCTCCACTTCACCACACTCTCAGGTCCAACTTCACCACAATTCAGTCCCACTTCACTCTCAGTTGCCCTTCTTCACCACACTCAGTCCCACAATACACGCTTCTCATCCACTTCACTACTCACTCCCAGGCCTTCACCACACTCTCAGGTCCCACTGTCACCACACTCAGTTCCACTTTCCACCCACTCTCAGCCCCACTTCACCACACTCTTAGTTCCACCTCACACACTCAGCCCCTCTTCACCCACTCTTAGTTTCGACCTCACCACTCTCAGTCCCAATTCAACACCACTCTCAGTCCCACTTCACACACTCTCAGTCCACTACAACGGCATTCTCATTCCCAATCTTACACCACTTCCATCCAACTTCACCAATTGTAAAATTGATTGGTATTTACAACTCTCAGGGTCCCACTCATCACCACACCTCAGTCTCACTCACTACTCCTCATCCCACTTCATCACCACTCTCTCCAGTCCCACTTCGCCACTCTCAGCCCCCACCTTCACCACACTCTCAGTCTCACTTCTAACACTCTATCTCCCACTTCACTTTCACCACTCCTCGAGTCACACTTCTCCATACTCTCCAGTTCCCACTTCACGACTCTCAGGCCCCCGTTTGTTTTGGGTTTTTTTTTGGTTTTTTTTTTTTCTTTCTCACCCTCATACCACTTCCCCCCACCTCAGTCGTCCACTTCACCACTCTCATCCCACTACAACAACGCCACTCTCAGTCCCACTTCACCACTTTCCAGAGTCCGACTTCGCCACTCAATCCCACTTTTCATCACACTCTAAGTCCCACTTCACCACACTCTCAGTCCCCCTTCACCACACTCTCAAGTCCCACTTTCACAACTCTCCAAGCCCCACTTCACCAACACTCTCAGTCCAACTCACACCACATTCAGTCCCACTTCACCACTCTCAGTGCAACTTCACACCACTCTCATTCCCACAACACGGCATTCTCATCCCCACTTCACCCAAACTCACTCACCCCACTTCACCACACTCACATCCTACCTTCACCAACACTCAGTTCCACTTCAACCACTCTCATCTCCGCAGCTTCACCACAACTTATAGTCCACCTCAACCACTCTCATCCACTACACTCAGCCACACTCTCAGTCCATTTCCCTCACTCTCAGTCCTCACTTCACACTCACGTCTCAGTACCACTTCCACCACTCAAAAGTCCAACTTCACCACACTCACAGTCCCACTTCACCACTCTGTCCCACTTCATCACTCTCAGTCCCACATCCCACCACACTCTCACTCCACTTCACCACTCTCAACCCACTTCACCACTCTCAGTCCCACTTCACCACTCTCATACTCAAAGTCACCCTCAGGGCCTCAGCCCCATCAACACGCACACCAGTCCCACTTTTCACCACTCAGCAGTCCCCCTCTTCACACACTCACAGTCCCACTTCACGCACTCATCAGCCCCACTTCAACCACACTCTCATCCCACTTCACCACTCTCATTCCCACTACACCACTCTCAGTACCACTTCACCACACTCAGGTCCCACTTCACAACTCTCATGTCCACTTCACCACACTCTCAGTGTCACTTACTTCACACCCTCATTAGTCCCACTTCACCACACTCTCAGTCCCACTACACCATTCTCAGCCTCACATCACAACCACATTACTCATTCCCACTTCACCACTCTCACCTCTGTCCCACTTCACCACACTCTCAGTCCACTTCACTACTCTCGAGGTCCCCACTTCACTCACACTCTCAGTCCCACATCGCCACTCTACAGCCCCACTTCACCACACCTCCAGTCACGGACTTAACACTCTCACTCTCCCAACTTCACACTCTCATCACCATCTTCAACCATACTCTCAGTCCCACTTCACGACTCACAGTCCCACTTTCTTTCCCACCCTCAGTACTCACCACTTCCCCCACTCTCAGTCCTCACTTCATCAACCACTGTCAGTCCCACTCACCCACTCCTCAATTCACTTCACCACACTCACCGAGTCCCATTTCACCACTCTCATTCCCACTTCATCACTAGCTCATCCCACTTCACCACACTCACAATCCTCACTTCACCACATTCAGTCTCACTTCACTACACACTCAGTCCAGATCACCACACTCAGTCTCACTTCACCACACTCTAAGTCCCACTTCACCACTCTCAGTCCCAACTTCCCCTCACTCTTCATTCCCCACTTCACCACACTCTCAGTCCACTTCACACACACAGCAGTCCCAGCTTTACTCTCTCCCCACCTTCCATCCACACTCTCAGTCCACTTTCAACCACTCTCTAGTCCCCTTCACCACTCTCTCATTCCTCACTTCACACTCTCAGTCCTCACTTCACCACTCTCAGTCCATACTTCACCACACTCGTCAGACCCACTTTCATTCACTATTCCAGTCCCACTTTAACCACACTCTCAGTTCCCACATCACCACTCTCAGTCCCACTCACCACTCTCAGAAGCCCCACTTCCCAACACTCTCAGTCCCACTATCACACACTCAGTTCCACCACTACACACTCTCAGTCCCCGACTTTATAACCACACTCTCATCCCAGCTTTCACTCTCATCCAACATCAAAACACTCTCTCATTCCCACTTCCCTCACTCTCATTCCCACTTCTCCACTCTCGAGTCCCACTTCAACCACCTCAGTCCCACTTCACACTCTCCAGTCCACACTTCACCACTCTCAGGGTCCCGCTTCACCAAATTCTCAGTCCCAACTTCACACACTCAGTCCCACTTCACACACTTGTCCTCACATTCCCCCCACTCTCAGGTCACAAATCAGCTCACACTCTCAGACCCACATCACCACTCTCATTCCCACTTCAAAACTCCAGTCCCTCTTCCTCACACTCAGTCCTCCAATTTTCACCACTCTCAGTCCCCTCATTCCCACTTTCACCCCACTCACCACTGTCCAGTCCCATTTCACCACTCTCATCCCATTTTCACTAAAAAACACAATCAATCCCACTTCAACCACTCTCAGTCCCGTCTTCACCACTCTCAGTCCCACGTTTCATCCACCATTCACAGTCCCACTTCAACCACACTCACAATACCACTTCACACTCTCAGTCCCACTTCACCACACTCTCAATCCCACTTCACCACACACTCAGTCACACTTCATTCACCACCTCTCATTCTCAGTCCCACTTTCAACCACTCACAGGTCCCACTTACACCACTCTCAGTCCCACTTCACCACACTCTCATTCCCACTTCACCATCTCATGTCCCAACTTTCACCACACTCTGTCCCACTTTCAAACCACACTCTCAGCGCCCACATCACACCAAATTCTCAGTCCCACTTCACCACTCCACATCCCACATCACCACACCACAGTCCCACCTTCACCTCTCCCACTTCTCGTACCCACACTCTCATTCCCAATTCGCTACTCTTCACCCCACTTTGCACCACACTCTCATCCACACTTAACATTCCAGTTCCCATTCACACTCTCAGTCCCACTTCACCATACTCTCAGTCCCACATTTCCCACCCCTGAGCACCACTTCGCCACTTCTCAGTCCCACTTCAACACCACCTCATTCCCCACTTCACCACTCTCAGTCGACTTCACCACACTCTCAGTCCCACTTCACCCTCTCAGGTCCCACTTCAACCACACTTCCAGTTCCAACTTCACCACTCTCCATTCACCGCTTCCATCAATCCAAATTCTCATCGCCACTTCACCTCTTCAGTCCCACTTCACACACTCTGTCCCCACTTCATCACCCCACTACCTCAGTCTCACGTTCACCCACACATACTCAGTCCCCCACTACAACCACTCTCAGTCCCACTTCATAACTCTCAGTCCCTCTTCCTCACCTCAGTCTCACTTCACCACTCTCAGTCCCTCTTCACCACTTTCCACTCCACTTTCACCACTGTCAGTCCCAATACACCATCTCAGTCCCATTTTCACTGACACAAACAATCCCACTTCACCACTCTCAGTCCCCACTTCACACCACTCCTCAGTCACACTCACCACATTCTCAGTCCCACTTCACCACACACACAATCCCACATCACACTCTCATTCCCCACTACTCCCACACTGGGGTCTCCATTCCCACTTCACGCACACTCTCAGTCTCCCTTCAACCACACTCTCTGGTCCCCACATCACACCACTCTCAGTCCCAACTTCACCACTCTCATTCCCACTTCAACCACTCTCATTCCCACTTCACCACTCTCAGTCCCACTTCACCCAACACTCTCAGTCCTCACTTCCACCACACTCTCAGCTCCCACTTTCACCAAATTCTCATCCCCACTTCACCACTCTCAGTCCCCTCATCCACACTCTCAGTCCCACTTCACTCTCAGTCCCACTTCTCTCCTTCTCCACACTCTCAGTCCCCACTTCGCGCTACTCTCAGCCCCCCAACCTTCACCACAAATCTCAGTTCACACTTAACATTCTCAGTCCCAATTCCACTCTCAGTCCCACTTCATCACCATACTCTCAGTCCCCACTTTTTCTCTTCCCCACCCTGAAGCACCACATCCCCACTCTCATTCCCACTTCAACCACCGCACTCAGTACCCTCTTCATATCACCACTCTCAGTCTCACATCACCATACTCTCAGTCCCCAACCTTCACACCACTCTCAGTCCCACTTCACCACACTCTCAGTCCACTTACTGTCATCCCACTTCAACCATACTCTCAGTCCACTTCACCACTGCACAGTCCCACTTCACCACACTCACAGTCCCACTTCGACTGCCAATCCCACTTCTCCACACTCTCAGTCATACTTCGGTCTTACTCACAGCCCCCCACTTCACACTCTCAGTCACACTCTTAACAACTCTGGCCAATTCCGACACCTCAGCCCACTTCACCATACTCTCAGTCCCACTTCCACCACCTCAGTCCCCCCACTTCCGCCACCCTGAGCACCACTTCCCCACTCTCAGTCCACATCACCACTCTCAATCCCCACTTCACAGCGCTCTCAATCCCACTTCACACTCTCAGTCCCATATTAATCCTCTCAGTCCCTCACTTCACCACTCTCCAGGTCTCAATTCACCACACTGTCAGTCCCACTCAGCCCCTCTTCAGTGCCCACTTCACACCCTCAGTCCTACTCACCAAAGCTCTCACTCCACTACACACACTCTCAGTCCCCAGCTTTACTCTCAGTTCACCACTTCCCATACACCTCAGTCCCCACTACACCACTCTCAGTCCCACTTCAACCAACTCTCAGTCCCACTTCAACACTCACAGTCCCAATTCACCACACTCTCATTACACACTTCAACAAACACTCTCAGCAGTCTCACTTTTCCAACGCTCTCTCTGTCCCACTTCACCACTCTCATTTCCACTACACTAACTCTCAGTCCCCACTTCACCACACTCTCAGTCCCACTTCACCACTTCTCCAGCCCCTCTTCCACCACATTCTCCAGTCCCACATCACTCACACTCTCATGCCCACTTCAAGCTTCACCACTCTCTGTCCCACTTCACATTCTCAGTCCCACTTCACACATACTCTCAGCCCACATCACAATCTCAATCGCACTTCACCACACACTCAATCCCCACTTCACCACGCTCGGTGACGGGGGAGGATCGGCCCACTTCACGCATATGTCTCATTCCCCCACTGTCAGAGCGGGCGCGGCACTCCTCAGTCCCCACTTCACCACATTCTCAGTCCCACTCAACCCACACCTCAATCTCAATTTCACCCTCTCCGTCTCGCTTCATCTCACTATCATCCCACTTCATCACACCCTAGTCAGAGACATCACAAATGAGGCATCGGGAGGGAGACTTCCTCGATTCCTGAAGGCAAAATTTAATTTACACCGAAATTGAACGATAATGACAATTTTTTCCTAATGACGAGCTTCCGACCTCGATTCAAACCGGGCTTCCGAGGCCACGTCTCACCCTGGGCTACCGAGCCATCGTCCCCCGGGGCTTCCGAGCCTCTACTCACACGGGCCTCCGAGCCACGACTCACCCCGTGGCTTCCTGACCTCGTATCAAAAACCGTGGCATGATATCCGACCTCGACTCATCCCGGGCTTCCGAGCCTCGTCTGCATCCGGGTCTTTCCGTAGCCTCGTCTCACCCCGGTCCTCCGAGCCTCGTCTCACCCCGTGGCCACCGAGCCCTCGTCTCACCCGGGTCCACGTCCGATCCTCGTCTCAACACAACGCGCACCTGGGTGAATAAATAGAGGATGCCGTGGAAGAAGTCACGAAGGAGTGGAACTTTAAGTAGAGGAGGATCGGGATACCATCGCTATGAACACATGATCCGTCAAGGGCACCTGCATCTTGCCTGATATTTACATTTAAAAATTTTGCCGCCGAAGTTGCCAGTTTATTGTGCACACGATGTTAACATGACTCACGAAATCGTAAATGACAAGATTGCAAACAAACCATACCACGGGCTGTGATAGAACCCACGATCAGAGAGTCGTGGGTTCTATCCCCACGCTAGCACTGGTCCAGCTAGCCCAGTGGCTGTGAATGGTAGCGCTAGAGCGTATTAATGCAGAAAATGCTAGGAACTAGGCCAAAAACCGGTTTGAAGGGAGTTCGTCCTAGACTTTTTCGTTGAAGCAAATTCTGGATGTTTTCTTAATATGTCTGGTACCTTATTTTCATTAATAAGATACCCTGACGTATCACATAGGTTATTTTACTGACCATATTCTTCAATAAGTGGGCAATTAAGCACTAATATTAGAGAGAGTGCCCATAGGACTGGCCACATTTAGTTTGATCATCTGTGTGTTCGCCAAACTGCCAGAAGCACTTGTATTACAAACACAGCACCCGGTTCGATGGTTGGGAGGCAAGCCTATATGGGAGTGTGTATATACATGAATAAATTGCAACATACTCTTTGCATGCCACAACTTGTAACTAAGCCTGACCCTAACTACTGCGACATCAGTCAGTCGGTTCACACTGCATGTTGCTCCATAAACGTACTTATCTTAGTTTCCTGGAGTTTACCTGGAGAGAGGTCCGGGGGTCAACGCCCCGCGGCCCGGTCTGTGACCAGGCCAGTGTGTGTGATGGATCTGTTCAGGCTTTTAATTAACTGTATTCCTATAAAATTCAGTTTCGTTATTTACTTCTCTCCTAATGCTAGACACGGGACATGCCAAAGTTTATATATATATATAAATATATATAATATATATATATATATATATATATATATTATATATATATATATATAGAGAGAGAGAGGAGAGAGAGAGAGAGAGAGAGATTGCAGTCAGCAGGACTCGATACTGCTGTTTCTGCAGAGTACATTGATATAAAAATCTCTTGTGTGGTCAGAACATACAAGAGGAGATTGAAATAACTTGAATGCATGCTTGGGAATGCCCGGGCTGGGAATGAAACATATCTTGTGAACCAGTCTGCCCAGCTTATGTGGCGTTTGTGGCCTGGGAATCTTGTCCATCTCAGTAGCAGTATCAAGTCCTGCTGATTGTGATCTTTCTCTGTATTTACTCGCTTGATTCTGCGTGGTGCATAGATATATACAAAACAATCGCAGACAGGCGAGCTTAAGGAAGATGGAAACCTTTAGCTCAAGTACTTCCACACTTCTCAGTGCATCAAGGTCAGCAGCACGAGAAATAGAGTAAGTTTTTAGAGTATGGTAGCACGGTGGCACCAGCCCTTGACTGAGGGAGAGAGGCCATTGGAATGCCAACCACACACCGGTCCCCCCACACCCCACCCCATGTGGGGTCGGGTGGAGTAGGCCCAATAGTTTGCAGATAGCATGAGGTTTAAAAATAACTAGGAGATAGTTAATAGCTAGTCCTAAGCTTCTAACCTCTGGGAACAGGTCAAGTGACCTGTGGATCATTTACATACAGAATGCAGCTAATGTGAACAACCTTCTAACTAATGAAATAGAAGGAATAAATCCCTCATTTTGTCAACCGGTGTCCAGAATATTCAGGAAATACTCTGTGTCAATTAATATGCCCATGTGATTTCTCCTCTTAAGGCTTTATTTTTTTTTTCCTTTATTAATAGCTGGGCCCAATTTTCACCCTTTTCAAAAAATTTTCTATCATTATTATTCACTGTCCCCCACTAATATCATTGCAAAAAATTTTGGGTTAAAATTTCCCCACAGTTGAAAAGTAAAAGGACAAAAGTGCAACTAATGTGCATTTTTTTTTGTGGAAACGTTTCGCTTCCGGGGTTTTTGGGCAAGCCGTTACAAACAGTACAGGGAAAAGGGCCTTTTAAAATAGGCCCCGGTGAGGTGCATTTATTTGGTAGTAGTAGTAGAGTAGTGACAAAAGGGTTGTAGTGTAGTAGTAATACAATAGGGAAAGGGAGCAAAAAATTTCTTTAAGGAGAAAAAGGTATAAAAAATTTTAAATTGGGAAACCCAAAAATAGGTTAGACAAATATAGAGGGAAAAGGGAGGCAGGGTTTTTCCAGTGTTCACTCCCTGAAATGTGCTTTGTGTCTTTATTAACAGGAGAGCTATTTTAGGGCCCAGGGTTTACTGTTTTAGGGGTTTCTTGCTAAGCCCTTCAAAAGATGGTGAAGCCCCTTTTGGGTTTGCTTAATTAAAATTCAAAAAAAGCGATCAGTGTGATTCGACCCCACTTGCGTCGCAAAAAATTTTTTTTCTTTGACCCAAAATTTGGGCGTCCCGGGAATTTCATGAGATGTTTTGGGGGAATTTCGGTGTTTTTAAAAAAAGCTTTGGGTTAAATTTTTAACCGTTCCTACATGCGAAAATTGTTTTTCTTTAAAGGCGGGTGTCGAGGTTTCTTTCTGTTTACCTAAAATAAATTTGTCGCGGCCTCCAGGGAAAAAGTGAAAAACTTGGGGAAAAATTTTTTCTCCAGGGGGGGGGGTTTATCACCCCCCTTCAGCCCTTTCCCCCTGGGGGGCCCCAAGCCCTCTCAGCCTGGGGGGCCCATCAGGGGGGGAGCGTCTTGTTTACTGCTAGAGTAAAGTAATTGTCAAAAAATGCTATGCCCAGATTTAAAGTGACCCCCTGCCCTTGCGGGGTTTTTTGAAAGTGTTTTTTTTAAAAGGAGCCCTTTTACATTTTTACTTTACCCAGGAAAAAAGGGGGGAAAAATTTCCTGTTCCCACTTTATTCCCATAGAAAAGTAGTGTACATTTTTGTTATGTTTAAAAGACAGAAAGGGAAAAAAAAAATTTCTCCCTTTGGGCTTCATCGAGGAGATGACAAGGATCCCAAGGGGTACTGGGTTTTCGGGTTTTTTTTTTTTTGGCGGGGGGCAGTGAGGGAATGGGCGCTTTTGGCGTGGGCCCCAGCTATCTTTGAATCATGGAGAGGGGACACTGACGCCAGGAAAAATGATCTGTGCGTTATTTGTAAAACAAAGGGTCTCTAACACAAACAATTAAATAAAAGTGTGATCAGTTCTTCTTGTGATACATTGGGGAACAATAAAGCAAATTTTGGTGGAACATCGTTTACCAGTGTGCTTTTCCCTAGACAATGGAAGGGGGGACTCCAAGGCACTTCAGCTTCAAATTCAATTCCCCGAAAATCTGTCGAAGGTGTTGAGAAAAACCATAGTTTCACGTTACAAAGAGCAAGGTATTTTTAAAATTTTCTTGTGATGGGGGGGTTTGGGCGCAATTCTTAAAAGTCAAAGGGTTTGTAATAAACTAAAAATCGGCGTAGAAAGGGTTTTGGGGGCTTTTGAGCCCAAACCCAAGGGTAGGTATTTCGTCAGCCATCATCGAATGAAAAAAGGGGGACAAAAACCCCCCTTTGGGGTAATTTATACTTACAAATTGTATCTATTTACACCCCCAATGTTGTAAATGGTTTGGGACAGATCTGACCTCGTCTGCAGGGGCGGCTGTGTAGACGATTTGCTGTCATTTATCAGAAAGTGTCATTTATATATTTAATAAAAAAGCGGGTTTAAGGGCCCAAAAAAACCCCCAAACGATTTTTGGTCGTGCCAAAAGGGGAAAAAACCACACTGGGGTCCTTTTATGTTGTACTACAGTGAAAAAAGCAAAAACCCCCTAATTTTTGGGGGGGGGGGGGGGGCCAAGGCCCTTGAAAAAAGGGCTGTAAAAATTGTTTTTTAAAATTAAAAACAGTAAAAATGAGTCCCCTCCAGACTCAATCACGAGAATGGGAAAACCCAAAAAGAAAAGGGCGCTCCCCAGCATTCCCCCAAAAAAGAAAACGGCGTAACCCAGGGGGACCCCCAAAAAAAAGGGGGGGCGGGGGGGACCCCCACCCCCTGCACCCATGCCCCAAATTCTGGAGAAATGGGCTGTTTAAAGACAAAGCAACCCAAGGGGGGAGGGTTTGTCTGGTTTTATATATATACATTGTTTTAAGGTTTATAGACAGAAATTAAGAGACAAGATTGTGTTAAGTTTGTTTCTTATAGATCAAACCTGTTAAAATTAAAAGGAAAACTATATAAAAAAAGTGTAAGCTTTCAAAAAAATATATTAACGGGAAAAAATTTTTATGTGTAAGTAAATTTTCCCCCGTGTGATTCGTTATCAGTGACATTTAGTGTATAGTGAATGAAGTGTAAAAATTCGTTTTTTTTCCCGTTTAAATTATCCTGGAAAGGCGGAACAGCAAACAAAAAAAAAAAAACCAGAACATTTTAGGGTGTCCCCTTTCTGGTCATTGAACCCTGGGGTTTTAAGCTTATGGGTCAGAGTGTTGATTCGTTTATTGCTGATTTAAGCTTTAAAAAAAACTCAGCGGTCAAAAAGCAGTACAGTTTTTTTTTAAAAACATTTTAAAAGGTGGTGTTTAGTTTTTCATTTTATACTTTAAAAATGGCTTGTTTAAAAAAACTCATTTTTTCAGTCTTTACAGACTAAAAAAATTCACATTAGAAAATTAATTTCAGTCTGTTAGGATTAACTCAAGATAAAACTGGGTTTTTTGATGTCTTGAGGTCAAGTTTGGATTTTTTTACCAACTTTTGGGAAAAAAAAATTTAAATTTCAGTTTAAACACTTTAAATTGAAAAAAAAATTTTCTTGAATCGGGACCCCTTTCGAGGATGAATAAAAAAGTTTTGGTTTCTTTTTAGTGATCAATTTTTTAAGGTGGACAGGGTAAAGGCTTCTCCCGAAAAAATCTGTCACAGAGCCTACTAAAACTGTGGGCAAGTAAAACCTTTTTACCCCTTGTAACAACAAAAAAAGTTTTTCCCCCTTTCCCAAAACTTACCTGCATTGTCATTACCTATTTTAAAAAGGTTTAATTAGGGAAGAATTCATTATTTGGTTTTTTCAATCCTATTTAAATTCACAAAATGCCAAAAGACGGATTGCAAAGTTCAATTCCCTTAAAATTGTTTTTGGGAAGGGGAACCCTATGAACTGTTTAATTTTTCCCGGGTTTTTTTTTAAACTAATTATCAAATACCCTTTTACGTGTTTGCAGCAATTACTTCGATGCGGGCAAGGTTAGGGGTTAAAACCTTCAGTCTTAATATCAAGCTTGAACCCACCCAAACATTTTTTTTTCAGCTTAAAAAGGCTTTTGAATCACATTAGAAAAATATTTCTCGGGATTCTAGGTGAAAAATATGACCAAAGGGCAAGGGTGATTGGTTTATCAGGGGGTTTTGTACAAGAAAAGTTGTCACCAAAAACTTTTTGAAGGGATTAAATATTATGTTCAAAAAAAACGCTATTTCACTGTGAGGAAATTAGCAATGGTTTACAAAAAAATTTTTATGCATGCAAGAAAACGGACAAATTTTGAAAATCAAAACCCCGGGGAAAATAAACCTTCAACTCAGTATAAAAAGAGTATAACTACTCCCCCCTAAACCAAAAAAGGGGAAAATTTTTCCCCATTAAATTAAAGGCTTTTTATAAAGGGTGGGGAATAAAATAGAAGTAAACGGACTGCCCAACTTTAAAACGTACTCCAAAATGTGTACTTTGTGATGGAAAAATTGGGCAAGAATTTTTGTCAATACAACCCAATGGGGCACGTAAAAAACTTGTTCATAGCTGAAAAGAGATAAAAGGGGTTTAGGTAAAACACAAGGGAGGAAAATGCTAAATAAAAGAAGTTTTTTAAATGCAAGGGTATGCATCATACACCCATTTTATCCCCAAATTTTTGCTGAACAGCAGCAGATTTCCCCACAAAAAATCGGAAGTAAAACAAGAAAACAGTTTTAAATGTGAAAAGAAAAGTTTAAAGAAATGCTTCCCAATAGTCGATTTGGTTATCAAATAAATTAAAACAAAAAAAAGTGCTAAAAAATTTTTGATAAAGGGGTCCAAAGGTCCCTTCATAGAAGAACAGTTGCAGAAACTGAAAAAAAACCCCTATCCCAAAAAAATACTTTTTGTATGGGTGGTTTTTTCCAAAATTTGGGTTAAACAAAATTAAGCCCCTACCCAAGAATCATGTTGGTCTAGGAAACAGGAAAAAGACATTTGAAGCTGTGGTAGTAGATGATTTCCCTAAGCCCTTGCGAAGATTCCAGGGTTTAAAAGAAACATTGGCAGCACTGAAAGCACCAAAGGTAAAGTTAGCCTGTCCGACTTTTACAGAGGGAAAAAATTAGTCCAATTGTTTTTAATCTTTGGGAAAAGTGTTTTTATCATGTTTTGGGGCCAAAAAAATTGTAAGTAAACATAAAGTTCACTTGCTGAAAAACAGGGAGCAAAGTTTTTGTGGTTTCCCATTTCCCCCTCAAAGTGGGAAAGAAGTGATATTGATTCAGTGGAAAAAAGTTAGTTACGGAAATAACCGGGTGATCATTTTACCCCAGCAAAAAAATTTTCATTATGGAAGAAAAGAATGAAAAATTTTATAAGTTGGGGGGGATTTAGATGCGATAGGTATTGATGTAAATAAAACCCAAACCACAAAAGGGCTAGCTTATAACCAAAAATTTGGACACTGTAAATTTTAAAGTGGACCGTATTGGGTTTGGTTTTCCCCCGGGGGGGAAAAAAAATTAAAAACCCCCATCTGCCTTTGCAATTTTGCATGGCTTTCGGACCCGGGTTTAAAGACCAAAAAAACATGAGCTCAGAAAAGAAACCCGAGCTTTCGGGTGTCTATGTTTTAAAATTTATAAAGAAAGTTGGACAATAAATTATTGAGGAAAAAGCGAAGATAAGTTTTAAGACAAAACGTCATTATCTTCCCCCAACCCTGGGGTCAGAAAAAATTTTAAACCACTCTACTAGTGTTGTATAAAATTTTCAGCGCACGTTTCAAAAAAAGATGTAGCAAATCTTAATGACTGTTAAATTTACCGGACCCTCACTAAATGGAAAAAAGCTTGGAGGCGTGTTATGAAAATTTTTGCACAAAAACCCTTTTGCCTCCCCGGCTGATTTTTTTCCCAAAGGTTTTTAAGAGTAGGACTTTCAAGAAATAGATAAGTTATACTTTGATTCTTGTGGCCTGAAAATTTCCCCATGATCTCAAAGGCCTGTGAAAACTTATCGGGTTTTAACCTATTATTTTTGGGGGCAAAATTCCCCCCCATTCTTTTAGAAGCTACTCTAAAAAACACATTTTTAAGGAAAATTTAAAGTCCCTTTAAAGGGAAATTTAAAGAAAGTTTTTTATGTGGACAATCTTCCAAAGGGTTGTGAATAAAGAGGGGTTTTTAAATCCTAAAGAGGCTAACCCCGGAGATTTAAAAAAGCAAATATGCCTCTAAGGATGTGGAATCCCAAATTTAAAGCCAAATTAAGGGGAAATTTTCAAAGGGAAAATTTCCCCGAAAATGAAAAACCCGATTGAACAATTTTGCTGGGAATTAATTGGGGAAAACACAGGAAGATACTCTGAGTCTTTAAAAAAAATAAACAATAATTTTGCGCCATCACTAAAAATTGTTTATGTTTAGAGGTATCACTTTGTTTTGAAACCCCTAGGGTCGGTCTCACCAATTCCATAAAAAAGGTTAAAATGCTTATGCCCGATGCATGGAAGTAAAATTGGATGGGGTGGAAAACTTGCCCCTAGAAAAAGAGTCAGATGGGATGAAATATTTAAAGGGAAATTTTAAAAAACTTCATCAAAAATTTTAAAATTTCCCCGACAAATAGGTTTAAGGGGAAACAGTAAACATTAAATTTTGTTCCCGTTTATGGGCCCGGGTCGCCCCTTGGAAAGGGCAGAACCCGTACCCAATTGGGAAAATGGGCCGCATTATGTAAAGGGATAATTGCTTTTCTATCTCAAAAAAATACTTGGGTTATTCACTTTGGAAAAAACCCTGGGTTGGAGTGATAATGAGGCAGTTTTTCCAAGGGGGTTTTTGAAATAAAAAGAGTAAGTTGGTCTATGTAAAAAAAAGGTAGCAGAAATAAAAGAGTGCAGAAGTTTTTCTTTTCTTCCCGTTTACCAAGAGAATCCAGTGAATTTTTGTCACGTGGGGTCCCATCAAGAAAATTTTTTGGGGTAATTAAAATTTTGGGTCCAAGGGCCGAATGGCTCTCTGATGGAAATAATGGCCTCAGCCCAAAAAAATACATTAAGCCCGAAGAAAACGTTGGGTTGAAAAACAGGCCAAAGGGGAAAAAAGTTGTGTAAAAACTGCAGGGCCAACAGAAATAGTATTGAGGATTAATTTTCTCAAACTTTGGGTAAACTTTTAAGGTTACCGTCTTGTCTTTAAATTAAATTTAAAAGGTTAACCCGTTTGAAAGTCTTGAACCCATTTAAAAACTTTTTTTGGGTGAAAAATAATCAGAAAATTTTTTTTTTCCCGAATTTTAAATTTCTAGAAACACCAAGATTTTTTCCCCAAAGAAAACCCGTTATGAAATTAAATTTTTTAGGACTTTTCTGAATCAAAAAAAGATTATAAAATGTCGAGGGAAAAATTCATAATTTTTTCATTCTAAAGAAACCCTAATCCCAAAATTTTTCCCCCAAAAATCATGGCTAAAAAAAATGATTGTGCAAAACGCCCAAAAGTAAAAGTGTTACATGGTGGGGGTTGCTGACACCCCTTTGTATATTCGACAATCCTTTCTGGATAACCCCAAAGGGCGACAAGTGTGAAAAAAAAATAAGGGGCTGTATTTCTTGTGTTTAATACGATATGCGGGTATGTCAGTTCCAGGTCCCCCTCATATCCCTCGGGGAAAAATTTGTATTTCATCCCTTTAGGTGGGCAGGTGTAGTTATACGGACCCAAAAATTTTTTAACCCAAAAAAGTTGGCCAAAATTCCCAAAAAGGGGAAAATTGTTTGTTCCTTGTGCACAAAATAGAGCCCAAAAACTTTTGAAAATAGCCCTGACATGTTGCTGAAAAAATTTTTTTCAAAATTTTTAGAGGTTTGAGCCAGATAAAGTTTTTGATAAAGCAACGAACTTTTTTTTGCTGGTGTGCTTTTATAAGCAAGATTTTGTTTAAAACCCGAATTTCAAAAAGATGGGGAATAAAAGCAGATGGTTGGGGGATATTTCCCCCTAAATCTCCCTTTGGGACGGCGGGATTTTTTTTGAAGAAAAGATCGGAAATTTTAAACGTTTTTGTTTAAGGAAGATCTTATCGTCGAGAATAGCTTTGAAGAATTTTCCCTAAAGTTGTGACCCGAAATAGGAAAAAAGAGTCAACAAAAGACCTCTTTTTATTTTTACCGATGATTGGACAAATTGAAATGTTAAGTCCTCTTTATTTACTCCCAAGGCAAGGGAAAGGGTCGAACCTGTTTTCCCCCATGAAAGATAAAGAAATCATTTGAGGATCCTACTTTTTTGAACCCGGGGCAATCGACGTAAATTTTAAAACACCTTTAAAAAAAGTGATTGAACGTTGGGAGGGAAAATTTTGGCCCAGAAAAATTTTCTCACCTTTGAGAGAACCTTCTATGGAGTGGTGTTCCTGAAAAAAAAAAAAAGTCCTTTTAAAAACTGGTGACAGGTTATCGACAATGAGGGGACGAGGTCCAAAGGCCCCTTGGAAAATTTTTGACCCAAAATTCCCGATGGGAAATGGAATCATCAGGCAGTTTATGTTTTTTTAGCAAAGGCGTTGGGAAAAAGGGGGGCAATAAAAAACTTGTGCCGTTAGAATTACACAGTGTTTTAAAAAAAAAATTTGTGATTTTTCCCGAACCAAAACAGGGCTAAAACTGTTCGAAAAGACAAGCAGCAGTGGTGGCAGTGAGAAAATTAAATTAAAGTTAATGATGAATAATTCACCCGCAGCGAAACCCCCGCCACCCCCCCTGTGGAGAAATTTTCTCAGGAGGGGTTTGGGATCAGCCCCCTTTAGCCCTTTTAGCCCCGAGGGGCCAAACCTCTCAGCCCCGAGGGGGCCCTTCCCCCCGGGGGCGAGCGTTTTTGTTTACTGCTAGAGTGAGTAATTTATTTACGATGCTATGCCCAAATAGTAAGTGACCCCCTTGGGTCCTTGCAGGGTGTTGGAAGTGTTTTTTTTATAAGAGGGCAGTACATTTCTTACTTTTGCAGGGGAATTTTTAAAGGGAAAAAACCTGCTCCCCCTTTTTTACCTTTGTAAAAAAAAATTTGGTACATTGTTGTCTATGATTAAGACAGCAAGAAAACAAAAAATTTTGCTTTGCTTCCTCCCAGGAGGGGTGCAAGGATGCAAGGGGATAGGTCAGCCCTTTTTTTTTTTGTGCTGGGGGGAGTGCGGCATGGAGCGCGTGGCGTCGGCCGGAAATATCTTTGATCTTGGAGAGTGACATGACCCGGGGTATGATCTGTGCGTTTTGTGTGAAAAAGTGTCCTAACACAAAACTTAATAGAAGTGTTTATCAGCTTCTTTGTGATACATTGTGAATAAAAACCCAAAATTTTTTGGAAATTGTGTACCAGTGTGCGTTTTTCCCAGAAATGGAAGAGGGGACATCCAGGACACCCTTAGTTCTTAAGTCCCCGATATCTGTCGGGGGTGTTTAGAAAAACCCTAGCTTTAGTTACAAAGAGCAAAGGGAGGTTTCGAATTTCTTGTAGATCGGGGGATTGCGCAATTTTGAGTCACAATGAGTTTGTAAAACAACCTATAAACGGCAAGTAGGTGTGGCCCTTTTTAGTCCCAAAAAGTAGGTATTTCGTCAGCCATCATTTTTTGAATGGGAAAAATGTGAATAAAAACCCCTAGGGGTAATTTTTTATTACAAATTTTTTTTCTCTTGACAGCCAATGTTGTGTGGTTTCGACAGCCCCCCCAGGCCCCGTCTGCAGGGGGGTGTTTTAGACGATTTTCTGTATTTATCAGTAAGTGTTCCTTTTTATATTGTTTTAATAAACACGAGGTAAAGGCCAAAAAATTTTCAACAAAAAAATTTCCCCATTTGGGTGATTCGTGGTGCTTTGATTTTTTCCCGGTTAGATCCTTTACTGAAGTGGGAAGGATGGGACTTGGTGTTAGTTGTTTAAAGTACTTTGGGAAAAGTTCAGGGAAAAAACCATTTGGGTGTTGGGAAAAATTTAACTTTGTTAGGATGGTGTTGGGCGTTTGGGGAATTAAAGATTGAAGGTCTTTTCCTGCAGGTCTTTGATGAAAAAAAGGGGAAAGGGAAAAAGTAAATCAGTGAGGTTTTGGGGAATGTTGTACATTTCGTCAAGAAAATCAGGACTACAAAAATTTGGTATGCTTTAGGAAAAAAACCCCTTTATGGTTTCCTCTTTTGGTCTTAGTATCTTGACTGGATTTGAAATGTGTGAGATCATTTTTTTTGGAGGTTTTCGATAACTTTAAATATTAGGTTGTTAAATTTTGTGAATGAGGACGTCGAGGGAAAGGGGAAACTTGTATTGGACTCTTTTCTAGCGGGAAAAATTTGGTCGCCGGTTCAAATGCGTTTTAGCCTTTCCCGAAGATTCCGTACATCAATCGTTTTTTGGGGGTTATTATTGAGGACGTCGTCACTAACGTAAAAAGTTTACGCTTTAAGGGATGATGTTTGGGGAAATTTTTTCGGGTCTAGGTGTTCCCTGTATAAGGGTTTGGGTAGGACGGGGACCGATGGGGGACCCCCCTTCCCATTTGGGGGGTTTGTTTGTAGGGGTTTTTTATTGAAAGAAAAACAGTTTTAAAATTAATACAGGGTTTTAATAAGCCAAAAAAAAATCTCCGGGAGGTTTGGGAAGTTTAAAGGGCCCGATTTGGGCTTTGCGTCGTTTGAACCCCGATGGCTTTAGGTTTGGTTTGGTTCTTTTGTGAAGAGGGAAGTCACGTCCAAAAACTTTGGTTTTTTTTTCGGAAAAGAGGGGTTTTGGTGCCGGTTGAGAAGGTCGCCTGAGGGGTTTAAAAAGGCCGGGGGTGATGGTCCCCAGAAGGCTTGGGAAAAAAGTTTGGCAAAAAAACTCCGGGTTTTGTTTGTGTGGAGCGCTTTCCCCATAACCCGACGGGGATTGGTTGGAGGAATATTTTCGTTTGGATTTGGGTAAACCCCTACAGTTGCTAGTTTAGAGTTGTGGGTAACAGGTATAGAAGTTTCTTCCCTTTTAGTGCATTTCCCGTTTTCACTAGAAGAAGGGGTCCCAAAGACAAACTACCCTTCCCCGACGTTTCCCCATACAAAGAGACAACAACCCAAAAATTTAAGTTTATCGAAAAAAATAACAATTTAAAAAATTTTCTCCTCACTTCTATTCCAGTCAAAATACTAAGACCAAAAGGGGGTACCCTCATTTGGGGTTTTCCTAAAAGCATACCCAAAATTTTTAGTCCTGAGTTTCTTGACGAGGAATGTACAATCCTTCACAAAAAAATTACTTTAGGTTTTCCCTTTTTCCCTTTCCCTTTTTTATCCAAAAAAAACTGCAAGAAAAAGAGATCTTAGATCATTAAATTTTCCCCGCACCATCCCCCCTCCTAAAAAATTAAAAATTCTTTCCCAAAAGGCAGGTTTCATGAAAAGTTTCTAAAATACTTTCACAAAGCTAACACCAGAAATCGCCTCCTTTCCCGCACTTCAATAAAGGGGGTTTTAACCAGGGGCAAAATCAAAGCACCAAAGAATCGTTTAATGGGGAGTTTTCCCCTATTCCTGTGGAGGCTTTCGAAAGATTTTTGTAGGTGAAAAAAAGAAAAAAAACCCCCGGGACCCCGGGCCCCAATGAACAATTTACGCATTTTAGGAAAGATAACTTGAACAACGTTTTGGGACAACACCGGGAAAATTCCCCCAAAAATTCATGAAATTCAGGGGCGCCAATTAGGATCAAAGAAAAATAATTTCCGCAAAGCAAAATGCCTCGAATCAGCATTTTTCTGGGTTTGAATACAATTAAAAAAAAAACAAAAAGGGAGCTTCCCCATCTCTGAAATCTTAGCAAGAAACCTCCCGGGGAAAAAGTAACCCTGCCATCAATAGTCTCTCCTGTTTAATTTCTAAAAAAAGACATTACAGGGGGGGTGAAAATGAAAATGGCCTTCCAGTCTATTTTTGTTAACCCATTTTTATGTTACCCAAGTAAAAGCTTTTATATCCTTTTACTCATGTACGAGTTAATTGCTCTACCCTATTGTATTACTACTACTACTAAAACTTATGTCACTACTACTACTACTACCTCTAGTACTGCACCTCACTCTGAGCCTATATGTACCCTCTGTGTCCATGTACTGTTTGTAATGTTAAAGATTGAGACACTTATGCAGCATATGGGAATCTTTATTCAGGAAACGTTTCGCCACACAGTGGCTTCATCAGTCCAATACAAAGAGGAAGGCGTAAGGAGAGGAGGAGTATGAGGTAATCAGTCCCTCAGCCTGGAGTCGATGTGTTCAGTCCATCAATCTTGTAGAATGTACAGCATAGGGCCGTAGACGTGGCTTATATACTGTAGTGAGGTGACTTGAAGCAGACGGAGGCGGGATCATAGTGGTACCATCCACTAGTCGAAGTAGGTCTTTGTCCAAAGGTTGAACAAGCGTTGAAGAATTCTTTGTAAGAAGATCCCATGATGCTGCAGTGTCTGACAGTTGTGATGAATGGTTTGAAAAACCGACAAGTTGAAGATTGAGACACTTATGCAGCATATGGGAATCTTTATTCAGGAAACGTTTCGCCACACAGTGGCTTCATCAGTCCAATACAAAGAGGAAGGCGTAAGGAGAGGAGGAGTATGAGGTAATCAGTCCCTCAGCCTGGAGTCGATGTGTTCAGTCCATCAATCTTGTAGAATGTACAGCATAGGGCCGTAGACGTGGCTTATATACTGTAGTGAGGTGACTTGACTAGTGGATGGTACCACTATGATCCCGCCTCCGTCTGCTTCAAGTCACCTCACTACAGTATATAAGCCACGTCTACGGCCCTATGCTGTACATTCTACAAGATTGATGGACTGAACACATCGACTCCAGGCTGAGGGACTGATTACCTCATACTCCTCCTCTCCTTACGCCTTCCTCTTTGTATTGGACTGATGAAGCCACTGTGTGGCGAAACGTTTCCTGAATAAAGATTCCCATATGCTGCATATTACAACCTAGGATTTCAAATGGCCTGTTATCCCAGGTGTAATGGGAGCAAATAAACACAGTAGAAAAAGTTTAGACTTATATTATCCTTCACCAATTTAGAACAGCAATATGTACACTATGTACAGTGATAAATATAGTGCACTCCACGGTAAGCAAGGCAGAAATAGAAGCCACAAGATAGCAGACCGTGCTTCAACCAGCTCTAGAATGGGAATGACAAGGGCAGACAGGAGAGCGGTATCCACATAACCTCTGCGATTGCCAATCCCACCTTCTTGGCAGAACCTGGTCACTAGTTGAACGATGGGGCCCCATCATCAACTCTTAGCAACCTGGTTCGCTGGTTGGGGGAGATAGCCTAATGAGGGTGTGTCCATGCGCCGAATAAAGGTTACGTACTCTTTGCATGCCACACTGCATAAGTGTCTCAATCTTCAACTTGTCGGTTTTTCAAACCATTCATCACAACTGTTTGTAATGGCTTGACAAAGCTCCTGGAGAGCGAAACGTTGCCACAATAAAATGTCACATTAGTTACACTTGTGTCCTTTTACTTTACACTAATATCATTATCATTATTATCATTATTATATTACTAACAACCTAATTCAGTAATCCACTAAACTAGTCGCAATCACCATGTTGCACTCAACTATGTGTACCTTGAACCACTGTACCTAGACGGGTTAGGGCTTCAATAGGTCACTCTGCATTTCTTTTGGTCTATCCTAGGTTGATTGCACATGTGTACCTATACGTATATGAACCCCCATGACTACTTCCTCGCTACTGATGTTATATCGCTCAGGTTGCAGTCTGTATTGCAGCACACCATCTAAAGCACCTGTATCATTATGATACATGTATGCAGTAGTAGTTGATTGGGATATACCGACGATCACGGCAGACCTAACATATTAAATATCGACGATTGTAACGGACTTAAAAATTGTTATATATTATATCTACGTTCGCAACGAGTGAACCATGATGTTAAGTTTGCAGACTCTAGTTGGGCATAACCAAAACATCACGAGAGCCCCGGGCATAAGGAGCACTCCTGCACTTCTGTATAACATTGCAGTTTAATTAAGGCTGCACAACAGACTCCACTAAATAACTATTGAGTTTGTACAGCCCATAATTTGAGTTATACGGCATTCCTATCATGTTTCAAGAGGGAGGACTCAATTATGTTTCTTTCCATGATGGAATTGTTGGGTACAATTATTTAGGTGGCAGTCCACCTCGGTGGGTGATTACAAGAGCTAATATGGTTACAGATCGTATTTGACACCTGACCTGTCCTGATTGAGTACTGGTGTCGGGATAATCTGGTTTCCAAAGGTTTACCTGTCTGGCCAATGTATGAGAGTGGGAAAAAGGTACAAGGGACCTTGTAGATACCACCCACATTATTAGGCTGAACTTTCTCTGTCAGTCAGAGTCTAGTGCCGCCATACTACCATACTCTTAAAAGCTTACCCTGTTTCTCCTGCTGCTGCCCTTGCAACATTGCATAGCTCCTGATGATGCACTGAGAAGTGTGAAAGTACGTGAACTAAAGATTTCCACCCCCAGTGGCTTGTCTTGTATATATATATGTCGTGCTTAATAGGTAAAACTGGTCAATTAGCAAGAACTCATTTAAAATAAACTCCTTTCTAAAATTTTCTCTTATACGTTTAAAGATATAGTTTTTTCATTAATGTTATTGTAAAAATTTATAATTTTACACCAAAAACATCTTAGAAATCTTACCTAACCTTATTATAACAAGTGCAATTTAATTTAGCCTAATCCAACTAAATATATTTTAGATACGTTTACAATAATTTAATAAAAAACCCATACACATAGATTCAGTGAAGAGGCGGGCAGGAGCTGAGCTCGACCCCCCTGCAACTACAATTAGGTGAGTGCACACACACACACACACACACACACACCCCACACACAACACCAACACACAGCAAGTGCTGGATGAGGTACATATAACCAAGGAGGAGGTGAAGAAGCTGCTATGCGAACTTGACACCTCAAAGGCGGTGGGACCAGACAACATCTCTCCTTTGGGTCCTTAAAGGGGGAGCAGAGATATTGTGTGAGCCATTAACAAAGATCTTCAACAATTCATTTGAAACTGGGCAACCCCCTGGGGTATGGAAAATGGCAAATGTAGGTCCCAATTTTTAAAAAGGGAGACAGACATGAGGCACTAAACTACAGACCTGTATCATAACGTGTATAGTATGCAAGGTCATGGAGAAGATCATCGGAGGAGAGTGGGGTGGGGCCCCTGGAAAAGAAACAAGTGTATAATTGACAACCAGCACGGTTTCAGGGAAGGAAAATCCTGTGTCACAAACCTACTAGATTTTTACGACAAGGTGACAGAAATTAAGACAAGAGAGAGAGGGGTGGATCGACTGCGTTTTTTTTGGACTGCAAGAAGGCTTTCGACACAGTTCCTCACAAAGGGTTACTGCAAAAGCTAGAGGACCAGGCACACATAACAGGAAAGGCACTGCAATGGATCAGAGAATATTGACAGGGAGGCAACAACGAGTCATGGTACGTGACGAGGTGTCAGAGTGGGGCGCCTGTGACAAGCGGGGTTCCACAGGGGTCAGTCCTAGGACCTGTGCTGTTCTTGGTATACGTGAACGACATAACGGAAGGGATAGACTCAGAAGTGTCCTTGTTTGCAGACGATGTGAATTTAAATGAGAAAAATTTCGAATCGGACGAGGATCAGGCAGGACTACAAAGAGATCTGGACAGGCCCTACAAACCCTGGTCCAGCAACTGGCTCCTTGATTTTAACCCTGCCAAATGCAAAGTCATGAAGATTGGGGAAGGGCAAAGAAGACCGCAGACACAATATAGTTTAGATGGCCAAAGACTGAAAAACCTCACTCAAGGAAAAAGATCTGGGGGTGAGTATAACACCGAGCATATCTCCTGAGGCGCACATCAATCAGATAACTGCTGCAGCATACGGGCGCCTGGCAAACCTACGGATAGCGTTCCGATACCTCAGAAAGGGATTCGTTTAAACTCTGTACACCATCTACGTTCAGGCCCATACTGGGTATGCAGCACGAGTTTGAAACCCAAACCCTAGTCAAGCACGTCAAGAAATTAGAGAAAGTGCAAAGGTTTGCAACAAGACTAGTCCCAGAGCTACGGGGATTGTCCTATGAAGAAAGGTTGAGGGAAATCGGCCTGACGACACTGGAGGCCAGGAGGGTCAGGGGGGGACATGATAAACGACATTTAAAATACTGCGCGGGAATAGACGAGGTGGCAAAGAGGGGGATGTTCCAAGAATGGGACACGGGAAAACAAGAGGTCACAATTGGAAAGTTGAAGACTCAGATAAAATCAAAGGGATGTTAGGAAGTATTTCTTAGTCATAGAGTAGTCAGGCCATGGAATAGCCTAGAAAGTGATGTGGTGGAGGCAGGAACCATACATAGTTTTAAGGCGAGGTATGATAGAGCTCATGGGGCAGGGAGAGAGAGGACCTAGTAGCAATCAGCGAAGAGGCGGGGCCCAGGAGCTGTGACTCGACCCCTGCAACCACAAATTAGGTGAGTACAAAATAGGTGAGTACACACACACCCACGCACACACACACCACACACACCACACCCCACACACACACACAACACACACACACGGCACAACACACACACACACACACACAACACACATACACATACACACACACAAAACACACACACACACACACACACACACACACACACAAAACACACACACATACACATACACACACACAAACACACACACACACACACACACACATACACATACACACACACACACACACACACACACACACACACACACAACATGCACATACACACAACAGACCACACACACACACCACACACATACACATACACACACAGACACACACACACACACACACACACACACACACACACACACACATACTCACACAAGCAGGGATAACAGGGAAGGCACTACAATGGATCAGGGAATTACTTGTCAGGGAAGACAGCAGCGAGTCATGGTACGTGACGAGGTGTCAGAGTGGACACCTGTGACCAGCGGGGGTCCCACAGGGGTCAGTCCTAGGCCCATTTGCTGTTTCTGGTATTTGTGAACGACATGGCGGAAGGAATAGACTCCGAAGTGTCCCTGTTTGCAGATGATGTGAAGTTGATGAGAAGAATTCATTCGATCGAAGACCAGGTAGAATACAAAGGGATCTGGACAGGCTGCAGACCTGGTCCAGCAATTGGATCCTGGAGTTCAACCCACCAAGTGCAAAGTCATGAAGATTGGGGAAGGCAAAGTAGACCGCAGGACGGAGTACAGTCTAGGGGGCCAGAGACTACAAAACCCCACTCAAGGAAAAAGATTTGAGGTGAGTATAACACCCGGCAAAATCTCCTGAAGTGCACATCAAAACCCAAATAACTGCTGCAGCATAGGGGGGCCTGGTAAACCTCAGAACAGCATTCCGACATCTCAATAAGGAATCGTTCAGGACCCCGTACACCGTGTACGTTAGGCCCATATTGGAGTATGCGGCACCAGTTTTGGGAAACCACACCTAGCCAAGCACGTAAAGAAACTAGAGAAAATGCAAAGGTTTGCAACCCAAGACTAGTTCCAGAGCTAAGAGGTATGTCCTACGAGGAGAGATTAAGGGAAATCAACCTGAAGACACTGGAGGACAGGAGAGATAGGGGGGACATGATAAACGACAAAGCAAAATACTGAGAGGAATTGACAAGGTGGACAAGATAGGATGTTCCAGAGATGGGACACCAGCAACAAGGAGACACAGTTGGAAGTTTAAGACACAGATGAATCACAGGGATGTTAGGAAGTATTTCTTCAGCTACAGAGTAGTCAGGAAGTGGAATAGTTTGGGACGCGATGTAGTGGAGGTAGGATCCATACACAGCTTTAAGCAGAGGTATGACCAAAGCTCAAAGTTCAGGGAGAGTGACCTAGTAGCGACCAGTGAAGAGGCGGGGCCCGGAATTGGACTCGCCCCTGAAACCTCAACTAGGTGAGTACACACACACACACACACACACACACACACAACCACACACACACACACACACACACAACACACACCCCACACACCACACACACCACACACCTACACACACAACAGGCCTAGTGTCAAATCGACATGTGCCTAGGACAAAATGTAACTAACACACACACACAGACAAAAAAGGTAACTAACACCTACGCACACACACACCTAACACACACACACCCACACACACACACCTAAAACACACACACGCCTACACACACGCCTACACACACAACAGGCCTAGTGTCAAATCGACATGTGCCTAGGACAAACTGGTAA
This sequence comes from Cherax quadricarinatus, assembly GCF_026875155.1. NCBI lineage: Eukaryota > Metazoa > Arthropoda > Malacostraca > Decapoda > Parastacidae > Cherax > Cherax quadricarinatus. The sequence continues at coordinate 14,101,329 of NC_069458.1, read as the reverse complement.
CTAACACACACATATACACACACACACTCATTTTAAGACTGTGGTGTTTAATTAAGCAGTCACTATCCCCCTCCTGCCTCTCCCTCTCTCTCTCTCTCTCTCTCTCTCTCTCTCTCTCTCTCTCTCTCTCTCTCTCTCTTTATACAGGGTTTGACAAGGTTAAGGATCCCTAGCTTTATTGACAAGCTATTTACAGGTTAAGGATTCCTAACTTTATTGACAAGCTAAGAGCTGTTACCTATATCAGCTCATTTGAAAGCATTTTTATTGTTATGAGACATACAAGTAGGGAACAGGATGAAGTTGGAGCCATCTGTGGGCCAGCATTTTCATTTGATCAACGACTTTATTCGTTGACATCATTATGCTGTACGAATGTGTTCCATACTCGAGTCATCCTGGGTATATAGGGTCTCAGATGGAGTGAAGTTCTGGAGAAGGGTACAACCAGAGTGAAGTTGCTGCTTTCTGCCCGTCTTGTGGCATAAAAGCTTGTTTCACGCTGTCCTCGAAGTGGATCCAAGTGTGGTACTTTGACAATATTGGGGCCCTTTTACATAACAGTAAGGCCACCCACATCCCTCCTATGTTGAAGGCTCTGCTGAAATGACAGATCTATCCAGGTGGTCCAGTGAGAGATAGACTCTTGCTCGTTCTCTACCTGTCAAGCAGTCGCAGATGAGAGGGGGGGGGCAGGCACAAGGGAAAATGGGCATACTCAAGGTGCGACGTACTTGTGCCTCGTACAGGAATCTTGCAACCCACTGCAAGTAGATGCGAGAAACGGCGAAAGAGCTGTAAGCTTCCTGGCTGCCTTATATGCAAGATTTTACAACTGGTCTTCATGGGGTTTGTTTGGAGTCAAATTTCACCCCAAGGATATCACTTCTTCTCCAGGTGCCAACAAACCTCCCAATTTATCTTATTCTGCACCAGCATTACAATCATGGTGCCTCTCTCTCTCTCTCTCTCCCCTCTCTCCTCTCCCCTCTCTCTCTCTCTCTCTCTCCTCCTCTCTCTCTTCTCTTTCTCTCTCTCTCTCTCCTCTCTTTTCTACTCTCTCTCCCCCACTTTCTCTCCCCTCTCCCCTCCCCTCCCTCCATCTACATTTTTCTATCACTTGCTATCACTTCTCTTGTTCCTCCCCTGTCCCCCTCTCTCACTCTCTCCCTCTTCCCTCCTCCTCTTTCTCCTCTCCCTCTCCCTTTTACACTCCCTCCTCCCATTCTATCACTTTCTCTTTCTATCACTTTCTATCACTTCCCTCTCTCCCTCCCTCTCTCCACTTCTCTCTCTCTTCTCTCTCTCTCTCTCTCTCACTCTCTCTCTCTCTCTCTCTCTCTCTCTCCTCTCTCTCTCTCTCTCTCTCTCTTGCTCTCTCTCTCTCTCTCCCTCTATCGCTCTCTCTCTTTCTCTCCCTCCCTCTCTTCTCCACTCTCTTCCTCTCTCACTCCCCCTCCCCTCTCTCTTCACCCTAACCTTCCATCCATCTTCCTGCTTCTCTGTCTTCTTTCTCCCCCTCTTCCCCTAGCCTTTCCCACACTTCCTTTCTCCTCTCTCTCTATACCCACTTGTACCCACTAATCTCTCCCTGTCACTGTCCCCCCCTCCCACCTCACATCATTCTCTCCCCTGCCCTGCCCCCCCCCCTCTTCCTCCCTACAACACCCATCTAGCGCAAATACCCACTCGAAAGTTCACAGACTTCCTTTTGTGGTACAATGGGTTACCCAAGAATGCCAACAACCAAGGGTCTCGTATACGAACCTGGGAGGGAAGATTGGGAGACAGAGCTCAGAAAAAGGGAGGAAGACTGGGGAAGGAAACTAGAAGAGCTTGGCAGGAAAATGGAGAAGATAGCTGCCGAGAGCACAAAGTGGGAGCAACAAGCCATAGCAGCAGAAGCTATTATACAGTGCTTAGGAAAGGAACTGAACCAGCTTAAAGAGAAAAATGACAGTACAGACATAACATCAGGAACTTCAGCATCATGCACAGACAAGGGGCCTGGAAGAAGCAAAGATGTTATACTGTATACAAGGGCCCTCTCAGACCCACATGGGGCCATGGCAAAGATGAGGAGCACACTTGGAACAAACGAGAGGTCTGAAGACAATGATGAGGCTATGATATATGCAGAGACTCTAACACACACCTGCAGGGGCCAGGAACAGCTGAGCAAGAAAGACAGTCCACTGAGCATAGGGGCCTCAGCCAGGGAAGGATTGAAGGAAGGAACACTCCAATGGAAGGAACCAAAACACCTCAGAGGATGCAATGGGAGACACAGTGGGAAGACTAAAGGGCGAGATCAGTTTTTGTCTACAGGCTCCAGAAGTTAAAGGGGAAACCTATGATGAAAGAAAACAGGAGGAGAAAAAAGTGATTGAAGGTATCATGAAAGCAATAGGTGAGGGCGACATGACCCAAGTGGTAAATTTTCGGAGAATTGGGTGGTTTGCAAGGGGACAGAAATGGCCTCTCAAAGTGATTTTCAAAGCAGAATAAACTTGAACCAAGATCCTGCAGGAGAAAGCACGACTGAGAGACAAACAAGAGTATTAGAGTGTGTACCTCGATCAAGACAGAGCACAAGAGGAAAGGATGATACTGAAAGAGAGAGTACTAAAACAAAAGGAGGAACGAGAGGAAACAACAAAGATGAGCAGAAGAAGCTAGATGCAGGTGGAAATGTAAACAACACCCTCCAGAAACACCCACAGAAAGACTCCAACCACGACAACCCCAAGGCAACTGAACAATCTAAACTGATGCTCACACACTGATCCCTCTGTTCCCACCCCCTACAGCACACATCCCACCCCTATAGCAACCTCCAATGGGAGCTCTACACCCACCCCCACCCCCACTGCAACCCCCCATAGGCCCCCGCCCGGGCTCCTGATCCCCCCACCCCAATCTTCTCCCAGGATCACAGTTTTAGAAAAGAAGTTGAAGGTTTGGTACATGAACGGAGATGGAATAACAAATAAATACGAGGAGTGGCATGAAAGAATCAATGAGAAGTCCCAAGACATCATAGCAGTCACAGAAACAAAAATCACTGAGACAATAATAGACGCAATCTTTCCACCAGGATATCAGATCCTGAGGAAAGATAGAAGGAGCAGACGGGTAGAAGGGGTTGCACTGCTTGTAAAAAGCCGATGGAGATTTGAGGAAATGGAAGTCATGGACGAGATTGGAGGAAGGGATGATGTAGAAGGTACACTCCAGTCTGGGGAACATAAGGTAGTCATTGCAGTGATGTATAATCCACCAAAGAATTGCAGGACGCCAAGAGAGGAATATGAAGAGTGCAACAGAGCAATGGTGAACACACTGGCCGAGGTGGCATGAAGAGCTCACTCGAGCAGAGCAAAGTTACTGGCTATGGGTGAGTTCAACCACAGGGAGATCGACTGGGAAAACCTGGAGCCACACAGGGGTCCTGAAACATGGAGAGCCAAGATGATGGATGTGGTACTGGAAAACCTCATGCATCATCATGTTAAGGACACTACCAGAGAGAGAGGGGAGGATGAACCATCAAGACTGGACCTTGTGTTCACCCTAAGAAATTCAGACATTGAGGACATCACATATGAGAGGCCCCTTAGAGCTAGTGATCACATGGTTGTGTGTTTTGAATACATAGTAGAGTTACAAGTGGAAAGGGTAACAGAAGTTGAATGGGAAAAGCCAAACTATAAAAGGGGGGACTACACAGGTATCAGGAACTTCCTGCAGGAGGTTCAGTGGGACAGAGAATTGGCAGGAAAGTCAGTAAATGAATTGATGGAATTCACGAAACAATGTGCACGAAAACAATGGAAAAAGTACAGAAAGCAAAGAACCCAAGAAAACATGGAGAATAGTCGAAGAGCCAGAAACGAGTATGCACAGATTAGGAGGGAGGCCCAACGACAGTACGTATACGACATAGCACCGAAAGTCAAGTCAAACCCGAAACTGCTGTATAGCCAAATTAGGAGGAAGACAACATTCAAAGACCAGGTAATCAGGCCGAGGAAAGAAGGTGGGGAGCTCACAAGACACTATCAAGAGGTACGTGAGAAGCTTAACACAAGATTCAAAGAAGTATTCACAGAAGAGACAGGAAGGGCTCTGGGAAGACAGCACAGAGGGGGACACCAACAGGGAATAGACCAACAAGTGTTGGATGACATACCCACAACTGAGGAGGAGGTGCAGAAGCTGCTAAATGAACTTGACATCTCAAAGGTGATGGGAACGGACATCTCCCCATGGGTCCTTAGAGAAGGAGCAGAGATGCTGTGTGTCCCACTAACCACAATTTTCAACACATCCCTTGAAACTGGGCAACTACCTGAGGTATGAAAGATGGCAAATGTAATACCCATTTTTAAGAAAGGAGACAGAAACGAGGCACTAAATTACAGACCAGTGTCACTGACATGTATAGTAAGCAAAGTCATGGAGAAGATTATCAGGAGGAGAGTGGTGGAGCACCTGGAGTGGAACAAGATAATAAACGGCAAACAACACTGATTCATGGAAGACAAATCCTGTGTCACAAACCTTCTGGAATTTTATGACAAAGCAACAGAAGTAAGACACGAGAGAGAGGGATGGGTTGATTGCATTTTCCTGGACTGCAGGAAGGCCTTCGACACAGTTCCTCACAAGAGATTAGTGCAGAAGCTGGAGGATCAGGCGCGTATAACAGGAAACGCACTGCAATGGATCAGAGAATACCTGACAGGGAGGCAACAACGAGTCATGGTACGTGGTGACGTATCCCAGTGGGCGCCTGTGACGAGCGGGGTCCCAAAGGGGTCAGTCCTAGGACCAGTGCTATTTTTGGTATATGTGAATGACGTGATGGAAGGGATAGACTCTGAAGCGTCCCTGTTCGCAGATGGTGTGAAGTTAATAAGGAGAATTAAATCAGATGAGGATCAGGCAGGACTTCGAAGAGACCTGGACAGGCTGGATACGTGATCCAGTAACTGGCTTCTCGAATTCAACCCCACCTAATGCAAAGTCAAGAAAACTGGGGAAGGGCAAAGAAGACCGTAGATAGAGTATAGGCTAGGTGGACAAAGACTTCAAACCTCAATCAAGGAGTAAAATCTAGGGGTGACCATAACACCGATCAGGTCTCAGGAGGTACACTTCAACCAGATAACTGTTGCAGCATATGGGCGCCTGCAAAGCTGAAGAATAACTTCCGAATATCTTCTTAAGGAAATCGTTTCAAGACTGTAAACCGGTACGTCCAGGCCAATACTGGAGTATGCAGCACCAGTTTTTGGACCCCAACACTACGTCCAGAATTAGAGATAGTACAAAGGTTGCAACAAATCTAGTTCGAGCTCAAGGGTATGTCCTACGAAGAAAGTTAGGGAAATCAGCCTGACGACACTGAGGAAATGGGACCGGACAAACAACTCCCGTGGGTACTCGAGGGAGGAGCAATATAACTGTGTGTCCATAAACACAATCTTCAACACATCCCTTAAACTGGTCAACCAAACCTGCGTATGGAAGAACACAAATGTAGTTCCCATTTTTTAAAAAGGAGACGAAAAAGAGGCACTAATACAGACCAGTGTCACTGACATGTATAGTATGCAAAGTCATGGAGAAATTTATCAGGAGAAGTGGTGACTCATGGAATGGAACAAGATCATAAGCGAAAACCAGCAAGGTTCGTGCAGGCAAATCCTGTGTCACAAAACTTTTCGAAAGATTGTTAACAAAGGATACAGAAGTAGACACGAGAGAAGAGGGTGGGTTTGACTGCATATTCTTGACTGCAAGAAGGCCTTCGACACAGTTCCTCACAAGAGACTATTGCAGAAGCTATATGTATCAGGAGCGTATAACAGGAAGGGCACTGCAATGGACCAGAGAATACCTAGACGGAGGCAACACCGAGTCATGTACAGGATGAGGTATCACAGTGGGGCATCTGTGGGACGAGCGGGGTGTCACCCACAGGGGTCGGTCCCAAGGATCAGTGCAATTTTGGTATATGTGAATGACATGATGAAGAGATAGACATAGAGGTGTCCTTGTTCGCAGATGATTTGAAGTAAATGAGGAGATTAAATCAGAATGAAGGATGCAAGGCAGGACTTCGAAGAGACCTGGACAGGCTGGACACGTGGTCCAGCAACTGGTTTCCTTGAAATCAACCCCGCCTAATGCAAAGTCATGAAGATCGGAGAAGGGCAAAGAGGACCGAAACAGAGTATAGGTAAGGTGGCCATAGACTGCAAACCTATCTCAAGGAGAAAGATCTTGGTAGGACCCATAACACGAGCATGTCTCCGAGGCACACACAACCAGATAACTGTTGCAGCATATTGGCGCCTGGCAAACCGAGAATAATTTTCCGATACCTTAGTACGGAATCGTTCAAGACATCCCACATTGTGTAAAATCATGGCCCATACTGAGTATGCAGCACCACGTTGAAACCCACACTACTGGTCAAAGCACAGCCAAGAAATTAGAGAAAGGTGCAAAGGTTTGCAACAAGCAGTGTCCGAGCTCAGGTAATGTCCTGCGAAGAAAAGGTTGAGGGAATTGACTTGACGACATTGGAGACAGAGGGTCAGGGTAGACATGATAACGACATTACAAATACTGCATCGAATAGATAAAGGAGGACAGAGACAGGTTGTTCCAGAGAGGGGACACAGAAACAAGGGGTCACAACTGAAGCTGAAGACTAAGACGAGTCACAGGACGTTAGGAAGTATATTCTAAACAGTCAGAGAGTCGTCGGAAGTGGATAGCCACAAGTGATGTAGCGAGCAGAACCATATATAGCTTTTAAGACGAGGTATGACAAAGCTCAGGAAGCAGAGAGAAGAGATGAGCCAAGTAGCGTCAGTGAAGAAGGCGGGCCAGGAGCTGAGTCTCGACCCATGCAACCACAGTTAGTTAGTACAATGAGGTGATACACACGCACACACACACACACACTACACACACACACCACACACACACACACCACGCACACACACACGCACACACACACGCACACACAAAAACCACGCCACACACACACGCACACACACACGGCACACACACACGCACACATACACACACGCACACACACACGCCACACACACGCATACATATAATATATATATAATATATATATATATATATATAGATATAATATATATATAAATATATATATATCTATATATATATAAATATATGTCGTGCCGAATAGCGAACAGCGATCTTGGCTTAAATAGCAACGCTCATCTTGCCATATAGGACAAGAGAAAATTTGTGTTATCAATAATTTTGCCAAAATATTCTGAACCTAACGAAAAAAATATATTCACTGTGTTTGTTTAGTATTAAATTATTGTAAACAAAATCTAAAATATAATTAAGTTGGGTTTAGACTAAAAAAAAATTTTTTCTTGTTGTAAAAAGGTATGTAGTTTTCTAAGGTTACTTTTGGTGCAAAATTAAAATTTTTTTTTACATTAACATTAATGAAAAAATATATCTTTAAACGTATAAGAGAAACTTTTAGAAACGACTTAATTTTAAAATGAGTTCTTGCTAATTGACCAGTTTTTACATATTCCGGTACGACATATATATATAATATATATATATATAAATATATATATAAATCTATATATATTATATATATAATATATATATAAATAAATATACATAAATATATATAATAAATATATATAAATATTAAAATACTAAATATATATATAAATATATATATATATATATATATATATAACAGTTTGATGATCTGATAAAAATGTCACCATATCAAAACAATAACTCAGATCAAACATAAATTGAGGTTCAGACATGTATGCGTGGAGCCTCCAACCGAACATAATGAGACTAGTCACGAGGGAGCATTCACCAATCACTCAATAACAAAAACATAAAGTGGGACCAAGTAAACCAAGTCCTAACCGATTATAAGAAGGGAAGATATACTAAGCAACACAGACCCCAACTTATGCCTTAGAAACAGATTAACTCGGTGGCACTCGATGTATGCACAAGGCTTATTCCTCTAAGAAAAAGGAGGAGTAGATGTAAAATAGAAAGAGACAGGCGCTCCTTTACAGCGAACGGGAAAAGAATAACGAGAGCGGCTAAAAGAGGTCAATATATCTAAATGTGCAGGGAGAAACTGGTCAAGAAATAGCAATCATCGAACTTAAGCTAAAAGAATCCTTAGGAGTCCAGGAAATCGCGGGAAGAACAAAAGCATTATAAATGAAATCGAAGAAATCCCAAAAGTATTTTCTTTCTCCTATGCCAATCAAAAACGAGACAACGTCCAGTATTGGGCCCCTACTTAAACAATGGGTCCTACACAGAATGGACAGCAAGGAAATGAGTGAGCTACTCAAGTCCCAATATGACTCAGTATTTAGGCAAGCCGCTAACCAGACTGAGAGTCCGAAGATCAAATGAATTTTTTAATGAGAGAGCCACAAAATTTGAATTAACACAAGCCTATCCGATGTTATCCTGACCAAATGACTTCGAACAGGCGATAAATGAACAATGCCCAGGCACTCTGCCCATGGCCAGACGCATGGAACTCTTGTTCATCAAGAACTGCAAGAAGCCCCTATCACGAGCCTTTTCCATCCTATGGAGAGGGAGCATGGACATGGGTCGTCCCTCAGTACTAAAAACAACAGACATAGCCCCACTCCACAAAGGGGGCAGTAAAGCATCAGCAAAGAACTACAGACAATAGCACTAAACATCCCATATCATAAAAAAGCTTTGAAAGGGGTCCTAAGAAGCAAGGATCACCACCCATCTAGAAACCCATCAGTTTACAAACAACCAGGGCAACATGGGTTTTTAACATTCGCTCCAGTCTGTCTCACTACTGATCACTACGACAAGGTCCCTAAAAGCACTAGAAGAAAAAAAGAAATGCAGAGTAATATATACAACTTTTGCAAAAGCCTTCCGACAAGTGTGACCATGGCGTAAATAGCGCACAAAATTCGAAGCTAAAGATAACAGGAAAATCGGTCGATGGAGATCTATAAATTATTCCTCCTAAACAGAACACAGAGAGTAGTCGTCAACAAGTAAAGTCTGAGCAGCTACGGTGAAGCTCTGTTTCCACACACAGTACCTACTCCCATCTTTGTTCTCCATCCTCATATCCGACATAGACAAGGTGTCAGCCACAGCAAACCCGTGTCTTCCTTTGCAGATGACACCCGAACTGCATGACAGTGTCTTCATTGCAGACACTGCAGGCTTCCAGCGGACATCAACCAATCTTTCAGTGGGCTGCAGAAAACAAATGAAGTTCAACGATGAGAAATTTCATTACCATATATGTAAACATAAGAAATAAATCTTCATCATAGTACAAAACAAATTCTGGCCACGAATAGAGCGAAACACCAACGTCAAAGATCCTGGAGTTGATTATGTCGGAGGATCTCAGCCTCAGACCATCCATTTAATCAATCGCATCTGCTAGAAAAATGACAGATGGAATAATGAGAACCTTCAAAACTAGGGAGGCCAAGCCATGATACACTCTTCAGGTCACTTGTTCTAATCTAGGCTGGAATATTGCTGCACACCTAACAGCATCTTTAAAGGCAGGTGAAATTGCCGACCTAGAAAATGTAACAGAGAACTTTCACGGCGCGCATAACGGAGATAAAACACCTCAATTACTGGGAGCGCTTGAGGTTTCTAAACCTTATCTGAACGCTGAGGAGAGATACATGATTATATACACTGAAAATCCTAGAGGGACTAGTACCGAACTTGCACACGAAAATCACTCACTACAAAGCAAAGACTTGGCAGACGAATGCACCATCCCCATTGAAAAGCATGGGTGTCCCTAGCACGTTAAGAGAACATACAATAAGTGTCAGGGGCCGCGAGACTGTTCAACTGCCTCCCGCAACACATAAGGGGAATACCAACAGACCCCTGGCAGTCTTCAAGCTGCACGGGACAAGCACCTAAAGTCAGTTCCTGATCAGCCGGCTGTGGCTCGTACTTGAGTTTGCTGCAGCCAGCGCAACACCTGGTTGAATCAGGCGCTGATCCACAGAGGCCTGGTCAGCAGACCGGCCGCGGGCATGACCCCCAGAAACTCTCTCCAGGAAACTCCAGTAATATATATATATAAATAGTATATATATATGAATCATGTGCGTGTGTGTGTGTGTGTACTCACCTCATTGTACTCACCTAACTGTGGTTGCAAGGGTCGAGACTCGCTCCTGGCCCCGCCTCTTCACCTGATCGCTACTAGGTCTCTCTCTCTCTCTGCTTCCTTGAGCTTTGTCATACCTCGTCTTAAAGCTATATAGGTTCCTCCTCGCTACATCACTGCTTGGCTATCCCACTTCCTGCACGACTCTCATGACTGTAGAAATACTTCCCTAACGTCCCTAGACTCTCTTAGGAGATCTTCCAGTTGTGACCCCTGTTTCTGGTCCCTCTCTTGGAACAACCGTCTCTGTCCACCTTATCTATTCGACGCAGTATTTTGTATATATATATATATATATATATATAAAAATATATTAAATATATAATATATATATATATATATAATATATATATATATATATATATATATTATATATATATATGTCTTTCCGAATAGCAGAACTTGCGATCTTGGCTCTAATAGCAACGCTCAACATGCCATATAGGAAAGTGAAAATCTGTGTATGCAATAATTCGCCAAAAAATCATTCTGGAACCTAATCCGAAAAAAAATATATTTCACTGTGTTTTGTTTAGTAATAAATTATTGTAAACAAATCTAAAAGGTATTTATTTGGGTTTAGTCTAAAATAAATTGCGCTGTACAATAAGGTAGTAAGATTTCTATGATCCTTTCCGTGGCAAAATTATAAATTTTTTACATCAACATTAATGAAAAAAATATATCTTAATCGTAAATAAGAGAAAATTTTAAGAAAGGACTCATTTAAATGAGTCTTGCTAATTGAACCAGTTTTACATATCGGCACGTACATATATATATATAATATATATATATATATATAATATATATATAAATATATATATCTATATATATGTATATAATATATTAATGCCGGGAAACAATGGGCTAGTAACCCTTTTCCTGTATAATTTACAAATAAAGAAAAGAAGAAAATGCCCACAGTAGAAAGTCTGAATGTGCGTGGATGTTGAGCAAATGATAAGGGGAAGAGGAATGGGGTGATGGGTTATGAAATGGGAGAAAGCCGGATGTCTTTTGGGGGGGGGGGGGTTATTTTTTTGGGGGGGGGGGGGGGGGGGGGGGGGGGGGGGGGGTGGGTGGGATTTAAGGGAAACAAAGCTGAGGGGGTGAGAGAGTTTCCGTGGAGAGGATTATGCAGGGTTTCGCAATGAAATTAAGCTAAAGAAGAGTACCCCGCAATAAATTGAAGGATAAGCTATGCAGGAAAAGAGGGACTACAAATGTATTAATTCAAGGATATGTGGGAGTAAAAATAAAGGTTGGATTTGAAAAGTGGGGTATAGTAAGCTATATGCACCTGAGAAGAGAAGTGTAGAGGAAAGAGGGAGAGATTGGATAAGAGAAGTTAGAGGAGAGAGAGAGATTTTGGGAAATGTTGAGTGAATGGTTGTGGGGATTATGAACCAAGTGCGAGCGTAATGGTGGTTGGGGATTTCAATGCTAGTGGGCAAAAATGTTGTGGAGGGAGTTAGTAGGTAAATTTGGGGTGCAGAGGTAAATTGAAAATGGGATACTAATTGAGCTATGTGTAGAAAAGAGGTTTGGTAATATGTAATACTATTTTATGAAGAAGAGATAAATAAATATACAAGGTATGATATAGCACGTAATGAAAGTAGTTTTTTATGTTATGTATATGGTGGATAAAAGGGTAGAAGGGAAAGGCTCCAGGATGTACACGTTTTAAAGAGGGCACTGATGAATTGGACCATTATTAAGTTGTACTTCAGTTAGAGTAAGAGGTAGAAGGAAAAGAGGAAAATGGCAACATCAAGCAAGAAGGGAGGTGAATTGGTATAAACTAAGGGAGAGGAAGTTCGGTAGATATAAGCATACTTGCGGTGCAAGTATGAGTAGTGGAGGGTTGAAGAGGGTTTGGCATAGTTGTAAAAATGCGTATTAGAATGAGGGGCAGAATTGTGGTTATAGGTGGGTGGGTGCAGGAGGAAATTGGGGGAGGTGAAATGATGAAGTAAAGTATGTGATATAATGAAAAGTTAGCTTATGGAGTTTTTACAAAGCAGAATGTTACAAGAAGAGCAAGAGTATATTGAGAGTAAAAGAAAGATAAGAGAGTTGGTGAGATGCAAAAGGAGTATCAGTTAAGACAGCTAGTGAAACGAATGGAATTGTCAGTTACAAAACAGATAGGGGAGTAGTAGATGGGGAGAGGAGGTATAGGTAATGGCAGAATATTTTGAGAACTATTAAATGTTGAGAAGAATGGGAGGCGGTAATTTCATGCACTGACCAGGAGGAACCCAAATCTTTTAGGAGTGAAGAAGAGCAGAAATGTAAGTGGGGGGAGGTACGTGAGGCATTACATAGAATGAAAGGGGGTAAAGCCCGGGAACTGACGGGATCATGACAGAAGTTTTAAAAGCAGGGGGTATATAGTGTTGGAGGGTTGTTATTTTTGTTTAATAAATGTATAAAGGGGGGAAGGTACCTGGGGATTGGCAGAGAGCATAAAATAGCCCTCTTTATATAAAGGGAGGGGGGACGAAAGAGATTGTAAAAATTATAGAGAATAAGTTTACTGAGTATACCAGGAAAAGTGTAATGGTAGGGTTATCATTGAAAGAATTAGAGGTAAGACAGAATTCAGATTGCGGATGAAAAGGGGGTTTTCAGAGTGTGTAGGGGATGTATAGATCAAGTGTTTACATTGAAGCATATATTTTTTTTTATTTTATTTTATTATCACACTGGCCGATTCCCACCAAGGCAGGGTGGCCCGAAAAAGAAAAACTTTCACCATCATTCACTCCATCACTGTCTTGCCAGAAGGGTGCTTTACACTTCATTTTTTTAAACTGTAACATTAACACCCCTCCTTCAGAGTGCAGGAAACTGTACTTCCCATCTCCAGGACTCAAGTCCGGCCTGCCTTTTCCCTGAACCCCTTCATAAATGTTACTTTGCTCACACTCCAACAGCAATTCAAATATTAAAAACCATTTGTCTCCATTCACTCCTATCAAACACGCTCACGCATGCCTGCTGGAAGGTCCAAGCCCCTCGCACAACAAAAACCTCCTTTACCCCCTCCCTCCAACCTTTTCCTAGGCCGACCCCTACCCCGCCTTCCTTCCACTACAGACTGATACACTCTTGAAGTCTTTCTGTTTCGTCCATTCTCTCTACATGTCCGAACCACCTCAACAACCCTTCCTCAGCCCCCCTGGACAACAGTTTTTGGTAATCCCGCACCTCCTCCTAACTTCCAAACTACGAATTCTCTGCATTATATTCACACCCCACATTGCCCCAGACATGAAAATCTCCACTGCTTCCAGCCTTCT
>NC_069458.1:14060245-14082745 GCF_026875155.1 Cherax quadricarinatus | reverse complement strand
TACCATGACTCGTTGTTGCCTTCCTGTCAGGTATTCTCTGATCCATTGCAGTGCCTTTCCTGTTATGTGTGCCTGATCCTCTAGCTTTTGCAGTAACCTCTTGTGAGGAACTGTCAAAGACCTTCTTGCAGTCCAAAAATATGCAGTCGATCCACCCCTCTCTCTCTTGTCTTACTTCTGTCACCTTGTCATAAAACTCTAGTAGGTTTGTGACACAGGATTTTCCTTCCCTGAAACCGTGCTGGTTGTCAATTATACACTTGTTTCTTTCCAGGTGCTCCACCACTCTCCTCCTGATGATCTTCTCCATGACCTTGCATACTATACACGTTAGTGATACAGGTCTGTAGTTTAGTGCCTCATGTCTGTCTCCCTTTTTAAAAATTGGGACTACATTTGCCATTTTCCATACCTCGGGGAGTTGCCCCGTTTCCAATGATGTGTTGAAGATCTTTGTTAAAGCCTCACACAATATCTCTGCTCCCTCTTTAAGGACCCATGGAGAGATGTTGTCTGGTCCCACCGCCTTTGAGGTGTCAAGTTCGCATAGCAGCTTCTTCACCTCCTCCTTGGTTATATGTACCTCATCCAGCACTTGCTGGTGTGCCCCCCTGTTCTGATTTCCTGGAGTCCTACTGGTTTCCACTGTAAATACCTCTTTAAATCTTGTGTTGAGCTCCCGAAATACCTCTCGCTCGTTTCCTGTGAATTCCTCATCACCCTTCCTCAGTCTGATTACCTGGTCCTTGACTGTTGTTTTCCTCCTGATGTGGCTGTATAACAGCTTCAGATCAGTCTTTACTTTTGATGCTATGTAATTTTCATATTGTCGCTGAGCCTCCTTTCTTATCTGTGCATATTCGTTTCTGGCTCCTCGGCTAATCTCTTTATTTTCCTGTGTTCTCTGTCTTCTGTACCTTTTCCATTCTCTAGTACACCTAGTTTTTGCCTCCCTGCACCTTTGGGTGAACCAAGGACTCGTTCTGTTCTTCCCATTATTTCTGTTTCCCTTGGGAACAAACCTCTCCTCTGCCTCCTTGCATTTTGTTGCCACATAGTCCATCATTTCTTGTACTGGTTTTCCTGTCAGTTCCCTCTCCCACTCAATGTCTTGAAGGAAGTTCCTCATGCCTGAGTAGTTTCCCCTTTTGTAGTTTGGTTTTTCCCAGCCTATTCCTGCTACTCTCTCCACTTGGAGCTCAACTATGTAGTCAAAGCACAGAACCACATGATCACTAGCTCCAAGGGGCCTTTCATACATGATGTGTGTGTGTGTGTGTGTGTGTGTGTGTACTCACCTAATTGTACTCACCTAATTGTGGTTGCAGGGGTCGCCTCTTCACTGATCGCTACTGGATCCTCTCTCTCTCTCTGCTTTCTGAGCTTTGTCATACCTCTTCTTAAAACTATGTATGGTTCCTGCCTCCACTACTTCATTTGCTAGGCTATTCCACTTGCTGACAACTCTATGACTGAAGAAATACTTCCTAACGTCCCTGTGACTCGTCTGAGTCTTCAGCTTCCAGTTGTGACCCCTTGTCCCTGTGTCCCCTCTCTGGAACATCCTATCTCTGTCCACCTTGTCTATTCCCCGCAGTATCTTGTATGTCGTTATCATGTCTCCCCTGACCCTTCTGTCCTCCAGTGTCGTCAGTCCGATTTCCCTTAACCTTCCCTCGTACGACATTCCCTTGAGCTCTGGGACCAGCCTTGTTGCAAACCTTTGTACTTTCTCTAACTTCCTGACGTGCTTGACTAGGTGTGGGTTCCAGACTGGTGCTGCATACTCCAGTATGGGCCTAACATACACAGTGTACAGTGTCTTGAACGATTCCTTATTAAGGTATCGGAACGCTATTCTCAGGTTTGCCAGGCGCCCGTATGCTGCAGCGGTTATTTGGTTGATGTGTGCCTCCGGTGATGTGCTCGGTGTTATGGTCACCCCCAAGGTCTTTCTGAGTGAGGTCTGTAGTCTTTGTCCACCTAGCCTATACTCTGTCTGCGGTCTTCTTTGCCCCTCCCCAATCTTCATGACTTTGCATTTGGCTGGATTGAATTCGAGAAGCCAGTTGCTGGACCACATGTCCAGGCTGTCCAGGTCTCTTTGCAGTCCTGCCTCATCCTCGTCCGATTTAATTCTTCTCGTCAACTACACGTCATCTGCGAACACGGACACTTCAGAGTCTATTCCTTCCATCATGTCGTTCACATATATCAAAAATAGCACTGGTCCTAGAACTGACCCCTGTGGGACCCCGCTCGTAACAGGCGCCCACTGTGATACCTCTTCACGTACCATGACTCGTTGCTGCCTCCCTGTCAGGTATTCTCTTATCCATTGCAGTGCCCTCCCTTTTACGCGCGCCTGATCCTCCAGCTTCTGCACTAATCTCTTGTGGGGAACTGTGTCAAAGGCCTTCCTGCAGTCTAGGAAATCGCAATCTACCCACCCCTCTCTCTCGTGTCTTACTTCTGTTACCTTGTCATAAAACTCCAGGAGGTTTGTGATACAAGATTTGCCTGTGTGAGTGTGTGTGTGTGTGTGTGTGTGTGTGTGTGTGTGTGTGTGTGTGTGTGTGTGAGTGAGTGTGTGTGTGTGTGTGTGTGTGTGTGTGTGTGTGTGAGTGAGTGAGTGTGTGTGTGTGTGTGTGTGTGTGTGTGTGTGTGTGTGTGTGTGTGTGTGAGTGTGTGTGTGCACTCTCCTAGTTGTACTCACCTAGTTGAGATTGCAGAGGTCGAGTCCAAGCTCCTGGCCCCGCCTCTTCGCTGGTCGCTACTAGGTCACTCTCCCTGAACCATGAGCTTTATCATACCTCTGCTTAAAGCTATGTATGGATCCTGCCTCCACTACATCGCTTTCTAAACTATTCCACTTCCTGACTACTCTGTGGCTGAAGAAATACTTCCCAACATCTCTGTGATTCATCTGTGTCTTCAGCTTCCAACTGTGTCCCTGTGTTGCTGTGTCCCATCTCTGGAACATACTGTCTTTGTCCACCTTGTCAATTCCTCTCAGTATTTTGTATGTCGTTATCATGTCCCCCCTATCTCTCCTGTCCTCCAGTGTCGTCAGGTTGATTTCCCTTAACCTCTCCTCGTTGGACATACCTCTTAGCTCTGGGACTAGTCTTGTTGCAAACCTTTGCACTTTCTCTAGTTTCTTTACGTGCTTGGCTAGGTGTGGGTTCCAAACTGGTGCCGCATACTCCAATATGGGCCTAACGTACACGGTGTACAGGGTCCTGAACGATTCCTTATTAAGATGTCGGAATGCTGTTCTGAGGTTTGCTAGGCGCCCATATGCTGCAGCAGTTATTTGATTGATGTGCGCTTCATTTGCGAATAGGGACACTTCAGAGTCTATTCCTTCCATCATGTCGTTCGCATATATCAAAAATAGCACTGCTCCTAGAACTGACCCCTGTGGGACCCCGCTCGTCACAGGTGCCCACTGTGATACCTCTTCACGTACCATGACTCGCTGTTGCCTCTCTGTCAGGTATTCCTTGATCCATTGCAGTGCCCTCTCTGTTATATGCGCCTGATCCTCCAGCTTCTGCACTAATCTCTTGTGGGGATCTGTGACAAAGGCCTTCCTGCAGTCTAGGAAAACGCAATCAACCCACCCCTCTCTCTCGTGTCTCACTTCTGTTACCTTGTCATAAAACTCCAGGAGGTTTGTGACACAGGATTTGCCTTCCATGAACCCATGCTGGTTGTCATATATAATCTTGTTCCGTTCCAGGTGTTCCACCACTCTCCTCCTGACAATCTTCTCCATGACTTTGCACACAATACATGTCAGAGACACAGGTCTGTAGTTTAGTGCCTCGTTTCTGTTTCCTTTCTTAAATATGGGGACTACATTTGCTGTCTTCCATTTCTCACGTAGTTGCCCAGTTTCAAGGGATGTGTTGAAGAGCGTGTGTGTGTGTGTGTGTGTGTGTGTGTGTGTGTGTGTGTGTGTGTGTGTGTGTGTGTGTGTGTGTGTGTGTGTGTGTGTGTGTGTGTGTGTATGCGTGTGTGTACTCTCCTAATTGTAGTTGCAGAGGTCGATACTCAGCTCCTGGCCCCTCCTCTTCACTGACTGCTACTGGGTCCTCCCTCTACCTGCTCCATTAGCTTTATCGTACCTCGTCTTAAAACTATGAATGGTTCCTGCCTACACTACGTCACTTTCTAGGCTATTCCACTTCCTGACAACTCTATGAGTGAAGAAATACTTCCTAACATCACTTTGACTCATTTGAGTCTTCAACTTCCAATTGTGACAACTTGTTTCTGTGTCCCCTCCCTGTAACATCCTGGTTTAGTCCACCTTGTCAATTCCGCGCAGTATTTTATATGTCGTTATCATGTCTCCCCTGACCCTCCTGTCCTCTAGTGTCGTCAGGCCGAT
This sequence comes from Cherax quadricarinatus, assembly GCF_026875155.1. Classification (NCBI taxonomy): domain Eukaryota; kingdom Metazoa; phylum Arthropoda; class Malacostraca; order Decapoda; family Parastacidae; genus Cherax; species Cherax quadricarinatus. The sequence continues at coordinate 14,078,346 of NC_069458.1, read as the reverse complement.
TTCCCTTAACCTTACTTCGTAGAACATTCCCCTTAGCTCTGGGACTAACACTGTGTGTGTGTGTGTGTGTGTGTGTGTGTGTGTGTGTGTGTGTGTGTGTGTGTGTGTGTGTGTGTGTGTGTGTGTGTGTGTGTGTGTGTGTGTAAACATGCTACAATGAAAGTAGGAAATAAAACCTGAGAGCTTTCATGTGCTTACACATATCTTCAAAGGAATAGGAAAAAAGCTGAGGTGACAACACCTCACTCAGAGGTGACAACACCTCACTCAGAGGTGACAACACCTCACTCAGAGGTGACAACATCTCACTCAGAGGTGACAACATCTCACTCAGAGGTGACAACATCTCACTCAGAGGTGACAACATCTCACTCAGAGGTGACAACATCTCACTCAGAGGTGACAACATCTCACTCAGAGGTGACAACATCTCACTCAGAGGTGACAACACCTCACTCAGAGGTGACAACAGTTCTCTCAGAGGTGACAACACCTCACTCAGAGGTGACAACAGTTCTCTCAGAGGTGACAACACCTCACTCAGAGGTGACAACACCTCACTCAGAGGTGACAACATCTCACTCAGAGGTGACAACAGTTCTCTCAGAGGTGACAACACCTCACTCAGAGGTGACAACACCTCACTCAGAGGTGACAACAACTCACTCAGAGGTGACAACACCTCACTCAGAGGTGACAACATCTCACTCAGAGGTGACAACATCTCACTCAGAGGTGACAACAGTTCTCTCAGAGGTGACAACACCTCACTCAGAGGTGACAACACCTCACTCAGAGGTGACAACACCTCACTCAGAGGTGACAACACCTCACTCAGAGGTGACAACAGTTCTCTCAGAGGTGACAACACCTCACTCAGAGGTGACAACACCTCACTCAGAGGTGACAACACCTCACTCAGAGGTGACAACACCTCACTCAGAGGTGACAACATCTCACTCAGAGGTGACAACATCTCACTCAGAGGTGACAACATCTCACTCAGAGGTGACAACACCTCACTCAGAGGTGACAACATCTCACTCAGAGGTGACAACAGTTCTCTCAGAGGTGACAACACCTCACTCAGAGGTGACAACATCTCACTCAGAGGTGACAACATCTCACTCAGAGGTGACAACATCTCACTCAGAGGTGACAACACCTCACTCAGAGGTGACAACATCTCACTCAGAGGTGACAACAGTTCTCTCAGAGGTGACAACACCTCACTCAGAGGTGACAACATCTCACTCAGAGGTGACAACATCTCACTCAGAGGTGACAACATCTCACTCAGAGGTGACAACAACTCACTCAGAGGTGACAACACCTCACTCAGAGGTGACAACATCTCACTCAGAGGTGACAACAGTTCTCTCAGAGGTGACAACACCTCACTCAGAGGTGACAACAACTCACTCAGAGGTGACAACAACTCACTCAGAGGTGACAACACCTCACTCAGAGGTGACAACATCTCACTCAGAGGTGACAACATCTCACTCAGAGGTGACAACATCTCACTCAGAGGTGACAACATCTCACTCAGAGGTGACAACATCTCACTCAGAGGTGACAACACCTCACACAGAGGCGACATCTCACTCAGAGGTGACAACATCTCAGTCAGAGGTGACAACACCTCACTCAGAGGTGACAACACCTCAGTCAGAGGTGACAACACCTCACTCAGAGGTGACAACACCTCACTCAGAGGTGACAACTCACTCAGAGGTGACAACACCTCACTCAGAGGTGACAACTCACTCAGAGGTGACAACACCTCACTCAGAGGTGACAACACCTCACTCAGAGGTGACAACTCACTCAGAGGTGACAACACCTCACTCAGAGGTGACAACACCTCACTCAGAGGTGACAACACCCCACACAAGTCTGTCCCACAAATACATCTCTCCAATATCTAGTCAAATCGTTTGTTTGACAAAGAACACACTCTGTATTTGCGAATATTTTTTACCTTGAAGATTATGAACAATATGTTGGACTGTACAATTATCTAATTTATAGATACCAGAACTAAAATTTGAAATATGTTGTGCATCATTCTTAATAAGAGATGATTCCAGAATATTTCCTTGGACAGTAGAGTTACTGGGAAGTAATTCTTTGACATTAGACCACTCTGCACAGTTGACTGTAACCCTTATATTAGATGTTATATTTATTATGAGGATAAGGAAAACTATGGTTAAGGCAAGGAAGGACCACGGAGAAGTAACGAAAACCATCACTGACTATATTACACACCACACACACACACATCGAGGAAGGATCCATACTTAGCTTTAAGAAGAGGTATGATAAAGCTCAGAGAGCAGGAAATGAGTGACCTAGTAGCAACCAGTGAAGAGGCGGGGCCATGAGCTGTGAATCGACCCCTGCAACCAAAATTAGGTGAGTACACACATACATTTCTTCAGTCACAGAGTAGTCGGGAAGTGGAATAGTTTCGGAAGCGATGTAGTGGAGGCAGGAAGTATGATAATGCTCATGGTTCAGGAAGAGTGACCCAGTAGTTGCCAGTGAAGAGGCGGGACCAGGAGCTATGACTCGACCCCTGCAACCACAACTTGGTGATTATACACACACACACACACACAGGAGAATAAGGAGAGCAGTTATATAGACAGATATGAATATGCACAGGTAAGAAGGGAGGCCCAAAGACAATACGAGAATGATATTGCAGGGAAAACCAAATCTGACCCGAAGCTGTTGTACAGCCACATCAGGAGGAACACAACAGTCAAGGACCAGGTAATCAGGCTGTGGAAGGAAGGAGGGTAGGTTACAAAAACTGACCACAAAGTATGTGAGGAGCTGAACATGAGATTCAATGAGATGTTCACAGAGGAGACAGAAGGGACTCCAGAAAGGCAGAGAGGTGGGGCACACCATCAAGCGTTGGACACAATACATACAAGCGAGGAAGAAGTGAAGAGGCTGCTCAGCGAGCTAGATACCTTGAAGGCGATGGGGCCGGATAACATCTCTCCATGGGTCCTTAGAGAGGGAGCAGAGGCATTATGTGTACCACTAACAACAATCTTCAACACATCAATCGAAACAGGGCGATTACCTGAGGTATGAAAGACAGCAAATGTAGTCCAATTTTTTAAAAAAGGAGACAGACACGAAGCATTAAATTACAGACCAGTGTCATTGGCATGTATAGTATGCAAGGACATGGAGAAAATTATCAAGAGAAGAGTGGTAGAGCACCTAGAAAGGAATGAGCTTATCAACGACTGCCAGCACAGTTTCAGGGATGAGATATCCTGAGCCACAAACCTATTGGAGTTCTATGACAGGGTGACGGCAGCAAGACAAGAGAGAGAGGGGTGGGTAGATTATGTTTTCTTGGATTGTAAGAAGGCGTTTGACACAGTTCCACACAAGAGATTAGTGCAAAAGCTGGAGGACCAAGCAGGGATAACAGGGAAGCCACTGCAATAGCTCAGGGAATACCTGTCAGGAAGACAACAGCGAGTCATGGTGCGTGGTGAGGTGTCAGAGTGGGCACCTGTAACTAGCGGGGTGCCACGGGAATCATTCCTAGGACCGGTTCCGTTTCTTGTATTTATGAACGACATGACAGATGGAATAAATTCTGAAGTGTTCTGTTTGCAGATGATGTGAAGTTGATGAGAAGAATTCAGTCAAACGAGGACCAGGCAGAACAACAGAGGAATCTGGACAGGCTGCAGGCCTGGTCCCACAACTGGCTCCTGGAGTTCAACCAAGTGCAAAATAATGAAGATTGTGGATGGGCAAAGACTACCACGGACAGAGTACAGTCTAGGAGGCCACAGACTACAAACCTCACTCAAGGAAAAGGATCTTGGGGCGAGTACAACACCGGGCACCTCTCCTGAGGTGCACATCAACCAAATAACTGCTGCAGCATACGGGCACCTGGCAAACCAGAGAACAGCATTCCGACATCTTAATCAGGAGTCATTCAGGACCCTGTACACTGTGTCCATCAGTCCTATACTGGAGTATGCAGAGCCAGTTTGGAACCCTCACCTATCCAAGCATGTAAGGAAACTAGAAAAAGTGCAATGGTTTGAACATGACTAGTTCCGGAGAGGTTAAGGGAAATCAACCTGACGACACTGGAGGACAGAAGAGATAGGGGGCACATGATAACGACATACAAAATACTGAGAGGAATTGACAAGGTGGACAAAGACAGGATGTTCCAGAGATGGGACACAGCAACAAGGGGTCACAGTTGGAAGTTGAAGACTCAGATGAACCACAGGGATGTAAGGAAGTATTTCTTCAGTCACAGAGTTGTCAGGAATCTATGCATAGGATCTATGCATAGCTTTAAGGCAGGATCTATGCATAGCTTTAAGGAGAGGTATGATAAAGCTTACGGAGCGGGTAGAGTGACCGAGAAGTGGCCAGTGAAGCGGCGGGGCCAGGAGCTGAGACTCGACCCTGCAACCACATAAACCATACCCCCGGCCGGGATTGAACCCGCGGTCAGAGAGTCTCAAAACTCCAGCCCGTCGCGTTAGCCACTAGACCAGCTAGCCACAATAAGATTCATCCAACTAGGATGCAATCCAACTAGGTTTGCAATCGTGTCATTACGATTTCTTAAGTCTGCAACCACATCTATGTGAGTACACACACACACACACACACACACACACACACACACACACACACACACACCCTCTCCCAGCTCTCCCCTCTCCCATCTCTCCCCTCTAACATCTCTCCCCTCTAACATCTCTCCCCCTCTAACATCTCTCCCCCTCTCATTACCTCTCTCCTCTAACATCTCTCCACCTCTAACATCTCTTCCCCTCTCATTATCTCTCCCCTCTAACATCTCTTCCCCTCTAACATCTCCCCCCTCTCATTATCTCTCCCCTCTCCCATTTCCCATCTCTCTCTCTCCTCTCTCTCTCCACTCCTCCCCTCTCTCTCCCCCTATCCTCTCTCTCTCCACTCCTCCCCTCTCTCTCCCCCTATCCTCTCTCTCTCCACTCCTCCCCTCTCTCTCCCCCTATCCTCTCTCTCCCCTCTCTCTCTTTCCATCTCCCCCTTATCTCCCCCTTCTCCTCTGTCTCTCCCCCTCTCTCTCCCCTCTCTTTGCCCCTCTCTCTCTCAACCACATCTATGTGAGTACACACACACACCCTCTCCCAGCTCTCCCCTCTCCCATCTCTCCCCTCTAACATCTCTCCCCTCTAACATCTCTCCCCCTCTAACATCTCTCCCCCTCTCATTACCTCTCTCCTCTAACATCTCTCCACCTCTAACATCTCTTCCCCTCTCATTATCTCTCCTCTCTAACATCTCTCCCCCTCTAACATCTCTCCCCCTCTCATTATCTCTCCCATTTCCCATCTCTCTCTCTCCTCTCTCTCTCCACTCCTCCCCTCTCTCTCTCCACTCCTCCCCTCTCTCTCCCCCTATCCTCTCTCTCCCCCTATCCTCTCTCTCCCCCTATCCTCTCTCTCCCCTCTCTCTCTTCCATCTCCCCCCTATCTCCCCCTTCTCCTCTGTCTCTCCCCCTCTCTCTCCCCTCTCTTTGCCTCCTCTCTCCTCTCTCCTCTCTCTCTCTCTCTCTCCTCTCTCTCTCTCTCTCTCTCTCTCTCTCTCTCTCTTCTCTCTCTCTCTCTCTCTCTCTCTCCCCTCTTTTCCCCTCTCACTCTCCCTCTATTCCCTTCTCACTCTCCCCCTCTCTCTTTCCTTCTACCTTTCCCTTCTCTCTCTCTCTCTCTCTCTCTCTCTCTCTCTCTCTCTCTCTCTCTCTCTCACCCTTTTCTCTTTCAAAAAAAAGGGAAGAAAAGGAAAAAAAAAAAACGATGGGGAGTGGAAGGAATCAGGGATCAGATGAGAATGGTTCTGGTAGGGAGGAGTGGATGGGGGAGCAGTGGAAAAGGATGGTTCTGGTAGGGAGGAGTGGATGGGGGACGTAAAGGTTCTGGTAGGAGGATGGGGGAGCAGTGGAAAAGGATGGTTCTGGTAGGGAGGAGTGGATGGGGGAGCAGTGGAAAAGGATGGTTCTGGTAGGGAGGAGTGGATGGGGGAGCAGTGGAAAAGGATGACACAAGAGTTGGAGAGAAAATTAGGAGAGTTTTCTGAAAAAATGGAGACAGTGCTTTCTGTGAAATTAGAAAAGAGGTTGGAGAAGGAGAAGAAGAATTGGGAGGCACAAGTTGAAACTGCAGTAGCCAGGATAAGGGTCCTAGAAGATGAGGTAAACAGGCTGAGGCAAGTTACAGTGGCACTGACCAGAGAAGACACAGCATATGAAGCAGAGAGGCTTAACAGGAAGGAAGGAGATATCAATTATGCTAAGGTCATGTCAACCTGCCAAGAAGGGCCAAGGAGTGAAAGGGGAGAGCAGCTGGGTGCAGATGAAGAGGGTGATAGGTCAAATGTGGAGGCACAACCATGCTGCCAAGAGCCACTGAAAAAAACAAGGGAGACAGGAACAGGAACAGACAGGAACCAGAGTTACAGAGGCAGAGGCAATGGGAGGAGGAAAGGGCAAAATCAGTGTTTATCCATGGGCTTCAGGAGAGAGAGGAAAGGACACACACTGAAAGACGACAGACAGAAAGAAAGGAGACTGTGAACATCATCACAGAATAGGTGAAGAAGACATGGACGAGATTGTAAATTTTCAGAGAATAGGGATGTACTTGAAGGGGAGAAAACGACAGATCAAGCTGATTCTCGGGACAGAAACAGTGCAGAACAGGATCCTTCAAGAGAATCCACGGTTGAAATACTCAGAAGAGTACAAGAGGGTGTTCCTAGACAGAGACAGAACACAAACAGAATGACAGCAGCTGAGGGAGAGGACAAAAAAGCGAAAGGAGCTAGGAAAGGAGACAAGGATGGAACCAGCAGGGGTCAATCAGAGCAGGACAGAGCAGCAAGGGCAAGCACACACAGAACTATCCTCAGAACCCCACAACCTATCACACCATCCCAACACAAACTACAATCCATACTCACAGCTTCCACCCAACACCCAGCTATAGAATCCCACAGTATGCTCCCAGGTCTCCCACCCTCACAGGCCCCCCAAACCACAGTGCTGGAAAGAAAACTGAAGGTACAGTACACAAACGCTGATGGAATAACAAATAAGTGGGAGGAGTGGCACGAAAGAGTCAAAGAGGCATCACCGGACATCATAGCTCTCACAGAAGCTAAGCTTACATGTATGATAACTGATGCCATCTTTCCAACGGGATACCAGATCCTGAGGAAAGACAGAGGGAACAAGGGGGGTGGAGGAGTGGCACTGCTGATCAAAAACCGATGGAATTTTGATGAGCTGGAGAGAGGAGACAGTTGAGAAACAAGTGGTTACATAGCGGGAACACTTCACTCTGGAAGTCCCAAGGTGGTAATTGCAGTGATGTATAACCCACCACAAAACAGCAGGAGGCCAAGGCAAGAGTATGACAAGAGCAATAGAGCGATGATTGACACACTGGCTGCAGTGGCCAGAGGAGCTCATGCATGCAGGGCAAAGCTCCTGATCATAGGTGACTTTAACCACAAGGAGATCGATTGGGAGAACTTGGAGCCACATGGGGGCCAAGATACATGGAGAGCTAAGATGATGGAGGTGGTACTGGAAAATTTCATGTACCAACATGTAAGGGACACTACAAGAGAGAAAGAAGAGGATGAACCAGCAAGACTGGACCTAGTATTCACGTTGAGTAGTTCAGATATTGAGGATATCACATATGAAAGACCCCTTGGGGCCAGCGATCATGTGGTTTTAAGCTTCGAATACACAGTAGAGCTACAAGTGGAGGGATAAGCAGGAAGGCCAGGACGAATGAAGCCAAACTACAAGAAAGGGGACTACACGAGAATGAGGAACTTCGTGAACAGGGTTCAGTGAAACAGAACTGGCAGGGAAGCCAGTTAATGAGATGATGGAATATGTAGCAACAATGTGCAAGGAGGTTGAGGAGAGGTTTGTACCCAAGGGAAACATGAATAATGAAAAAGCCAGGATGAGCCCATGGTTCACCCAAAGGTGCAGGGAGGCAAAAACCAAGTGTGCTAGGGAATGGAAGAAATATAGAAGGCAAAAAACCCAGGAGAATACGGAGAGCAGTCGTAGAGCCAGAAATGAACATGCACAGATAAGAAGGGAGGCCCAATGACAATATGAAAACGACATAGCAGCGAAAGCCAAATCTGACCCGAAGTTGTTATACAGCCACATCAGAAGGAAAACAACAGTCAAGGACGAGGTAATCAGGATAAGGAAGGAAGGTGGAGAGACAACAAGAAATGACTGTGAAGTGTGTGAGGAACTCAACAAAAGATTCAAAGAAGTGATCACAGAGGAGACAGAAGGGGCTCCAGAAAGACGGAGAGGTGGGGCACACCACCAAGTGCTGGACACAGTACACACAACCGAGGAAGAAGTGAAGAGGCTTCTGAGCGAGCTAGATACCTCAAAGGCAATGGGGCCGGATAACATCTCTCCATGGGTCCGGAGAGAGGGAGCAGAGGCGCTATGTGTACCCATAACAACAATATTCAATACATCTATCGAAACAGGGAGATTGCCTGAGGCATGGAAGACAGCAAATGTGGTCCCAATCTTTAAAAAAGGAGACAGACATGAAGCACTAAACTACAAACCACTGTCACTGACATGTATAGTATGTAAAGTCATGGAGAAGATTATCAGGAGAAGAGTGGTGGAACACCTAGAAAGGAATGATCTCATCAACAGCAGCCAACATGGTTTCAGGGACGGGAAATCCTGTGTCACAAACCTATTGGAGTTCTATGACGTGGTGGCAGCAGTACGACAAGAGAGAGAGGGGTGAGTAGATTGCATTTTCTTGGACTGCAAGAAGGCGTTTGACACAGTTCCTCACAAGAGATTAGTGCAAAAACTGGAGGACCAAGCAGGGATAACAGGGAAGGCATTACAATGGATCAGGGAATACTTGTCAGCAGCGAGTCATGGTACGTGGTGAGGTGTCACAGTGGGCACCTGTGACCAGTGGAGTCCCACAGGGGTCAGTCATAGGACCAGTGCTATTTCTGGTATTTGTGAACAACATGACGGAAGGAATAGACTCCGAAGTGTCCCTGTTTGCAGATAACGTGAAGTTGATGTGAAGAATTCATTCGATCAAAGACCAGGCAGAACTTCAAAGGGATCTGGACAGGCTGCAGACCTGGTCCAGCAATTGGCTCCTGGAGTTCAACCCCACCAAGTGCAAAGTCATGAAGATTGAGGAAAGGCAAAGAAGACCGCAGACGGAGTACAGTCTAGGGGGGCCAGAGACTACAAACCTCGCTCAAGAAAAAAGATCTTGGGCACATCTCCTGAAGCGCACATCAACCAAATAACTGCTGCAGCATATGGGCGCCTAGCAAATCTCAGAACAGCATTCCGACATCTTAATAAGGAATCGTTCAGGACCCTGTACACCGTGTACGTTAGGCCCATATTGGAGTATGCGGCACCAGTTTGGAACCCACACCTAGCCAAGCACGTAAAGAAACTAGAGAAAGTGCAAAGGTTTGCAACAAGACTAGTCCAAGAGCTAAGAGGTATGTCCTACGAGGAGAGGTTAAGTGAAATCAACCTGACGACACTGGAGGACAGGAGAGATAGGGTGACATGATAACGACATACAAAATACTGAGAGGAATTGACAAGGTGGACAAAGACAGGATGTTCCAGAGATGGGACACAGCAACAAGGGGACACAGTTGGATGTTGAAGACACAGATAAATCACAGGGATGTTAGGAAGTATTTCTTCAGCCACAGAGTAGTCAGTAAGTGGAATAGTTTGGGAAGCGATGTAGTGGAGGCAGGATCCATACATAGTTTTAAGCAGAGGTATGATAAAGCTCACGGTTCAGGGAGAGTGACCTAGTAGCGACCAGCGAAGAGGCGGGGCCAGGAACTTGGACTCGACCCCTGCAACCTCAACTAGGTGAGAACTAGGTGAGTACACAAACAGTTCTTGGCGGTCCTTCTCTGAGACACACACTACCTTCCTTATCCTCATAATAAATATAACATCATATCTTAATAGGTCCTCCACTTTAATTACTTAACAGAGAATAATCACAGAATATTGAGTGATCTGTAACTTACAAATGTCCTCGAATATTTGAGGACAAGCATTTAATAATAACTAAATATAACTCTGGTCAACAGTTTTTGAAAGGTTTTATGTTTCTTAAATAAGATTAGTTAATTCTTATGTATATTCATGTCCTGAATCCAAATATTACCTTGAAAAATGCTTATTGGCTTTAGGTTTAAAGATACGAGACATGTAATAATTGATTATTTTATTATAACATACAATATATGTCAGTATGTTTTAATCTCTAATCCGTATCTATTCTCTACCTTTTTGCTTGACGCTTATGTGGGCTGAAGAATCATCTCTTGTCAATGTCCAGCAATATTCTGCAAGCATTCTTGTGCCCCATTTGCCCTGGTACCATTTTTCCATGATTGAAATATCTTGGTGAAGTTTTTTACCATGTTCGTCACTAACTGCCCCACAGTTCGCTGGAAAAATGTCGAAATATGAGTCCAAAAAGTAGATTTTAAGTGACATGTTACATCCCATGTTCTTGTAAGCCTTGATGAGGTTTTCCACCAGTTCTTCATAGTTGCCTTCCCTTCTGTTTCCGAGAAATCCCTTCGCCACTAACTTGAATGCTTCCCAAGCAGCTTTCTCCTCCCCATGAAGGTCTGATTCAAGGTCACCATCTTTAAGAAGCTCTCGAATCTGAGGACCATTTAAGACTCCCTCTCTTATCTTAGCGTCGCTCAGTGAAGGGAATTTTGATGTTAAATACTTGAATTCCTGACCTGATTTGCCCATAGCTTTTACAAAATTTTACATTAGCCTCAGTTTTATGTGTAGTGGTGGTAGCAAAATTTTGTTTGGTTCACTGAGAGGTGGATGTTGAACACTTTTCATCCCAGCCCTCAATGATAGACGAAGTGGACAATCTTTCCTGATGTATTGGGAACCTCTTGCATGGCTGTCCCATTCACATATTTATTATAAGTTTAAAAAGTGTTTGGCTAAGAAAATCACCTACGTTTCACCTCAAAATATAAACTTGCACATCACACCACCTTCTATGTCTGCTGGAACAATAATGAAGGTCAGTGAGTGTGGTAGGAAACACTGCCACAAGACTGTTGGAACCTGTTGTCACACGTAGCTGCGTATTGGAAAGTAGAGTTAACAAGCAATTTTAACCATGATATTCATTATCAGTGACCTAAAATTAGTTGGAAATTACTACTCTGGTCTGGGAAGCATTTTGGTTGTTGACCATTGACAATAAACTGCAATGTTGATTTTCGCCCATACCCAGGGCTTTATTTGGCTCTCTCGGGTTTAGTACTTCCCCATTAATATGTAAATAATAATAAATACAATTACCTCTGATGACTGCAAGATAGAAGTAGACTTTATGCTCCTCTAATTTAAGTAAAATAATTTGAGTTTAATGAGGTCATTATTAACAGGCGTCCCCAGGTGGTGCGTCTGGGTGAGCATGATTACAATGATGAGAAAGATGGTGCAGTTCACGAAGACTTTAGTGTAGCTGCCACTGTACCTCACCCTGAGTACTTCCACCCTCAAGCCTACCATGACTTGGTCCTTCTTATGCTCGACCGCAGAGTTAAACTGAAGGTTAGTATATTCTCTCTCTCTGCAGCATCTAAAGTTAACTTGGGATTCAGGGTGATCTGAACAGGCTGGCTCTATGATCAGTTTTAAAATGACTTTCAGAGTTTACTAGTGCAAAGTAATAAATTTGGGACAAAAAAAATCAAACACGAATGCAAAATATTTGGCACCAAATTGACCGATACAGGAGTGGATTAATTATATAGTTTTTTTTACTACCGCCCACAGGATGGGTATGGAGTGCGTAATAAACATATTAAAACTAACAAACAAGGGAAAGGAAGAGTCTTGAAACACTCATAAGCAACGACCACAAAAATACCAAACAAGGTTTATCTGTGAGCTGCGTAGAGCAGAATGGTCAGTTTCAAACTAGAAATTTTTGGGTATAAAACACCAGACATTATTTTAATTCTCTGAAATGGAATTTCTAGACAATAACTTGTATATAACGTCAAGTTTTCGTCTCCAAATTACATATAAGAAGATCAAATAGAAAGGGTACAAAGCTTGTGCTAGCAGAGATAACCAAAACATCAGTGATTCTTCTCATCAGAAATCAGCACAACCAAGTGATCTCATTCACCTCTCCAGGACAATTCATCACTTTGACACACTCAGTAGAAAATTAATATTTTTTACATGAATAGCGTGCGTGAGCGTGTTAGGAGAAAATGGAGACAAATGGTTTTCAGGACTTGACGTGATGTTGGAGAGCAAGTAAGGTAACATTTATGAAGGGGTTCAGGGAAACCGGCAGGCCGGACTTGAGTCCTGGAGATGGGAAGTACAGTGTCTGCACTCTGAAGGAGGGGTGTTAATGTTGCAGTTTTATAACTGTAGTGTAAAGCACCCTTCTGGCAAGACAGTGATGGAGTGAATGATGAAAGTTTTTCTTTTTCGGGCCACCCTGCCTTGGTGGGAATCGGCCGATGTGTATATATATATATTTATATATATATATATATATATATATATATATATATATATATATATATATATATAATGGGGTCCACCTCTGGTGTAAATTGTGGGACCCATAGCCTCGGAGAAGTGGATAAAAAGGCTTCAAGGAAGAATATTTGGATTTCTTCCTGAAGCCATTTGAATATTCCACTTCCCCTACCACCCCATCTTTTAAACTATTTTTTTTACCAATAGGAATATTTTATTACATAATATGGCACAGAAGATTTAAGAGATACATTGTTGATATAAAGGTGGCATATACGGTACATGTTGTTACGTGTGTATCACCGATTATAAGGCGAAAATCTCATCCAGCTCCTCAGAGCTGGGGCGTGTGCCCAAAATGCAGCATGCATTACCCCTTTGAACAGCCGCACTGAGCCGCTGGAACAGAAAACTAGCTGCCCTGGGATCCCTAGTTACCCTGATGAGTCTTTTTCCCAGCTCCTTAAGGAAATTAGATGCACTCTTTCCCCATGAGCCAAGGGTCTCTGAGCCTATGGGAACAAACATATAATGATGGGCAAGTTCTCCATATTTTCTAGACTTTTGGGACTCCTAAAGCTGGCAGCTGCCCCTCCTTCCTCCCTGGTGTATTGGAGATAGGTATCAGCCAAGGTAGATGCACATGTATAGTCCCACACCACCTGCTTCCCATCTGTCCAGGCTTGAAGGGTGATACCATCTGGACGCTTCTGGCTGCCATCAGATCTGCATAGTTGGGGTGGCTCCCTTACTGCTGGGCATCCAGCTGTTGTGAGGCTCCTCTTGATGTTATTAACCTCCTCATGTCTTGCAATCTTTCCCTCGGATTTACGGCACACAAGACCATGGTACCCGAATCGGTCTGCTGCTTCACTGCCACAAATACACCTGTGTTCGGCGAGAATAGGGGCGGCAAGTCGAAGGGCAACACCGATGCGGATGGTCTGTGGGTCGAGGCGTGTGCCAAGGCTGAAGTTGGGAACAGCCAACAGAAAGTCCCCAGCATGAGGGGCTCTCACTGCCAGCAGGCGGGCTCTATCCTTCCCTGACACACTCTGAAGCTTCGTTGAGGCTATATTTTCCACTATTGGACCATCCCAGTGCGATTGTTTGTAGTTGTTGGGGGGAGCAGGTCTGGTTTCTGAGCCCGTTAGATTATCCCAGATCATTGCTCCGTCAATGAATTTTTGGTCCTGGGCTCCAATCTTGTCCCTAAGATGTTCAGGGAGAATCGCTGCTACAAGCTCTCTGGATGCAATACACGAGGACAGAAAAGCAGGTAACGCAATCTGTGATGACTTGCGGACACCAATGCCTCCTAGTCTGACTGGAAGTGTAGCTTACATATATATATATATATATATATATATATATATATATATATATATATACACACACACACACACATCGGCCGATTCCCACCAAGGCAGGGTGTGATAAAAGAGAAAAAGGTAGCTTATGAGAGGTTTTTACAAAGCAGAAGTGTTATAAGAAGAGCAGAGTATATGGAGAGTAAAAGAAAGGTAAAGAGAGTGGTGAGAGAGTGCAAAAGGAGAGCAGTGATAGAGTGGGAGAGACACTGTCAATAAATTTTAATGAAAATAAGAAAAAAATTTGGAGTGAGTTAAACAAGTTAAGAAAGCCTAGAGAACGAATGGATTTGTCAGTTAAAAACAGTGTAGGGGAGTTAGTAGATGGGGAGGGAGGTATTAGGTAGATGGCGAGAATATTTTGAGGAACTTTTAAATATTGAGGAAGAAAGGGAGGCGGTAATTCCATGCACTGGCCAGGGAGGTATACCATCTTTTAGGAGTGAAGAAGAGCAGAATGTAAGTGTGGTGGAGGTACGTGAGGCATTACGTAGAATGAAAGGGGGTAAAGCAGCTGGAACTGATGGGGTCATGACAGAAATGTTAAAAGCAGGGGGAGATATAGTGTTGGAGTGGTTGGTACTTTTGTTTAATAAATGTATGAAAGAGGGGAAGGTACCTAGGGATTGGCGGAGAGCATGTATAGTCCCTTTATATAAAGGGAAAGGGGACAAAAGAGATTGTAAAAATTATAGAGGAATAAGTTTACTGAGTATACCAGGAAAAGTATACTGTGGGGTTATAATTGAAAGAATTAGAGGTAAGACAGAATGTAGGATTGCGGATGAGCAAGGAGGTTTCAGAGTGGGTAGGGGATGTGTAGATCAAGTGTTTACATTGAAGCATATATGTGAACAGTATTTAGATAAAGGTAGGGAAGTTTTTATTGCATTTATGGATTTAGAAAAGGCATATGATAGAGTTAATAGGGGAGTAATGTGGCAGATGTTGCAAGTATATGGAATAGGTAGTAAGTTACTAAATGCTGTTAAGAGTTTTTATGAGGATAGTGAGGCTCAGGTTAGGGTGTGTAGAAGAGAGGGAGACTATTTCCCGGAAAAAGTAGGTCTTAGGCAGGGATGTGTAATGTCACCATGGTTGTTTAATATATTTATAGATGGGGTTGTAAAAGAAGTAAATGCTAGGGTGTTCGGGAGAGTGGTGGGATTAAATTATGGGGAATCAAATTCAAAATGGGAATTGACACAGTTACTTTTTGCTGATGATACTGTGCTTATGGAAGATTCTAAAGAAAAATTGCAAAGGTTTGTGGATGAGTTTGGGAATGTGTGTAAAGGTAGAAAGTTGAAAGTGAACATAGAAAAGAGTAAGGTGATGAGGGTATCAAATGGTTTAGATAAAGAAAAATTGGATATCAAATTGGGGAGGAGGAGTATGGAAGAAGTGAATGTTTTCAGATACTTGGGAGTTGACGTGTCGGCGGATGGATTTATGAAGGATGAGGTTAATCATAGAATTGATGAGGGAAAAAAGGTGAGTGGTGCGTTGAGGTATATGTGGAGTCAAAAAACGTCATCTATGGAGGCAAAGAAGGGAATGTATGAAAGTATAGTAGTACCAACACTCTTATATGGATGTGAAGCTTGGGTTGTTAATGCTGCAGCGAGGAGGCGGTTGGAGGCAGTGGAGATGTCCTGTCTATGGGCAATGTGTGGTGTAAATATTATGCAGAAAATTCGGAGTGTGGAAATTAGGAAAAGGTGTGGAGTTAATAAAAGCATTAGTCAGAGGGCAGAAGAGGGGTTGTTGAGGTGGTTTGGTCATTTAGAGAGAATGGATCAAAGTAGAATGACATGGAAAGCATATAAATCTATAGGGGAAGGAAGGAGGGGTAGGGGTCGTCCTCGAAAGGGTTGGAGAGAGGGGGTAAAGCAGGTTTTGTGGGCGAGGGGCTTGGACTTCCAGCAAGCGTGCATGAGCGTGTTAGATAGGAGTGAATGGAGACGAATGGTACTTGGGACTTGACGATCTGTTGGAGTGTGAGCAGGGTAATATTTAGTGAAGGGATTCAGAGAAACCGGTTATTTTCATATAGTCGGACTTGAGTCCTGGAAATGGGAAGTACAATGCCTGCACTTTAAAGGAGGGGTTTGGGATATTAGCAGTTTGGAGTGATATGTTGTGTATCTTTATATGTATATGCTTCTAAACTGTTGTGTTCTGAGCAACTCTGCAAAAACAGTGATTATGTGTGAGTGAGGTGAAAGTGTTGAATGATGATGAAAGTGAAAGTATTTTCTTTTGGGGGATTTTCTTTCTTTTTTGGGTCACCCTGCCTCGGTGGGAGACGGCCAACTTGTTGAAATATATATATATATATATATATATATATATATATATATATATATATATATATATATATATAATATATATATATATATATATATATACAGTGGACTCTCAACCAATAATAACCTATGTGACATGTCAAGATATCTTATTAATGAAAATAAGATACCAGATATACTAAGCAAATTTCCTAAATTTGCTTGTAACAGATAAGTGAACTATAGATATGTAGATATAAATCCATATGTATTCCTGTTAACCCTTTGGGGCCTAGTTCCTACGCCTTTTGTGTATCCATATGCTCTCGCGCTACCGTCCACAGGATGGATATGGGGTGCACAATAAACTAGCCACTTCGGTGGCAAAATCTAATCTCAACCAACGGCATTAATCCGTTGCAGAGGGCTTGCCATTGGTCGAAATTACCGTTGATCGAGTTAATTTTCCCCATAAGAAATAATGGAAATAGAATTAATCCGTTCCTGACACCCCAAAATCTGATTTTTTTTTTTACATGAAATATACATTTCCTTATATGAAAAGGAATAGGACATGCAAAATAAACAATAATTAAATGCCACTTACCTTTATTGTGGAGTTGTTGATGAGTGATGTGCCAGCAGCAGGGGAAATTCAGAACTGTCTGTTGCTTGGAAGGAGAATCCCCTTCCAGAAGGACTTCAGGTTCCAAGTCCTTTGGTGGGATTACCTCCCTCCTTCGTTTTTTAATGCCACTAGGACCAGCTTGAGAGTCAATGAATCCCTGTCACACAAAATAACTGTCCAGAGAGCTCTGCTTCTCACTTGCCCTTAGGATTTCCCTAAAATGGGACACAAGAGTGTCATTGTACCTGTTGCCAATGCGGCTTGCAACTTCGGTGACATGATAAAATTCTTCGATTAATGCTTGCACCTTTGTAAACAATGAACACATTTCCCTAATCCTTGATGAAGTCATCTTATTCCGTCTCTCTTCATCCTGCTCTGAAGAAATTCTTGAGGTGTGATCTGTTGCTGTTGCTCCTGAAGCTCTTGCAGGTCTACAGTGGTTAGTTCTTCCTCGTCGTTCTGCACCAACTCTTCCACATCCTCGCCACAAAACTCCAACCCCAAGGACTTTCCCAGTGACACAATACCTTCCACTACTGGCATAGCCTCCTTAGGGTTAGCCCCAACCCCTTCAAAATCCCTCTGTTCTACACATTCTGGCCACAGTTTCCTCCAAGCAGAGTTCAAGGTCCTCTTGGTCACTCCCTCCCAAGCCTTACCTATAAGGTTTACACAACTGAGGATACTGAAGTGATCTTTCCAAAACTCTCTTAGGGTCAATTGAGGTCACTTCAAAGCACTTTTGAAACACTGCTTTTGTGTAGAGTTATTTGAAGTTTGAAATGACCTGCTGGTCCATGGGCTGGAGGAGAGGAGTTGTATTAGGAGGCAAAAACTTCACCTTAACGAAACCAAACTCAGTTTCCTTATGCAAGTCGTGAGGATGAGCAGGAGCATTGTCCCTTACCAGGAGGCACTTGAGTGGCAATTTCTTTTCCTGAAGGTATTTTGTCACAGTGGGGCCAAACACACCATAAACCAGTCCAAGAAAAATACCCTAGTGACCCATGCCTTACCGTTTGATCTCCACAGCACGCACAAATTACCCTTGACGATATTGTTTTTCCTGAACACTCTGGGAGTTTCAGAGTGATACACCAATAAAGGCTTCACTTTGCAATCAT
>NC_069458.1:13890245-14055245 GCF_026875155.1 Cherax quadricarinatus | reverse complement strand
CCAGAATACAACAGTTTAGAAGCATATACGTATAAAGATACACAACATATCCCTCCAAACTGCCAATATCCCAAACCCCTCCTTTAAAGTGCAGGCATTGTACTTCCCATTTCCAGGACTCAAGTCCGACTATATGAAAATAACCGGTTTCCCTGAATCCCTTCACTAAATATTACCCTGCTCACACTCCAACAGATCGTCAGGTCCCAAGTATCATTCGTCTCCATTCACTCCTATTTAACACGCTCATGCACGCTTGCTTGAAGTCCAAGCCCCTCGCCCACAAAACCTCCTTTACCCCCTCTTTCCAACCCTTTCGAGGACGACCCCTACCCCTCTTTCCTTCCCCTATAGATTTATATGCTTTCCATGTCATTCTACTTTGATCCATTCTCTCTAAATGACCAAACCACCTCAACAACCCCTCTTCTGCCCTCTGACTAATGCTTTTATTAACTCCACACCTTTTCCTAATTTCCACACTCCGAATTTTCTGCATAATATTTACACCACACATTGCCCTTAGACAGGACATCTCCACTGCCTCCAACCGTCTCCTCGCTGCTGCATTTACCACCCAAGCTTCACATCCATATAAGAGTGTTGGTACTACTATACTTTCATACATTCCCTTCTTTGCCTCCATAGATAAACGTTTTTTGACTCCACATATACCTATATATGCAAGGAATTCGCGAGAGCATGTGAAATATACACAAACACTGATCTCTGGCTGAAGGAGACTCGAACCTACGAACCTTAGGAGAAGGTACGCAGTGCTTTACCAATCTACCCACACTGGACAATACCTTGGTGTGTAGCTTGTGCTACACGTTTGATCCAAGGCAGCCAGCTTTCAGGGAGAAGGCTTACAGCTTTTCATCTCATCCCCTGCATGCATCAGCCTTACTAGAGATTTTAACAATGCAAGGAATTCGCGAGAACATGCGAAATATACACAAACACTGATCTCTGGCTGAAAGAGACTCGAACCTACGAACCTTAGGACAAGGTACGCAGTGCTTTACATACATATACACGGTGTACAATGTCGTGAATGACTCTTTACTCATATGTCGAAACGCTATTCTTAGGTTAATCAAGCACCCATATACTACAGCCGTTAATTGGCTGATGTGCATCTCATTGGATGTGTTTGGTATGACACTAACCCTGCGATCCTTCTCTTTGAGTGAGGTTTGTAGCGTTTGATCACCGAGCCTGTAGTCTTTCTGCGAGGTTCTTTGTCCTACCCCTTGATTCAGACGAGGCTTGTTGCCTGTTCAGCTCCACTTGTAGCCTTTTTTGGTTCTCAGTCCAGTTGTATTCTCACGTTGTCTGCGAACAGGGATACTTCTGACTCTATTCCTTATGTTATGCTATTCACGTATACAGGAAACAGCACCAGTCCTATGACTGTTCCTTGTGGAACCCCACTCGTCACATGCACTCATTCCCAAAACTCGTCAAGGTATTTCCTGATTCACTGCAGTACTTTTCCTGTCATTCCTGCCTGCTCCTCTAGGTTTTCCACCAGTTTATTGTTGGTACTTTGTCAAAAGGCTTACTTCAGTCCAAGAAAATGCAATGTACCCATCCCTCTATCTTCTGTCATACTTCTATTACCTTGTCATAGAATTCCAGTAGTTGTGTGACATAGGACTTTCTATCACTGAAGCCGTGCTGGTTGTCATGTATAAACCCACTTCTTTCTACGTATAGGCTCATAATCTTCTGCATAACTTTGTATACTAAACATGTGTCGGTAACACCTGTCTGTAATTTAATGCTGTCTCTTTTATATAAAAAGTGGGACTACATTTACTGTCTTCTACACCTCTTACAGCTGTCATGTTTCAATAGATTTATTGAAGTTTGTTGTTAGCGGGACTCACAGTGCCTCTGTTTCCTTTCTTAGGATTCGCGGAGAGATATTAACTGGTCCCGCCACCTTCCGGGTATCTAACGCACATAGGAATTTCTTCATCTCCCCGGTTGTGTGTGTTGTGTTCAACGCTTATAATATATAATATTCTTTATTTCTACAAGTACAAGGTATATAGGCCTAGCTGACATCAGTAACATACTACAGTATAGAAAACACCTTGTTTTGCAGAGCATTTCCAGCAAATTAGGTTAACTTTGTCCCAGGATGCGACCCACACCAGTTGACCAAGACCCAAGTACCCATTTTACTGATGGGTGAACATTGGACAGCAGGTGACTTTTGGAAACATGTTTTCAGCCGTACTGGGAATCGATCCCCGGACCATAGTGTGAGAGCTGAGTGCGCTAACGATCGAGTTACGCTGTGGTTTGCTGTCTCTTCCCTTAATCTCGTGCTAAGCTCTTCACATACTTCCTGATCATTCCTTGTGAACTCCTCATCTTCCTTCTACAGTCTGATCACCTTTTCCCTTACTGCTGTCATACTCCTGATGTGGTTATATAAAAATTTTGTGTCAGATTTGGCTTTCAGTGCTCCCATTCTCAAATTGCCACTGGGCCTTCCTACTTATTCACATATATTCGTTTTTGGCTCATCAGATCAACTCGTTTTCCTGAGTTTTTTGCCTTCTATACTTTTTCTATGCTCTAGCAAACTTGACTTTGGCCTGTCTACACATCTGGGTAAAACATGGATTCCCTCTGGTCTCATTGTTTCTATTCGGTGGCCCGGTGGTCTGGTGGCTAAAGCTCCCGCTTCACACACGGAGGGCCCGGGTTCGATTCCCGGCGGGTGGAAATTCCGACACGCTTCCTTACACCTGTTGTCCTGTTCACCTAGCAGCAAATAGGTACCTGGGTGTTAGTCGACTGGTGTGGGTCGCATCCTGGGGGACAAGATTAAGGACCCCAATGGAAATAAGTTAGACAGTCCTCGATGACGCACTGACTTTCTTGGGTTATCCTGGGTGGCTAACCCTCCGGGGTTAAAAATCCGAACGAAATCTTATCTTATGCCCCGGGTGCAAACTTTCCCTTCGCTTCCCTGCACTTTGTGGTCACGAATTCCATTATTTCATTTACTGTCTTTGCATCTAGTTCTTTTTCCCATTGCACCACATCTAGGAATTGTATAATGTCTGTGTAGTGCCTCTTTTTGAAGTTTGCCTTCAGCATTCCTTTCTATACTATCTCACTTTCGATTGTTAACTCTACAAGATATACGAAACCCAGGAACATATGATCACTAGCGCCAAAGGACCTTTCAGGTGTAATGTCCTCTATGCCAGAACCATTTATGATGAATTTGAAATCCAGCCTTGCTGGTTCATCCACTCCTCTCTCTAGTTGTGTCACTAACATTGGAATATGAAGTTCTCCAGTACCACCTCCAACATCTTAGCCCTCCACGTTTCTAGTTCTACTTCTGGCTCTAGGATTTCCCAGTCAATATCCTTGTGGTTAGAGTCCCCCATGACCATTAGCGCTGACTAAACCTCAGCTAGTCTATCCATTGTTCCTGCTATGTAGTCATCTGCTTCCCCTCTGTCCATTCCTCCCATCTTATCAAAGCTCCACTGGTTTATGATGAGCAGTGAAACTCCTCCTTCCCCTGTGTTCCTTCCGGCTTTCGTCAGGATTTGATAACCAGTCAGGAATATCTAATCTGCTTTTGTCTCTTTTAGTGCTACAATGTCTGGGCATGCCTCCATGATTCAATCATATCACTCCTCACTCTTACTTTAGATTGCATCAGCATTGGTGTACCATACTTTCAGCTTCTTTTCCAATATTGTATTCTGGTTTGTAGATTCCTGGATCCCTGGTTCTTGCCCATGGGTCGGGGGGGATAACGAGGAGCGGTTGGTGCGGGTTGGGGGAATGGAAGACGGGAAAGGATTGTGTGAGAGGTGAGAGGTTGCTGTAAGGATGGTAGTTGTGCTGGAGGAGTGGGGACTGTGGGTATTGAGTATGGTTTCTTTAGATTATAATGCTTGGTTGGGAGGGGAAGTTGGGGCTGAGGGGTTTCTGTGAGTGGCTGTCCTTTGAGGTCCTCCTAAGGCCGAGTTTGCATGCTAGTCGATTCATGTCTTGTCTCTCCTTTCTGCCTCTGGCGTCTTTGTTCCCTCTCTGTCAGTTGCTCCCATTCCTTTCTTGTTCTGTTGCGGTGTATGTGTGTGTGTTAACCTATATATGGTAGCAGAGTTCGAGTCTTGGCTCCTGGCTTCGCCTCTTTGCTAGCCACTACTGGATTTGAGATCCTCATCGTACTGTGAAGGCTTACTCAGCCCTGTAACAACTTCAGTCAGTATTACTCAGGCTGGCTCCTCAGGAAAATTAATGAATAGAAAAAGAACAAAAACTGACAAATATAAACACTTTATTATTTAGGAAATATGAAATATAAAACACTTAAATATGAAATACTGATCCTACATGAAGGAAAATGAAAAATTAAAAATATAAATGATATCTGAATTCAACGCTAAAAGCTTGGATGTCTGGTGTTGGTGACACTGCGTATTGTTGCAATAGAAGCCGTTGCTGATGATGTGGGGGGGGGTCGCAGTTGTTGGTGACAACCCACTGGCTCGTTCTAGTGGCCGTAAGTAATCTTTCCCGATGACAGGAGATCAGGTTCTTGACTGCTGTAATGATGAGGGGTTATGTCCTGATTCTTCATACAAGTGCACAGGCAAGTAAATCCAATATGGGACGTCTCCAGGACGTTAGTCCGTCTCCTTCAGTTTTTCTCGTTGATTGACAGGTGACACTCTCTGTCATCCAAGCTGAAAAGATAGACAGGTTACCCACTGCTTAAATAATCACTCTCCATAAGTACAATACCTAAGAGAAGTGGTGATTGTTACAACAGTCAACTTAGAGCAAGGCTGAAAAGACTAAGTTTATTATTGGTCCAAAGTGAAGCTTTCAACCAATAAATCCACTAGAATACAAGGCAGGCAGGTACTTACAGTAGTGTTGGGAGCTGTGAGTCGAGTGATTTACTGTTTGACCAGAGCCCCACACGTCACCTTTCGGGGGGGGGGAAGAGGGAGGGGAAGGGATAGTGGGAGCTAGACTGACCCTACGTTAACAAGCAGCCAGCAATCAAACTATCACTTTAGGGGTGGGGGAAAAAAGGCGGGAATAGCGGGAGCTTCACTTACCCTACCTTAACAAGTAGCCGGCAATGAAACTATTGTTACTATATATTCCCTCACTACTCCTATCTATTGAACTTTTCCCTCACATGTACCTTTTATTAAAGCTATGTGTATCCTGCCTCTACCACATTAATGTCCAGAGCGTTCCACTTCCTAAGACTGTAGAAATGTTTCCTAATATCCTGGATGATGAGAACACAGATAATTATCTGTGTTCTCATCTTCCAGCTGCGTCCTCGTGTTCCTGTTTACCATCTATCAAAAAATCTGCCATTATTCACCCTTTCATTCCTTTCAGTATTTTGTACGTTGTTATCATACAACCCCTAGATTTTCTGTTCTCCTGTGCCATCAGGATAAGCTTCCTTATCCTCTCTGTATAGGATATACGTCTTAGCTCCAGAACTAGTCTCGTTACATAGTGCATAGCTCTACACTTTCTCCAATTTCTTGACGTGCTTGGCCAGTTGTGGATTCCATACTGAAATATAGACCTGAGGCGCACGGTATTTAGTGTCGTGAATGACTCCTTACTTAGATATCTTAAAGCTAGTTTTAGATTTGTCAGACGCTCATTTGCTGTAGCAGTTACTTGATTGGTGTGCCCCTCAGGTGATATGCTCGATACAATACTCACCCCAAGTTCCTTTGTCTTAAGAGAGGTAAGCAGCCTTTGTCTTCCAAGCCTGTAATCCGTTTGTAGTCTTTTTTGCCATTCCCCAAACTACATAACTTTGCACTTCGTGGGGTTAAACTCCATCAGCAATTTGTGAGACTAAACCTGCAACCTCTCCAGATGCAGTTCTAGCCTTTCCTGGTTAGCGTCTGCTTGTATTCTCATTAGTTTCACATAATCTGAAAACAAGAACATATTTGATTGTCCCTATCGTCACGTATAGAAGCAATAGCACCGGCCCTAGTGCAGAGCCTTGTTGAGTCCCACTCGTTAGATTCAAGCATTCCGACACCTTTTCACGGACAGTCACTTGTCGTTTCCTTCCTGTCAGGTATGCCTTGTTACACTGTAGTATTTTCCCTGTTATTCCTGTATGTGTGTTTGTGTGTACCCACTTATATGTGGTTGCAGTGTGACTCACGAAATCGTAAAAACAGGATCGCAAACAAACCAGGGAACGGGTGAGGTTAAACCTATGGCTAATGAGTTATAAAACTGGCCTGGAGGCCAATGAATGAGCGACTCTATGTATAAATATACAATCTTATTGTAGCCAGCTGGCCCAGTGGCTTACGCACAGGCCTAGAGTTTTGTGACTCACTCGCCAATGGGTTCAAACCCCACCAGGTTGCAGGGGTTGCAGGGTTGTAGGGTTGCAGGGGTCGAGTCATTCTGTGTGCAATCACTTTTTTGTACTCATCTATTTGTGGTTGAGGGGGTCGATTGACAGCTCCTGGTCCTGCCTCTTCGCTGGTTGCTACTAGGTCCACTCCCTCCCTGCTCTATGAGCTTTATCGTATCTCTTCATAAAGCTATGTAGAGATACTGCCTCCAGATTGTTCCACTTTCTTACAACTCTATAACTAAGGAAATACTTCCTAAAATGTATGTGAATCATTAGAGTTTTCAACTTCCAGGTGAGTCCCCTTGTTGCTGTGTCTCATCTCTGAAACATCCTGGCCCTATCCACCTTGCCAGTTCTTCTCAATATTGTATGTCATTATCATATCCCCCCTATCCCTCCTGTCCTCCAGTGTCATCAGGTTCATTTCCGCCTCTCCTCGAAATACATACCCCTTAGCTCCAGGACTAGTCTTGCTGAAAACTCTTGCACTTTCTCTAATTTCTTGAAGTGCTAGACCAGGTGTGGGTTCCATACTAATGCTGCATACTCCAATGTGGGCCTAACATACACGGTGTACAGAGTCTTGAATGATTTTTTACTCAGGTATCTAAACGCTATTCTTAAGTTTCCCAGGCGCCCATATGCTACAGCAGTTATTAGGATGATGTGTGCCTAAGGAGATGTGTTCGGTATTATACTCACCCCAATATCCTTTTCCTTGAGTGAGATTTACAGTCTTTGGCCCTCTAGCCTACGGTCTTCTTTCACCTTCCCCAATCTTCATGACTTTACATTTGGTGGGGTTAAACTTCTGGAACCAGTTGTTGGATCAAGCTTGCAGCCTGTCCAGATCAAGGCCTTTAAAGTCCCACCTGATTTTCATCCAGCTTAATTCTCGGCATTAATTTTACATCGGGACACCTCTGAATTTATTCCTGCCGCCATGTCATTCACATATACCAGAAACAGCACCAGCCCTAAGACTGACCCTTGTGGAACTCTGCTCGTCACAAGTGCCCACTATGACACCTCGTCGAGTACCATCACTCATTGTTTCATTCCTGTCAGGTGTTCTCTGATCCATTACAATGCCTTTGGTGTTATTCCTGCCTGCTCCTCCAGCTTTTGCACTAATCTCTTGTGTGAAACTGTGTCGAAAGCCTTCTTGCAGTCTAAGAAAATGCAGTCTACCCATATCTCTCCTGCCTTACTTCTAGCACCTTGTCATACAACTCCAGTAGATTTGTGAGGCAGGATTTCCCCTCCCTAAAACCTTGCCGGTTATCGTGTATAATCTCATTCCTTACTAGGTGCTCCACCAGTCTTTATCCTGATAAGCTTTTCCATGACTTAGCATTCTGTGCATGTCAGTGACACTGGTCTGTATTTTAATGCCACCTGCCTGTCCTATTTTTAAAGATTTTGATTACATTTGTTGTTTTCCACATCTCAATAGATGTGTTGAAGAATGTTGTTAGTGGCACATGTAGTGCCTCTGCTCCCTCTCTCAGAAGCCATGGAAAGATGTTGCACTGCCTTTGAGATATCTAGCTCACTTAGCAGGCTCTTCACCTCCTCCTCGGTAGTGTGTAGTGTGTCCATCACTTGGTGTACCCTTCCATTCGAGTTTGCTGGAGTCCTTTCTAACTCCACTGAAAACACTTCCTTGAATCTCGTGTTGAGCTCTTCACATACTTCTTTGCCATTTCTTGTGATCTCTCCTCCTTCCTTCCTCAGTCTGATTATTTGATTCTTGATTATCGTTTTCCTCCTGATGTGGCTGTACAACAGCATTGGGTCAGATTTGGCTTTCGATGCTATATCATTCTCATATTGCCGCTGGGCCTCCCACTTCATCCATGCATATTCATTTCTAGTTCTTTGGCTTATCTCCTTATTTTTCTTAGTCCTTTGTCTCTAGTGCATTTACTTTTGGACTCTCTACACCTCTGGGTGAACCAATGGGTTGCTGTGGTCTTCCCATTGTTTCTGTTGCCCTTGGGTATCAACCTCTCGTCTGCCTCTTTGCATTTTGCGGTCACATATTCCATCATTTCATTCATTGTTTTCCCCACCAGTTTTCTTTCTCACTGTACCTCATTCAGGAAATTCCTCATGCTTGTGTAGTTCCCCCTTTTATAGTTTGGCTTCTCCTGTCCTGCTCGTGCTGCTTCACTTTCCACTTTAAACTCTACAATGAATTCGATGCTCAGGACAACGTGATCACTAGCTTTTATATGTGATGTCCTCAATGTCTGAACTACTAAAAGTGAATATGAGGTCCCCGACATGTTAATGAATGAGGTTTTCCAGTACCACCATCATCTTAACTGTCAAAGTTTCTGCTCTCCTATGTGACTTCAGGTTTTCCTTATGATTGAAATCACCATAATTAGTAACCTTGCCCTACCCATGGGGTCCCTTCTGGCCACCTTAGCTAGTGTGTCCACCATTGCTTTGTTGCTCTCATCATATTTTTGTCTTAGTCTCCTGCTGTTCTATGGTGGGTTGTACATCACTGCAATCACCACCTTGGAACCCCCAGTTAGCAGTGTCCCTACTATGTAGTCCCTTCCATTCCGTCCATTCTTTCCGTTTCCTCAAATCTCCACTGGTTTTTGACAAGCAGTGCAACTCCTCTGCTCCCTCTGTCTTCTTCCTCTATCTGATATCTGGATGGAAAGATCGCATCTGTTATCATCCCCATGAGCTTTGTTTCTGTGAGTTCTATGATGTCTCAGGATGCCTCCATGATTCTTTCATGGTACTCCTTACATTTATTTGTTATTCCATCTGCATTGTTGTACCATACCTTCAGCTATTTTTCTAATACTGTGGTCTGGGGGGTTGTGGGGCTTGGGTGAGTAGGAGACCTGGCAGGATGCTAGGGGGGGAGCTGCTGTGAAGGTGGAGTTTGTGGTATTGAGTTGAGGGCTGTTGGTATGGAGTGTGGGTTGTTTTGTGTTAATTTGCTTGGTTGTGGTGGGGTTGTCAGGGTTGAGGGTATTGTGTGGGTGATTGTGAGGGATGATGTGTTCACTCTTCCTCCTGAGTCTGGGGTGCCCTGCTCCTCTCCATCCTTGACTCTCTTTAATGCCCCTTGCATCTTTGTATCCCCTGTCTCAGTTTCTGTTTTTCTTCTCATGTTCTGTTTCAGTTGAGGTACACCCACTGGTAATATGATGAGCCCCTTAGTCATGTGTTCTTCTGCAGGATCTTGTTTCACACCATTTCTGACTTGAAAACCAATTTGACCAGATGGTTTCTTTCCCTTGAGAACACCCCTATTCTTTGAAAAATTTTCAGATGTGTCATGCCTTCTTCTGTCTCTTTCATGATATTTTGAATTTCTTTTTCCTCCCCCTGCCATCTTTGTAGTTTGCCCCTTTGGCCTCTTGAAGCCCATGAACAAAGATTGACCTCACCCTTTCATCCTCCCATTGTACTTCCTTTCATGTCTCATAATCCATTTTAAGGATTTCTTTTGCTCCTTTCCTTATCATTTCCTGGATCTCTTGATCTGAAAATACCTCTACAGGAGACCTGTGTCCTTCCCTTCCTTCAGTCCTCTCTCTCTCTCTCTCTCTGTCAACTGTCCTTGTACCCAATGGCCTAACACTTTCACTCCTTGACTTTTTCTGGGCCTCCCAGTGGTCCAAGAGGGCCTCTGGGTTGCTAATATTCCTGTTCCTTCTGTCATGCCCATTCTGCTCTTCAGTTCTTTAACCCATTTCAGCATTTTCAGTTCCTCCTCAAAGCTCTATGTCCTAGCCTATGCAGCTGCAGCTTTTAGATCCCACTTCTTGCTCTCTGAAGCCATCCTCACCTCCATTCTATTGCTAAGCTATTCTAGTTCCTTTCCCACTCTTGTTCCCTTTTCATGATCTCTGCTGTCCGTTCTTCATTCTAAAACTCTTCATCAGATCATCCTACTCTCTGGGATCTTATTTTTTCATAGTTTCCTCTTATACATTTAAAGATATATTTGATGTATTTCTTCATTTATGTTAATGCAAAAATTAAAAAATTTTTACTTAAAGAACTTTAGAAAATTTGCCTAACCTTATTATAACAAGAGCAATTTAATTTAGCCGAATCCAAATAAATATATCATAGGTAAGTTTACAATAATTTAATAATAAACAAACACAATGAAATATATTTTTTATTAGATTCAGAATGAGTTTACTTGCCTTATTTGGCAGAAGAGCATTGTTATTTAGGCCAGTATTTAGTTTGCAGTGAAACACAGAGGTGAACAGTATTTAGATTAGGGTAAAGAGGTTTTCGTGGCATTTATGGATGTGGAAAAGGCGTATGATAGGGTGAATAGGGGAGCAATGTGGCAGATGTTGCAAATGTATGGAATAGGAGGTAGGTTATTGAAAGCAGTGAAAAGTTTATAAGAGGATAGCGAGGCTCAGGTTAGAGTATGTAGGTGAGGGAGATTATTTCCCAGTAAAAGTAGACCTTAGACTGGGATGTGTGATGTCACTGCGGTTGTTTAATATATTTATAGATGGAGTTGTAAGAGAAGTGAAAGCTTGAATGTTGGCAAGAGGTGTGGGGTAAAAAAATAAAGACTCTAATACAAAGTGGGAGTTGTCAGAGTTGCTCTTTGCTGATGACACTGTGCTTTTGGGAGATTCTGAAGAAAAGTTGCAGAGGTTGGTTGATGAATTTGGTAGGGTATGTAAAAGAAGGAAATTAAAAGTGAATGTAAGAAAGAGTAAGGTGATGAGGATAACAAAAAAAAATAGGTAACAGAAGATTGGATATCAGATTGGAGGAAGAGAGTATGGAGGAGGTGAATGTGTTCACGTATTTGGGAGTGGACGTGTCAGCAGATGGGTCTATGAAGGATGAGGTGAATCATAGAATTGACGAGGGGAAGAAGGTGAGTGGTGCACTGAGGAGTCTGTGGAGACAAAGAACTTTATCTTTGAAAGCAAAGAGAGGAATGTATGAGAGTATAGTTATACCAACGCTCTTGTATGGGCGTGAGGCATGGGTTGTGAATGTTGCAACAAGGAGAAGGCTGGAGGCAGTGGAGGCTGAGGGCAATGTGTGGTGTGAATATGATGCAGAGAATACATAGTTTGGAGATTAGGAGGAGGTTTGGGATTACCAAAACTATTATTCAGAGGGGTGAGGAGGGGTTATTGAGATGGTTTGGACATGTAGAGAGGGTCCAACAAATAGAATGGCTTCAAGAGCGTATAAATCTGTAGTGGAGGGTAGGCGGGGTAGGGGTCGGCCTAGGAAAGGTTGGAGAAATGGGATAAAGGTTTTGTGTGTGAGGGGGCTTGGACTTCCAGCAAGCATGCATGAGCATGTTAGATAGGATCGAATAGAAACAAATGGTTTTTAGGACTTGAAGTGCTGTTGGAGCGTAAGCAAGGTAACATTTATGAAAGGATTCAGGGAAACCGGCAGGCTGGCCTTGATTCTTGGAGATGGGAAGTACAGTGCACTCTGAAGGATGGATGTTAAGGTTGCAGTTTTTTAAATGTAGTGCAAGCATGCCTCTGCCTTGGTGGGAAACGGCCGATGTGTTTATATATATATATATTATATATATATATATATATATATAAAATATATATATATATATATATATATATTTATATATATATATATATAATATATATATGGAGTTAAAAGATAAAGAATCACACACAAAGGGGGAGTTGTCACAGCTGCTCTTTGCCGATGACACTGTGCTCTTGGGAGATTCTGAAGAGAAGTTGCAGAGATTGGTGGATGAATTTGGTAGGGTGTGCAAAAGAAGAAAATTAAAGGTGAATACAGGAAAGAGTAAGGTTATGAGGATAACAAAAAGATTAGGTGATGAAAGATTGAATATCAGATTGGAGGGAGAGAGTATGGAGGAGGGGAACGTATTCAGATATTTGGGAGGGACGTGTCAGCGGATGGGTCTATGAAAGATGAGGTGAATCATAGAATTGATGAGGGAAAAAGAGTGAGTGGTGCACTTAGGAGTCTGTGGAGACAAAGAACTTTGTCCTTGGAGGCAAAGAGGGGAATGTATGAGAGTATAGTTTTACCAACGCTCTTATATGGGGGGTGAAGCGTGGGTGATGAATGTTGCAGGGGAGAAGGCTGGAGGCAGTGGAGATGTCATGTCTGAGGGCAATGTGTGGTGTGAATATAATGCAGAGAATTCGTAGTTTGGAAGTTAGGAGGAGGTGGGGGATTACCAAAACGTTGTCCAGAGGCGAGGAAGGGTTGTGAGGTGGTTCGGACATGTAGAGAGAATGGAGCGAAACAGAATGACTTCAGAGTGTATCAGTCGTATGGAAGGAAGGCGGGGGTAGGGGTCGGCCTAGGAAGGTTGGAGGGAGGGGGTAAAGGAGTTTTTGTGTGCGAGGGGCTTGGACTTCCAGCAGGCATGCGTGAGCGGTTTGATAGGAGTGAATGGAGACAAATGGTTTTTAATACTTGACGTGCTGTTGGAGTGTGAGCAAAGTAACTTTTATGAAGGGATTCAGGGAAACCGGCAGGCCGGACTTGAGTCCTGGAGATGGGAAGTACATGCCTGCACTCTGAAGGAGGGGTTTTAAAATGTTGCAGTTTAAAAACTGTATGTAAAGCACCCTTCTGGCAAGACAGTGATGGAGTAATGATGGTGAAAGTTTTCTTTTTCGGGCCACCCTGCCTTGGTGGGAATCGGCCGGTGTGATAAAAAAATAAAAAAAAAAAAAAAAAATATATATATAAAATATTAAATTTTAATATATATATAAAATGTCGTGCCGAATAGGCAGAACTTCCCATCTTGGCTTAAAGCAACGCTCATTTTTGCCATATAGGATAAGTAAAAAATTTGTGTAGGGCAATAATTTCGCCAAAATCATTCTGAACCTAACGAAAAAAATATATTTGATTGTTTGTTTAGTACTAAATTATTGTAAACGTATTTAAGATATATTTAGTTGGGTTAGGCTAAAATAAATTGCTCGTGTTATAATAAGGTTAGGTAAGTTTTCTAAGATTCTTTTGATGCAAAATTAAAAATTTTTACATTAACATTAATGAAAAAAATATATCTTTAAACGTATAAGAGAAAATTTCAGAAAGGACTTAATTTTAAATGAGTTCTTGCTAATTGACCAGTTTTACATATTCGGCACGACATATATTTTTATTTTATTATCACACTGCCCGATTCCCACCAAGGCAGGGTGGCCCGAAAAAGAAAAACTTTCACCATCATTCACTCCATCACTGTCTTGCCAGAAGGGTGCTTTACACTACAGTTTTTAAACTGCAACATTAACACCCCTCCTTCAGAGTGCATGCACTGTACTTCCCATCTCCAGGACTCAAGTCCGGCCTGCCGGTTTCCCTGAACCCCTTCATAAATGTTACTTTGCTCACACTCCAACAGCACGTCAAGTATAAAAACCATTTGTCTCCATTCACTCCAAACAAACACGCTCATGCTACCTGCCCGGAAGTCCAAGCCCTCGCACACAAAAACCTCCTTTACCCCCTCTCTCCAACCTTTCCTAGGCCACCCCTACCCCGCCTTCCTTCCACTACAGACTGATACACTCTTGAAGTCATTCTGTTTTTGCTCCATTCCCCTCTACATGTCCGAACCACCTCAACAACCCTTCCTCAGCCCTCTGGACAACAGTTTGGTAATCCCGCACCTCCTCCCTAACTTCCAAAACTACGAATTCTCTGCATTATATTCACACCACACATTGCCCTCAGACATGACATCTCCACTGCCTCCAGCCTTCTCCTCGCTGCAACATTCATCACCCATGCTTCACACCCATATAAGAGCGTTGGTAAAACTATACTCTCATACATTCCCCTCTTTGCCTCCAAGGACAAAGTTCTTTGTCTCCACAGACTCCTAAGTGCACCACTCACTCTTTTTCCCTCATCAATTCTATGATTCACCTCATCTTTCATAGACCCATCTGCTGACACGTCCACTCCAAATATCTGAATACATTCACCTCCTCCATACTCTCTCCCTCCAATCTGATATTCAATCTTTCATCACCTAATCTTTTTTTTATCCTCATAACCTTACTCTTTCCTGTAATTCACCTTTAATTTCTTCTTTTGCACACCCTACCAAATTCATCCACCAATCTCTGCAACTTCTCTTCAGAATCTCCCATGAGCACAGTGTCATCAGCAAAGAGCAGCTGTAACAACTCCCACTTTATGTGTGATTCTTTATCTTTAACCCCAAACGCCTCTTGCCAAGACCCTCGCATTTACTTCTCTTACAACCCCATCTATAAATATATTAAACAACCACGGTGACATCACACATCCTTGTCTAAGGCCTACTTTTACTGGGAAATAATATATATAAAATATATATATATATAATATATATATAATATATAATATATATATATATATAATATATTTCCTAAGATGTGTACCTTCATATGATAAACCCTATACTGAAACGAATATGACAGTATTCTGAGGCAGATTTTTACGAAAGTACTTAACCTTACTCTAGAAGACGGGCAGTGGAACCAAGCTACACTTCCAGTCAGACTAGGAGGTACTTGTGTCCGCAAGTCGTCACAGATTGCGTTACCTGCTTTTCTGTCCTCGTGTATTGCATCCAGAGAGCTTGTAGCAGCGATTCCCCTGAACATCTTAGGACAAGATTGGAGTCCAGGACCAAAAATTCATTGACGGAGCAATGATCTGGGATAATCTAACGGGCTCTGAAACCAGACCTGCTCCCCCCAACAACTACAAAACAATCGCACTGGGATGGTCCAATAGTGGAAAATATTGTCTCAACAATGCTTCAGAGTGTGTCAGGGAAGGATAGAGCCCGCCTCCTGGCAGTGAGAGCCCCTCATGCTGGGGACTTTCTGTTGGCTGTTCCCAACTTCAGCCTTGGCACACGCCTCGACCCACAGACCATCCGCATCGGTGTTGCCCTTCGACTTGCCGCCCCTATTCTCGCCGAACACAGGTGTATTTGTGGCAGTGAAGCAGCAGACCGATTCGGGTACCATGGTCTTGTGTGCCGTAAATTCGAGGGAAAGATTGCAAGACATGAGGAGGTTAATAACATTATCAAGAGGAGCTTCACAACAGCCGGATGCCCAGCATTAAGGGAGCCACCCCAACTATGCAGATCTGATGGCAGCCAGAAGCTTCCAGATGGTATCACCCTTCAAGCCTGGACAGATGGGAAGCAGGTGGTGTGGGACTATACATGTGCATCTACCTTGGCTGATACCTATCTCCAATACACCAGGGAGGAAGGAGGGACAGCTGCCAGCTTCAGGGAGTCCCAAAAGTCTAGAAAATAGGAGAACTTGCCCATCATTATATGTTTGTTCCCATAGGCTCAGAGACCCTTGGCTCATGGGAAAAGAGTGCATCTAAATTCCTTAAGGAGCTGGGAAAAAGACTCATCAGGGTAACTAGGGATCCCAGGGCAGCTAGTTTTCTGTTCCAGCGGCTCAGTGCGGCTGTTCAAAGGGGTAATGCATGCTGCATTTTGGGCACACGCCCCAGCTCTGAGGAGCTGGATGAGATTTTCGCTTTATAATCGATGATACACACGTAACAACATGTACCGTATATGCCACCTTTATATTAACAATGTATCTTTTAAATCTTCTATACCATATTATGTAATAAAATATTCCTATTGGTAAAAAAAATATATTAAAAGATGGGGTGGTAGGGGAAGTGGAATATTCAAACGGCTTCAGGAAGAAATCCAAATATTCTTCCTTGAAGCCTTTTTATCCACTTCTTCGAGGCTATGGGTCCCACAATTTACACCAGAGTGGACCCCATCATATAATATATAATAAAATATAAATATATATATATAATATATATATATAAATATAATATAATATATAAAAATATTATATATATATATATATATATATATATATAAATATATAATAATGTATGTGTCTGTGTTATGAGGGACTCTAGCACAAGGAGATTTAATTTGCTTAAGTGAAAGCCATATGATGGGGTAAGACCTCATGGTGGTGGTAGTTTGTCAGTTAGATAAAGTGACAAATGTCCTGAGATGTGGAACAACGATGTAGTGTTATGGGAGTGGTTGTGACGACTCTCCTGCTACAAGAAAAAATATTCCCTGCAGGTATACACACTGATAAACATATTTTCATGTCTTTAAATATAACATTGCTATATAACATATTCATTCTGAAATTTCCTTTTTAAAAAAAAATCTCGATTAAACACCTTTCAAGGCAGGTGAAATTGCTGACCTAGAAAATGTACAGAGAACCTTCACGGCGCGCATAACGGAGATAAAACACCTCAATTACTGGGAGCGCTTGAGGTTCCTGAACATGTATTCCCTGGAATGCAGGAGGGAGAGATACATGATTATATACACCTGGAAAATCCTAGAGGGACTAGTACCGAACTTCCACACGAAAATCACTCACTACGATAGCAAAAGACTTGGCAGACGATGCACCATCCCCCCAATGAAAAGCAGGGGTGTCACTAGCACGTTAAGAGACCATACAATAAGTGTCAGGGGCCCGAGACTGTTCAACTGCCTCCCAGCATACATAAGGGGGATTACCAACAGACCCCTGGCAGTCTTCAAGCTGGCACTGGACAAGCACCTAAAGTCGGTACCTGACCAGCCAGGCTGTGGCTCGTACGTTGGTTTCCGTGCAGCCAGCAGTAACAGCCTGGTTGATCAGGCTCTGATCAACCAGGAGACCTGGTCACAGACCGGGCCGCGGGGGCGTTGACCCCCGGAACTCTCTCCAGGTAAACTCCAGGTAACTCCACAATTTAACTCCCGTTAAATTGTGGAATATCATAGTTCATTAGTTGTGTCAAATAACAAACAAGCAAAAGAAAGTCCATAGAATCATAGCGAGAAATAACAGACTCAAGTGTTGTGTGGCCCCGTGGCCAGGCTGGCAAAGCTCTCGCTTCACACACGGAGGGCCCGGGTTCGATTCTCTGCGGGATAGCAACATTTCGCCGTGTTTCCTTACACCTGTTGTCCTGTTCACGTAGCAGCAAGTAGTTACCTGGGTGTAAGTCGACTGGTGTGGGTGGCATCCTGGGGGACAAGATTAAGGACCACAATGGAAATAAGTTAGACAGTCCTCGATGACGCACTGACTTTCTTGGGTTATCCTGGGTGGCTAACCCTCCGGGGTTAAAAATCCGAACGAAATCTTATCTTATCTTGGTAACATTGCGAGGAAATATCCTATTATTAGAGACAAAAGTAACTGCTGGTTCTAATTGAGTTTAATTATCTCATGTAATGCATCTTTCCAGACAAACGTTGCTTTATTACCATGACTCAAAAGTATGAAAAATAACGTTGACAAGAGAAGAATGTTATTTTGTCTCGATTAATTAACATGCTCATTATTTTCTATAGTTACTTAATTTCTGTGAGAGCAACGAACATTTTCTCTATATTTTTTAATAAGTTGTTAAATATACTTAATGTATTTTCAGCCGTCAATCAATCCAGTTTGTCTTCCATGGGGGAATGAGAGCAGCCGGAGACTGGTGGGTCAGAACGTCACCTTGACTGGTTGGGGAGACACACAGTTTGGTCAGTGAGTCTTCAGATCATTACATATAAACAATATAATAATCATGTGTTTACTGAATTGCTTGTTGGTAACTTACATTCACTTTGTAGTTTAATAAACTATTAAGTAACAACCAGAATATTCACAAAATCTTTAGTTAATTTTGATTCAGTAATTACAAGTAATTACGAACATAGAAGATAATGTGAACTTTCTATCCCTATTGCCTAGGTTCTCTACACATATGCTGCTATGTATGATAATTCTATGTAACTGTATTTGTGTATTCAAAGTTCAAAGTTTATTCTCTATAAGGATTACAATGCTGAGTTTACAGAAATTTGGTTATTGTGTGGTTTACATGTAGTAAAATTGTGATTACAGAGTGTACCACTAGAACGCTTAGCATGGCTAGGCATTTCGGGCATACTTAGTTTTATTCTTAATTGTAAAATATTACAAATTATGAGGTAAGTTGGTATTATGGCTAAGTGACTAAATACTAGTTTGTGAGTTTAGCAATGTGAATGCTTTTGTTTTGGCACAGTACATTGTTTCAGTATTGGAGTATCACAGGATTCATTTTAAGACTGAGATTAATATTTCTGTTTATGGTCAAATGAGTGAGTGAGTGTAAGTGTGAACCACCAGGTGGTATTCGTGTAGTTAGTTGACGGGGTGTATCAGGGAGATAAGATGTTTTCTTATGGTAGTTTTGAAGGTGATGAATGTGTCTGCAGTTCTAGAGTTCTGAATAAATTTACTTACTTACTTACTTACTTACTATCTCCCTTTTCCCCTCTTCCCTGTCATCATCAGTGAAGACTGGTAATTAAAGTTATGTAGTGTTTTGATTGTCAGTTTACTTTCTCCTGGAATCAACACTACGGAGGCACTTGTTCTGAGTTCAAGATCCGTGCAGTGTGAGAGAGGTTTCTTCAAGATCTGTACAGTGTGAGAGAGGTTTCTTCAAGATCCGTGCAGTGTGAGAGAGGTTTCTTCAAGATCCGTGCAGTGTGAGAGAGGTTTCTTCAAGATCTGTACAGTGTGAGAGAGGTTTCTTCAAGATCCGTGCAGTGTGAGAGAGGTTTCTTCAAGATCTGTGCAGTGTGAGAGAGGTTTCTTCAAGATCCGTGCAGTGTGAGAGAGGTTTCTTCAAGATCCGTGCAGTGTGAGAGAGGTTTCTTCAAGATCCGTGCAGTGTGAGAGAGGTTTCTTCAAGATCCGTGCAATGTGAGAGAGGTTTCTTCAAGATCTGTGCAGTGTGAGAGAGGTTTCTTCAAGATCTGTGCAGTATGAGAGAGGTTTCTTCAAGATCCATACAGTGTGAGAGAGGTTTCTTCAAGATCCGTGCAGTGTGAGAGAGGTTTCTTCAAGATCCGTGCAGTGTGAGAGAGGTTTCTTCAAGATCTGTGCAGTGTGAGAGAGGTTTCTTCAAGATCTGTGCAGTGTGAGAGAGGTTTCTTCAAGATCTGTGCAGTGTGAGAGAGGTTTCTTCAAGATCCGTACAGTGTGAGAGAGGTTTCTTCAAGATCTGTGCAGTGTGAGAGAGGTTTCTTCAAGATCCGTGCAATGTGAGAGAGGTTTCTTCAAGATCCGTGCAATGTGAGAGAGGTTTCTTCAAGATCCGTGCAGTGTGAGAGAGGTTTCTTCAAGATCTGTGCAGTGTGAGAGAGGTTTCTTCAAGATCTGTGCAGTGTGAGAGAGGTTTCTTCAAGATCCGTACAGTGTGAGAGAGGTTCCTTCAAGATCTGTGCAGTGTGAGAGAGGTTTCTTCAAGATCTGTGCAGTGTGAGAGAGGTTTCTTCAAGATCCGTGCAATGTGAGAGAGGTTTCTTCAAGATCCGTGCAGTGTGAGAGAGGTTTCTTCAAGATCTGTGCAGTGTGAGAGAGGTTTCTTCAAGATCTGTGCAGTGTGAGAGAGGTTTCTTCAAGATCTGTGCAGTGTGAGAGAGGTTTCTTCAAGATCAGTTCAGTGTGAGAGAGGTTTCTTCAAGATCTGTACAGTGTGAGAGAGGTTTCTTCAAGATCCGTGCAGTGTGAGAGAGGTTTCTTCAAGATCTGTACAGTGTGAGAGAGGTTTCTTCAAGATCTCTGCAGTGTGAGAGAGGTTTCTTCAAGATCTGTACAGTGTGAGATAGGTTTCTTCAAGATCTGTGCAGTGTGAGAGAGGTTTCTTCAAGATCTGTGCAGTGTGAGAGAGGTTTCTTCAAGATCCGTGCAGTTTGAGAGAGGTTTCTTCAAGATCCGTGCAGTGTGAGAGAGGTTTCTTCAAGATCCGTGCAGTGTGAGAGAGGCTTCTTCAAGATCTGTGCAGTGTGAGAGAGGCTTCTTCAAGATCTGTGCAGTGTGAGAGAGGCTTCTTCAAGATCTGTACAGTGTGAGAGAGGTTTCTTCAAGATCAGTTCAGTGTGAGAGAGGTTTCTTCAAGATCTGTGCAGTGTGAGAGAGGTTTCTTCAAGATCCGTGCAGTGTGAGAGAGGTTTCTTCAAGATCCGTGCAGTGTGAGAGAGGCTTCTTCAAGATCTGTGCAGTGTGAGAGAGGTTTCTTCAAGACCCGTGCAGTGTGAGAGAGGTTTCTTCAAGATCCGTGCAGTGTGAGAGAGGTTTCTTCAAGATCCGTGCAGTGCAAGAGAGGTTTCTTCAAGATCCGTGCAGTGTGAGAGAGGTTTCTTCAAGATCCGTGCAGTGTGAGAGAGGTTTCTTCAAGATCAGTGCAGTGTGAGAGAGGTTTCTTCAAGATCCGTGCAGTGTGAGAGAGGTTTCTTCAAGATCTGTGCAGTGCGAGAGAGGTTTCTTCAAGATCCGTGCAGTGTGAGAGAGGTTTCTTCAAGATCCGTGCAGTGCGAGAGAGGTTTCTTCAAGATCCGTGCAGTGTGAGAGAGGTTTCTTCAAGATCCGTGCAGTGTGAGAGAGGTTTCTTCAAGATCTGTGCAGTGCAAGAGAGGTTTCTTCAAGATCCGTGCAGTGTGAGAGAGGTTTCTTCAAGATCCGTGCAGTGTGAGAGAGGTTTCTTCAAGATCCGTGCAGTGTGAGAGAGGTTTTTTCAAGATCCGTGCAGTGTGAGAGAGGTTTCTTCAAGATCCGTGCAGTGTGAGAGAGGTTTCTTGAAGATCAATGCAGTGTGAGAGAGGTTTCTTGAAGATCAATGCAGTGTGAGAGAGGTTTCTTGAAGATCAATGCAGTGTGAGAGAGGTTTCTTGAAGATCAATGCAGTGTGAGAGA
Organism: Cherax quadricarinatus; assembly: GCF_026875155.1. Lineage (NCBI taxonomy): Eukaryota > Metazoa > Arthropoda > Malacostraca > Decapoda > Parastacidae > Cherax > Cherax quadricarinatus. Next base: position 14,034,011 of record NC_069458.1, on the reverse strand, counting down.
GGTTTCTTGAAGATCAATGCAGTGTAAAAGAGCTTTCTTGAAGATCCGTGCAGTGTGAGTGTGAGAGAGGTTTCTTCAAGATCCATGAAGTGTGAGAGAGGTTTCTTCAAAATCCATGCAGTGTGAGAGAGGTTTCTTGAAGAACAATGCAGTGTGAGAGAGGCTTCTTCCAGATCCATTCAGTGTGAGAGAGGTTTATTCAAGATCCGTGCAGTGTGAGGGATGTTTTTCCTGATGATTGTAGTGGTTGTTATGTGTACTGACCGTGTTAGGTAAATCCGTGTCAGATAAACTGAAGAGCTTATGGGTAAAATAGGGTTACGTTCCTAGGAGCCCCCAAAAAGCCTAACAACCTTGTTTAGACCTCCAGATCTTACAAAAATAAAAGTGAATATATAATTGTTGTTGACTGTCGTGATGCATTACGTTGTTTTTACTGCTTAAGACAACAAATGCAACAGAAAGTAGGTCAGTCAAGTAAGTCAGTCAAATAGGTCAGTCAAATCAGTCAGGTAAGTAAGTCACTCAAGTCAGTAAGTCAGTCAAGTTAGTCAGTCAGTAAGTCACTCAAGTAAGTCTGTCAAGTAGTTATTCATCACACAACTCATATATTAATTGTATAAGCTGACACTTCATTAAGGCTATCTCTTGTCTAACATCTATTTTCTTCATTAATTCTAAGACTTAACTGCTCATACCTTTTCTTGCCACTTTCAGCAACACTCGTATGTTTACTGGGTGCTATGATTGTTTGGCAGCTACAATATATGGCAATTAAAAGATCAAAACACAATTCTGTCATAAGATAGAGTGGAACTGGACACGTATTCACGAAGGCTGGGATGGGGGTGTAGGAGTGTTGGGGGAGGGAGGGGATGGTGGGTTGTCTCACTCACTGACCCACAACAAGACGGCACTTGAGCTGGGAAAAAATTTTCCGCGCCCGGAAAACGGAACAGTGTTAAGTTAATTTTACGAAGTGTTGTATGAAATTGTGCCGCAGTTTTTCAGTAGTGTATTAACTAAAACGTGGCAAATTAATCCCTGTAATATAACAGTCTACTACTGTATTTCCTTGCTGAATTAAATACTCAAGCTCATTCCATAAATTTTACTGTTGCATTTGAATGAAATAACTCATTTAATTTTTAAATGTCTTTAAGAGTATAAGAGAAAATTTTAGAAAGAACTTAATTTTAAATGAGTTCTTGCTAATTGACCAATTTTACCTAGATAGGTTTAGCAAGCACTAATTTAAAATTAAGTTCTTTCTAAAATTTTCTCCTATACGTCTAAAAATATACTTTTTTCATTTGTGTCAAAGTAAAAATTAATAATTTTGTACCAAAAGAACCTTAGAAAACTTATCTAAAATAATTATAACGAGCGCAATTTAATTTATCCTAATCCATCTAAATATATTTTAGATAATTTTACAGTAATTTAATAATAAACACAGTGAAATATATTTTTTTAGTTAGGTTCAAAATGATTTTTGTGAAATTATTGTATACACAAATTTTTGCTTGCCTTAAATACAGTGGACAGAGTGTTGAGGCAGTAGAAGGGATCTCCGGTACATGGATGTGGCAAACTTCCGTGCGCTATCCCCGAAAAACAAGGAATCCATTCAAAGTTAAATGAAATATTCACTTCCTGAGTGGTTACCCAGACACTTATGACAGAGTCTCAGTTCCTGGATCCTCTGTTTCCAGGCGGGCATTGTCGTGAACTCCTCACAGGATGGGGTCCAGTGTCTGCCAAAACAGAGAAAACATTTCGGGATACAAATGGAGACAAGTGGAGTGCTGTTCCTACCATTCCCTTTGTTATTCAGTGTGGCGACTGAGGACACACCTACTTTCGTCTGTGTCATACTCACTGACAGCTGGCATCGTAGGTGGTGATGCACTGTGTGAGCCCCTGTCAGGTGGTAGCTTAACATGCTTAGTATCAGGTTGCATGTTAGTTTGTATAGGGGTCACAACATGCCTTCATTGATCTCAGTACAGAGATTCAAATGTTCCAGAATCTTATCTGGCAGGTTTCTCTGTACAACAGGACTGAAAACCCAATCACTGTCTTTCACGTTTTCATAAGAAGCCAGAGACTTAAGTTATCCAGAGAGATTCTGAATACTTGTAACTCCCATAAACAGTGTGAGGGAAGTGTGAGATCAACCAGCCTGTAGACGTGTTTGGTTGTGATCCTGTCCTTACCACAGTAATTAAGTTCTAGGACCTGAATGACATGCTGGTAATTAACACCTGTGATATCTAGGCCCTGGATAAATTCATAAGCTTTTCCCTTCAATTGAGTTCTCAAATAATTGAACTTGGTAAAGTCGTCAATGTCAACGTGACTGTCAATTAGCGACAGGAAGCACACTATAAATTTCTCAAAATCTAGGCCGTCACATGGAAGCTTTATCTCTGGCAATCGGATCGGTTGTTGGGGGACATGATTTAATGGCCCCTGGGAGGGTGTAATGGAAGCGACCAACTCACTGCTGTCCCTTTGCCTAAGGAAGACAGACCGCCTCAATGACATATTCCTTCCTTTCAGCATACCGTTCATGAATTTAAGTCAATTCAGTACCGTCTTCTGAACTCATGAGCAGATGCTCGGTGTAGGCTCGTTGCCTCGTCTCCAGCAGTTTTAACGTAGCCTCTAACTCTAAAACATTAATCACTCTCCTGACAAGGGCCTACTTCCGGGGTAAACTGCCTCTGCAGTTGTCCATTGTAGCATGTTGACTTAAGGACTCATTAACGTGGTAGTGACAGTTGTGACTGACAGGTTTGTGGCACTCCGCGCCAATAAATGTGAGCCAAATGTGCCAGTCCAAGGGAGTTTGACCACCCTGGCCGGTACACAGGTGCTGTCTACTCGACAGTAACTACGTTTCCTATTTAATACGTGTGTCCCCGGCCAATTCACACTGGGTTTTCGCAACAAACTCTGGTTCAACCTGCGAAAAACCCAGGTGGGTGGGTGTGTAGTGTGTGTACACAGGAGCCATATGTGGTTGTGATGATGTCATAAGACGGCGTCGTAGGTGTAATGTAGTGGGCACACGCTGGTGGCACCACCATTGTTTATGGTGGTCTTCCCAAAGGGTGCCATTCCCTCGAGGTTCAAAATGCCTCCATACTGATTGTAACTGTTACTGCAACATAATGTGTAATATGTTATTACCACTGTACAAAAGGCTCTGTTCAGAATCTCTGTGTGTGATTAATAGTAAACAACAAAGGACCAATCGCCTTTACTGCAATATTACTCCTAATCATTGGTGCTATCAAGCTAGCCCTAGTGGTTCTGTGGGACCAACATGGAACCACATCCGGTTCTGAAGGACCAAAACTGTGTAGAATATGACTGATTAGGTTAGTGATCCTTCCCAAGTCAATTACGAAGTTGGTGCCCCGTGGTCTGATGGCAAAAGCTCTCGCTTCACATGGTTAGGGTCCGGGTTCGATTCCCGGCGAAGGGGTGGAAACATTGGACGTGTTTCCTTACACCAGTAAAATGGGTACCTGGGTATTAGTCGACTTGTGTGGGTTGCATCCTGGGACAAAACTGACCTAATTTGCCCGAAATGATCAGCATAACAAGCGGCTTTCTATATAGTACTATGTCATTAATGTCAGCTAGGCCTGTATACCTTGTACATGTACTTGTAGTAAATAAAAATATTATTATTATTATTCAGGTCATCCCAATACCTGCCACCTAATCCTAGTTACCTAAATTAATATATACATACCTCCATATCTCACAGTGGGCAATGTTTTGAGACAGTTAGAGAAGGGATTTCTGGTGAATGGATGTGGCAAACCTCCCTACACTATCCCCCCAAAACAAAGAATGCAGGGGTTAAGCCCTGTGTCACCTGAGATCCGTGTTGAGTCACGTGTCTGTCCTGCCTCATACCACAGCGACAGTTCCTTGATCACAGTGAAAGGTATCTATGGGCGACTTACCCGCCTATGGGTAAGTCACCCATTTCTCTCTCACTACCTATGGTGTGACTAGCCCACGGCTCACTAAGGTTTTTTTGCGACTGGCTCGGGGTGCCTACTCCCATATTAATGTGTAGGTAGTGTAATTACTATACTAAGCTAAAACGACTAACTCTAACTTAGCTTAAATACGTATTAGTAGTAGTGGAGGCATTTTTACTAGGCTAAGTCTTACTAATTTAGAGTGTGTACAGAACTGTGGCACTCCCCATAGTCATAGGTGGGGCTGCATTTTCCCCTCCCCCCCCCCCTTCCTGCTTAGGGACAGCGTTCACAGTCTGGAACTCAATGAGATTTTTGTTCAAAAATAAACGATCCACCGACCGGATTCATCCAAGAAATAAGTGAACCTGTGACCGGATTCAAAGCAGACAGAGTTTCGAGGCGCCCTTAAAGCCCAACCAGATTAAAAAATGAGGTATCATCTGACCGGATTCACAAGCTGACGGAGTTTTCAGGTGCCCTTATCAAACACCTAAACAGTTACTGCTAGCAGCGGTAATATAGTGTCATACACATACACATACAAATACAAATAGATACACATACAAATAGACTGATCTACACTAGAAAAGTATAACAACCAAAAATCATGTCGTGAAACTCTGTGTAACCTGCAGCCACCGTAACAACCCGGACCTCTGCATGGATTACATACAACTTCTGTTGGATATGGGTCCACACATCTTGTGCAGATATTCAGGAATCATCTACAAGTGATTTTAAACCAGGGAAGTGTTATTAGGTATGCCCAAATGAGGTCCAACTGTGGAAAAAAATCTCATTGATATTAAAAGACAGAAAAACCATAACGGCCTTCATAGAAAATCTGACAGCATTCTATAACAGATGGGAAAATAAAAGAACTGGGCCAGTTGGTACTATCGCCCCTTGTGCAGATGCTGTACTGGTAGACAGTAACTGTAAGGATACAGAAATGAAAGCTGGTGGCCCAGAGTGAGACAGGAGTTCTAGTAGGGAAACAGGTGTAGACAAGGACATACAAAACCCAATGTTGCAAACTAGCAATACCACTGGGGATAGTAAACAAGGGGATGCCCAAGGAATAGTGGAGATAAAAATACCAGAAATAACTAGTTAAGGCACCATTGTTAGGACTAGCGCTGAAGATAGTAAGGAAACAGAAAAACAAGCACAAATAGGGAATGCAGTCAAAAAGAAACAAGGCAGGCAGAAACAAGACCTAAATAAAATCAATGCATTAGGTATCTGCAGGCATGGAATATGTGGAAAAACAAATGGGACATGAAACTTTGACCACCCCAGAAAATGTCGTGCCCCTCTGACAACAGGAAAATGTAACCTTCCTGAACTTATATTGTCAGACACAACACCTAAAGAGGACAAGAAGATAAAGAGCTTGTAGACAATGAGACAACCTGGGTAGCCACAAACACTCTAGAGAGAGAAGATTTTTAGAGCCACGAACGAAAAAAAGCTGGCAGAAAATGACAGAAATCGTACACCAATTCCAATCATTTCTTGAGTGGAATCACAATCAATGGCCTCCACTCCTAAACAACAGATATTAGTGCCAGGAGAAAAAGACCCCTCACATGCCACTAATGCCACAAATACGAGGACATTCTTCTTTGCAAATATACGGGGTTTAAAGCCAGCAACAAACAACAAAATACCTTTCATCCGTGGACTGCTTATAGAATCCAACGCAATGTTCGCGGTTTTCACAGAGACCCACATATGAAATATGGATCCCAGGTTATAACCTATATAGATGCGACAGAGTGAATAAGCAAAAGGATGGGGGATGGGGGAGTTGACCTGTTTGTCACAGAATCACCAATGCCTCATATGATGTAGTTGAAATTTTGGCAGTAAAGATCGATAAACAAAACCTGGTCATTGTGGTTGTATACAAGCCTCTGGGTACAACTTCCCAACAATTCCAAGAACAGCTTTTAAAAATTGATCACTGTCCAGAAAATCTTCCAGCTCCTGCCCCCAACATCTTGCTCCTGGAGGATTTCAAGCTACGGCACCTAAAATGGAAGAATGTAACAAATAATGTTGAAGCAGAGATAACTCCAGGAGGTAGCTTAGATGAAAACCCATACACACACGAACTCTTAAATCTCTGCACCAAATTCACCTTAAACCAGCAAATAATAGAGCCAACGAGATTGGAGAATACACTGGACCTCATTTTCATTAACAATGATGATCTGATACGAAATATTACCATATCAAAAACAATATACTCAGATCACTACATAACAGTAATTCAGACATGTATGTGCGAGGTCCCAGACCAACAAAATGTGATCAGTCACGAGGGAACCTTCACCAAATTCAGCTTCAACAACAAAAACATAAGGTGGGACCATGTCAACCAGGACCTAAATGATAGAAACTGGGAAGATATCCAAACAACATGGATCCTAACCTATGTCTAGAATAACTCTGTGGCACTCGAGGTATGCTCAAGGCATATTCCTTGAAGGAAAAGGAAGAGAAGATGTAAACTAGAAAGAGAAAGGCGCTTCCTATACAGGAGAAGGCAAAGAATAACAGAGCGGCTAAAAGAGATCAATATATCTGTAATACGTAGGGAAGCACTGGTCTGAGAAATAGCAAACATCAAACTAAAGCTAAAGGAATCTTACAGGAGTCAAGAAATGTGGGAAGAACTAAAAGCCATAAATGAAACTGAAAGAAACACAAAATATTTCTTTGCTTATGCCAAATCAAATTCGAGAACATTACCCAGTATTTGACCCCTACTTAGAAGAGATGGGTCCTACATAGATGACAGCAAGGAAATCAGTGAGCTACCAAGTCCCACTGTGACTCGGTTTTTAGCGAGCCGCTAACCAGACTGAGAATCGAAGACCTAAATGATTTTTTATGAGAGAGAGACAGAATTTGGTAGACACACACTAACTGATATTATCCTGACGCCAAATGACTTCGAAAAGGCGATAAATGACGTGCCCATGCACTCTGCTGCAAGCCCATACTCATGGAACTCCGTGTTCATCAAGAACTGCAAGAGGCCCCTATCATGTGCTTATACCATCCTATGGAGAGGGAGCATGTACACAGGGGTTGTTCCACAGCTGCTAACAACAACACACATAGCCCCACTCCAGCAAAGAACTACAGAAGCAAGATCGCTGACCATCTTGATACCCATCAATTACACAACCCAAGGCAACGTGGGTTTAGAGCAGGTCACTCCTGCTCTATGACAAGGTCCTGGATGCTCTAGAAGACAAACAAACGAACAAGACAGTAGGTGTCAGGGGCCCAAGACTGTTCAATTGCATCGCAGCATACATAAGGGGGATTACGAATAGACCCCTGACTGTCTTCAAGAAGGCGCTGGACAGGCACCTCCAGTCAGTACCTGACTAGCCGGGCTGTGGCTCGTACGTCGAGTTGCGTGCGGCCAGCAGTAACAGCCTGGTTGATCAGGTCATGACCCACCATGAGGCCTGGTCACAGCCTGGGCTGAGGGGGCATTGACTTCCGAAACCCTTACCAGGTATACTCCAGGAATAAAATACGAATATGTAGCGCGAGTCTCACACATTTATTCAACCAACATTATTTATTATCACACTGGCCGATTCCCACCAAGGCAGGGTGGCCCGAAAAAGAAAAACTTTCACCATCATTCACTCCATCACTGTCTTGCCAGAAGGGTGCTTTACACTACAGTTTTTAAACTGCAACATTAACACCCCTCCTTCAGAGTGCATGCACTGTACTTCCCATCTCCAGGACTCAAGTCCGACCTGCCGGTTTCCCTGAACCCCTTCATAAATGTTACTTTGCTCACACTCCACCAGCACGTCAAGTATTAAAAACCATTTGTCTCCATTCACTCCTATCAAACACGCTCATGCATACCTGCTGGAAGTCCAAGCCCCTCGCACACAAAACCTCCTTTACCCCCTTTCTCCAACCTTTCCTAGGCCGACCCCTACCCCGCCTTCCTTCCACTACAGACTGATACACTCTTGAAGTCACTCTGTTTCGCTCCATTCTCTCTACATGTCCGAACCAACATGTCCATCATAATTATGTTTCACCTGAGGAGATGTGACTGATGTATAATGATTGCTGACCTGTCGCATTTTTAACGATTTACATGGTTTTACATATGATTTTACGTTTTTATGGATGCCATATCCGAATGGTAATTAATGTTTACTTTCATAAATCTGCTTTTACAGAGATACAAAGATAGACTGAAGACATCGCCTCCAGGCTGAGGGACTGATTACCTTAAACTCCTCCTCATCTTAAGAACATAAGAAAGGACAAGACTTACACACATGTGCAATAAACCATACCCCCGGCCGGGATTGAACCCGCGGTCATAGAGTCTCAAAACTCCAGCCCGTCGCGTTAGCCACTAGACCAGCTAGCCACAATAAGATTCATCCAACTAGGTATATTTCTACACCATAGGAAGGTTAGCACAGGCACCTCTGTGACCACAAATGCAAGTTTTTACAGACGAATCTCCAGCTAGCGTGGCCGTGACATGTGCAATATTTGGGTTTCTTTATTTGTAGACGTTTCGCCAATCAGTGGTTTTACCAATACAAGGACATATTCTGTATGTAGAACTATATACAAAAGATGAAGTAATCAGTCCCTTAGCCTTTGAGTTGGTGAAGATCACCGCAGTCTTGAAGGAACTGAAGTACAGCCATAGATCTTGCCGCTTATATATTGACGACAGGTGTACGACGTGCAGCAGACGAAGGCGTTGTCACTGGTAGGCGGGATTTCCCAGTGGAAGTAGGTTATGTACGAATGGTATATAATACCGACAAGATGAGATTAAGACACATGTGCAACATCTGGGTATCTTTATTGTAGACGTTTCGCCATCCAGTGGCTTTATCAATACAATCAGGATCCTTTCTTCTGCTTCAGAATCTCCACGACTATGGTGCTGTTCGCACCTACTCCTAGGTTGAGGGACTGATTACCTCATCTTCTGTACATAGTTCTACTGTCTTCAAGTTATGTCCTAGTTTTTGTATTGATAAAGCCACTGGATGGCGAAACGTCTACAATAAAGATACCCAGATGTTGCACATGTGTCTTACTCTCATGGAAGTAAGTTATGCCCAAGGAATGGGCCATAACTTTGATATACATTTGAAGAGTTTTTAGAGAATTTCACTACTCTCGGAGCCCGGTCATGGGCCAAGCTCGTCTGGTGCTTGCCTGGTCAACCAGGCTGTTGCTGCTTGAGACCCGCTGCCCCCATATCCATCACAGCCTGGCTGATCTGACACCTGATAAAGATACTTGTCCAGTTTCTTCTTGAAGGCTACTACACTTGTTCCAGCCGTGTTTCTGATGTCTTCTGGCAAGATGTTGAATAGCCTGGGACCCCGGATATTGTCCCCACCGCACCCCTGCTCCTCATTGTGTTTATTTTACACTTCCTTCCGTATCTCTCACTCCAGTATGTTGTTATGGCAGTGTGCAGATTCGGGACCAGACCCTCGAGTACTTTCCAGATATATATATATCATGTATCTTTCTCTCCTCCGCTCCAGTGAGTACATTTTCAAAACATAAAGGCGTCCCCAGTAGTTTAGGTGCTTTACTGGCTCAATATGAGCCAGTAAAGCACCTAAAGCTCTGATATTTCTCCTGCTGTGAACGGGGCCGTCAGCACTGAGCAATATTCTGAATGAGGGAGCACTAGCGATTTGAAGAGTGTTACCATCGGCATTATTTCCCTTGTTTTGAAAGTTCTCAATACCCACCCCGTCATCTTCCTGGCTGTCGTGATCTTTGTCTTGTTATGGTCTTTAAAAGAAAGGTCCGCTGACATAATTATTCCCAGGTCTTTTACGTGTTCCTTACGTTCTATTTGGTGACCCTCTTGAGTTTAATATATAGTGCTCCTTTTGAGTTTTTCATTCTTTCCGTACCTAAGCAGCTGGAACTTATCACCATTGAACGTCATGTTGTTCTCTCCTACCCACTGGAAAATTCTGCTTGTCTTCCTGTAATTTTTCAGTGTCCTCTACCATAGTGACTTTCTGCTTATTTTAATGTCATTTGCAAATGATGATACAAAAGTGTGCCGGGTGTTTTTATCTATGTCTGCTATGAGGATGAGAAACAGCAGAGGTGCCAGGACAGTGCCTTGGGGCACTAAACTTTTTACCTCGCTGATGCTGGATCTTGCTCTGTTCACTACTACTTTTTGTGTTCTGTATGTTAGGAACCCGAAAACCCATCTGCCTACCTTCCCCATAAAGCCTATGGCCTTTATTATGTGCGCTATCACTCCATGATTGCATTTGTCAAACGCCTTTGCAAAATCTGTAAATCACATCTGTGTTATGGTCGTCTTCCAACGCCTCCGTAATTCTGTCAAAATGGTTCAGCAGCTGTGACAGATATGATCGTCCTGCTCTACAACCATGCTGGTTCGGGTTATGTTGGTTGTGCTGCTCAATGAAATTTATAATCTGCCGTCTCATCACTCTTTCGAAGATTTTTATGTGAGAAGTTAGGGGTACCGGTCTGCAAGTTTTAGCTAGTGCTCTACTACCTCCCTTATGCAAAGGAGCTGTCTGCACTCTTTAAGACCTCCAGCATTTCATCTAGATCTAGGCCCTTTCTCCGAAGAATACTGAGGGTTCGTACTAGTGATGCTTTGCACTTTTTTGTAAATAGAGCATTCCATGAATCTGGTCCAGGTGCTGAGTGAGTGAGCATGTTTTCCATTTCTTTTTCGAAAACTATGGGATTTGTTCTAATGTCAGTTAGTTGGTCTGCGCGGCCTTCTTCTGTAGCGAAAAATATTTCTGCATTTTCCACCTTGCTGTTATTTAGTGGGTTGCTGAGCACCGACTCACACTGTTCTTTTAGGATTTCACTCATTTCCTGTTCATCGTCAGTATACGAGTCTCCTCTCAATAATGGTCCACTTCTACATGTAGTTCTTAGCTTGGATTTTGCATAGAATAGAAATATTTTGGGTTTCTTGCAATATCCTGTATGATACTTTGTTCCCTTTGTACTTCTGTTAGATATGACATCCTAAGTTTTTGCTCTAATTCAGTGATCTCTCGACTAAGACTATCTTCCCTCTGTTTCGACATATTTGTGTTTTCAAACAATTCAGTAACCCGTTTTCTTCTTCTGTACCATCTCCTACGCTTTCTCACTGAATCTAATCTTCTGGGTTTCCACAATGGTACGTGCTTCATACATACCTTGTTTGCTTGTGTGTGTGTGTGATGAATGGTTTGAAAAACCGACAAGTTGAAGATTGAGACACTTATGCAACATATGGGAATCTTTATTCAGGAAACGTTTCGCCACACAGTGGCTTCATCAGTCCAATACAAAGTAGAAAGGCGTAAGGAGAGGAGGAGTTTGAGGTAATCAGTCCCTCAGCCTGGAGTCGATGCTGTACATTCTACAAGATTGATGGACGAAAATTCTTCTTATTTTCACTAACGTTTTCTTGGCTCACTCAAAAAACATGGCGACTCTTCCTGCTCGTCCGCGCCGGCGCCGAGCTTCCCATTTTTTTATAATATAATTTTTATTAAATACAATATAGGCCATCAATTTACATATAAAATACTGTATTTCCGGAAAATACATACAGTATTTTCCACAATAATAGAGGTGTATGTAGTGCTGTTTGAGGAACACGGTAACGAATTTTAGAAAAGATCTCAACCTGAGGTGTCGGCGGCTAGGTTTGCCGCTGTGATCTGAAGATGCTGAGAAATTCATTAGGATTCTTTCACAGTTTACTTATGTCAGCTGCAATTGTTGATGTAAAATTCTTCGTGACGTATAATCATAAGCATAATTTTTTAAGGGGTCGACCGGTAAGCCAGTGGAATGCCTCGGTCAGATGACCAAAAGCTCCAGCTGTGGGCCATATGACTAAGACCTAACCTAACCTTTGTGACGTGGACGTTTAGGAAGTTCTGTGAGGACTACCATAACTGTTTGTGGGATAAGATTTGCTGAAGATGTATCAAGTGTAAGTGGAGTTTAACTGAAGTGTATCAAGTGTAAGTGGAGTTTAACTGAAGTGTATCAAGTGTAAGTGGAGTTTAACTGAAGTGTATCAAGTGTAAGTGGAGTTTAACTGAAGTGTATCAAGTGTAAGTGGAGTTTAACTGAAGTGTATCAAGTGTAAGTAGAGTTTAACTGAAGTGTGTCAAGTGTAAGTGGAGTTTAACTGAAGTGTGTCAAGTGTAAGTGGAGTTTAACTGAAGTGTATCAAGTGTAAGTGGAGTTTAACTGAAGTGTATCAAGTGTAAGTAGAGTTTAACTGAAGTGTGTCAAGTGTAAGTGGAGTTTAACTGAAGTGTATCAAGTGTAAGTAGAGTTTAACTGAAGTGTGTCAAGTGTAAGTGGAGTTTAACTGAAGTGTATCAAGTGTAAGTGGAGTTTAACTGAAGTGTATCAAGTGTAAGTGGAGTTTAACTGAAGTGTGTCAAGTGTAAGTGGAGTTTAACTGAAGTGTATCAAGTGTAAGTGGAGTTTAACTGAAGTGTGTCAAGTGTAAGTGGAGTTTAACTGAAGTGTATCAAGTGTAAGTAGAGTTTAACTGAAGTGTGTCAAGTGTAAGTGGAGTTTAACTGAAGTGTATCAAGTGTAAGTGGAGTTTAACTGAAGTGTATCAAGTGTAAGTGGAGTTTAACTGAAGTGTATCAAGTGTAAGTGGAGTTTAACTGAAGTGTATCAAGTGTAAGTGGAGTTTAACTGAAGTGTATCAAGTGTAAGTGGAGTTTAACTGAAGTGTATCAAGTGTAAGTAGAGTTTAACTGAAGTGTATCAAGTGTAAGTAGAGTTTAACTGAAGTGTATCAAGTGTAAGTAGAGTTTAACTGAAGTGTATCAAGTGTAAGTGGAGTTTAACTGAAGTGTATCAAGTGTAAGTGGAGTTTAACTGAAGTGTGTCAAGTGTAAGTGGAGTTTAACTGAAGTGTATCAAGTGTAAGTGGAGTTTAACTGAAGTGTATCAAGTGTAAGTGGAGTTTAACTGAAGTGTGTCAAGTGTAAGTGGAGTTTAACTGAAGTGTGTCAAGTGTAAGTGGAGTTTAACTGAAGTGTGTCAAGTGTAAGTGGAGTTTAACTGAAGTGTATCAAGTGTAAGTGGAGTTTAACTGAAGTGTATCAAGTGTAAGTGGAGTTTAACTGAAGTGTATCAAGTGTAAGTGGAGTTTAACTGAAGTGTGTCAAGTGTAAGTGGAGTTTAACTGAAGTGTGTCAAGTGTAAGTGGAGTTTAACTGAAGTGTGTCAAGTGTAAGTGGAGTTTAACTGAAGTGTATCAAGTGTAAGTGGAGTTTAACTGAAGTGTATCAAGTGTAAGTGGAGTTTAACTGAAGTGTGTCAAGTGTAAGTGGAGTTTAACTGAAGTGTGTCAAGTGTAAGTGGAGTTTAACTGAAGTGTATCAAGTGTAAGTGGAGTTTAACTGAAGTGTATCAAGTGTAAGTAGAGTTTAACTGAAGTGTGTCAAGTGTAAGTGGAGTTTAACTGAAGTGTGTCAAGTGTAAGTGGAGTTTAACTGAAGTGTATCAAGTGTAAGTGGAGTTTAACTGAAGTGTATCAAGTGTAAGTGGAGTTTAACTGAAGTGTATCAAGTGTAAGTGGAGTTTAACTGAAGTGTGTCAAGTGTAAGTGGAGTTTAACTGAAGTGTGTCAAGTGTAAGTGGAGTTTAACTGAAGTGTATCAAGTGTAAGTGGAGTTTAACTGAAGTGTGTCAAGTGTAAGTGGAGTTTAACTGAAGTGTATCAAGTGTAAGTGGAGTTTAACTGAAGTGTATCAAGTGTAAGTGGAGTTTAACTGAAGTGTATCAAGTGTAAGTGGAGTTTAACTGAAGTGTATCAAGTGTAAGTGAGTTTAACTGAAGTGTATCAAGTGTAAGTAGAGTTAACTGAAGTGTATCAAGTGTAAGTAGAGTTTAACTGAAGTGTACAAGTGTAAGTGAGTTTAACTGAAGTGTATCAAGTGTAAGTGGAGTTTAACTGAAGTGTATCAAGTGTAAGTGGAGTTTAACTGAAGTGTATCAAGTGTAAGTGGAGTTTAACTGAAGTGTATCAAGTGTAAGTGGAGTTTAACTGAAGTGTATCAAGTGTAAGTGGAGTTTAACTGAAGTGTATCAAGTGTAAGTGGAGTTTAACTGAAGTGTATCAAGTGTAAGTGGAGTTTAACTGAAGTGTGTCAAGTGTAAGTGGAGTTTAACTGAAGTGTATCAAGTGTAAGTGGAGTTTAACTGAAGTGTATCAAGTGTAAGTGGAGTTTAACTGAAGTGTATCAAGTGTAAGTGGAGTTTAACTGAAGTGTATCAAGTGTAAGTGGAGTTTAACTGAAGTGTATCAAGTGTAAGTGGAGTTTAACTGAAGTGTATCAAGTGTAAGTGGAGTTTAACTGAAGTGTATCAAGTGTAAGTGGAGTTTAACTGAAGTGTATCAAGTGTAAGTGGAGTTTAACTGAAGTGTGTCAAGTGTAAGTGGAGTTTAACTGAAGTGTATCAAGTGTAAGTGGAGTTTAACTGAAGTGATCAAGTGTAAGTGGAGTTTAACTGAAGTGTATCAAGTGTAAGTGGAGTTTAACTGAAGTGTATCAAGTGTAAGTGGAGTTTAACTGAAGTGTATCAAGTGTAAGTGAGTTTAACTGAAGTGTATCAAGTGTAAGTGGAGTTTAACTGAAGTGTATCAAGTGTAAGTGGAGTTTAACTGAAGTGTGTCAAGTGTAAGTGGAGTTTAACTGAAGTGTATCAAGTGTAAGTGGAGTTTAACTGAAGTGTTCAAGTGTAAGTGGAGTTTAACTGAAGTGTATCAAGTGTAAGTGGAGTTTAACTGAAGTGTATCAAGTGTAAGTAGGAGTTTAACTGAAGTGTGTCAAGTGTAAGTGGAGTTTAACTGAAGTGTTCAAGTGTAAGTGGAGTTTAACTGAAGTGTATCAAGTGTAAGTGGAGTTTAACTGAAGTGTATCAAGTGTAAGTGGAGTTTAACTGAAGTGTATCAAGTGTAAGTGGAGTTTAACTGAAGTGTGTCAAGTGTAAGTGGAGTTTAACTGAAGTGTATCAAGTGTAAGTGGAGTTTAACTGAAGTGTATCAAGTGTAAGTGGAGTTTAACTGAAGTGTATCAAGTGTAAGTGGAGTTTAACTGAAGTGTATCAAGTGTAAGTGGAGTTTAACTGAAGTGTATCAAGTGTAAGTGGAGTTTAACTGAAGTGTATCAAGTGTAAGTGGAGTTTAACTGAAGTGTATCAAGTGTAAGTGGAGTTTAACTGAAGTGTATCAAGTGTAAGTAGAGTTTAACTGAAGTGTATCAAGTGTAAGTAGAGTTTAACTGAAGTGTATCAAGTGTAAGTGGAGTTTAACTGAAGTGTATCAAGTGTAAGTGGAGTTTAACTGAAGTGTATCAAGTGTAAGTGGAGTTTAACTGAAGTGTATCAAGTGTAAGTGGAGTTTAACTGAAGTGTATCAAGTGTAAGTGGAGTTTAACTGAAGTGTATCAAGTGTAAGTGGAGTTTAACTGAAGTGTATCAAGTGTAAGTGGAGTTTAACTGAAGTGTTCAAGTGTAAGTGGAGTTTAACTGAAGTGTATCAAGTGTAAGTGGAGTTTAACTGAAGTGTATCAAGTGTAAGTGGAGTTTAACTGAAGTGTATCAAGTGTAAGTGGAGTTTAACTGAAGTGTATCAAGTGTAAGTGGAGTTTAACTGAAGTGTATCAAGTGTAAGTGGAGTTTAACTGAAGTGTATCAAGTGTAAGTGGAGTTTAACTGAAGTGTATCAAGTGTAAGTGGAGTTTAACTGAAGTGTATCAAGTGTAAGTGGAGTTTAACTGAAGTGTATCAAGTGTAAGTGGAGTTTAACTGAAGTGTATCAAGTGTAAGTGGAGTTTAACTGAAGTGTATCAAGTGTAAGTGGAGTTTAACTGAAGTGTATCAAGTGTAAGTGGAGTTTAACTGAAGTGTATCAAGTGTAAGTGGAGTTTAACTGAAGTGTATCAAGTGTAAGTGGAGTTTAACTGAAGTGTATCAAGTGTAAGTGGAGTTTAACTGAAGTGTATCAAGTGTAAGTGGAGTTTAACTGAAGTGTATCAAGTGTAAGTGGAGTTTAACTGAAGTGTATCAAGTGTAAGTGGAGTTTAACTGAAGTGTTCAAGTGTAAGTGGAGTTTAACTGAAGTGTATCAAGTGTAAGTGGAGTTTAACTGAAGTGTATCAAGTGTAAGTGGAGTTTAACTGAAGTGTATCAAGTGTAAGTGGAGTTTAACTGAAGTGTATCAAGTGTAAGTGGAGTTTAACTGAAGTGTATCAAGTGTAAGTGGAGTTTAACTGAAGTGTATCAAGTGTAAGTGGAGTTTAACTGAAGTGTATCAAGTGTAAGTGGAGTTTAACTGAAGTGTATCAAGTGTAAGTGGAGTTTAACTGAAGTGTATCAAGTGTAAGTGGAGTTTAACTGAAGTGTATCAAGTGTAAGTGGAGTTTAACTGAAGTGTATCAAGTGTAAGTGGAGTCTGAGGTGGTGTGGAATCATTTCATGTGAATGAAAAAAGTTTTCCCTAGTTGTCTTTTAGGTCGTCTCTCTGTGTTATGCCTATTATTTTTTTTATTGAAAAGAAATTCAAGTAGTCAGCTGTTAAATTCTGTTCGAAAATATACCTAGAAGCCTACACTAACCTTACTAAAGATTTCTTAATGTAACCGAGATTAATTAATTTATGTAAGAGACTGATGAAGTATATTTAAATGCTTTGTCTGGAAGGTCAGATATTTATGTTATTAACTATCTTTTAAACTCCACAGCTGGCTTCCCCAGCTCTGTGCTACAGGAAGTGGAAGTGACAGTGTTTGAATCCAAAGAATGTGACAAGAGTTACTCCACTCTGCTGGAGTACCCCAGCTCCTGGCCTCTAGGCATCGGGGAGGAGATAGTATGTGCAGGAGACCGCAGTGGTGGAAGAGACTCGTGCCAGGTAACAGTTCAATTCAATTCAATTCAATTCAATTCAGTTCAAGTTTATTCTCTATAAGGGTTACAATGTGGGGTTTACAGGTTTTGGGTATTGTGTGGTTTACATGTTATAAAATACTAATTACAGAGGGGGCCACTAGGACACCTAGCATGGCTAGGTATTTCGAGCAGACTTAGATTAATTCTTAACATTAAATCCTTACAGATTATGGTATTAAGGCTAAGTGACTACATCATAATTTGTGAGTTTAGCAATGTGAATGCTTTTGTTTTGGCACAATACAAAGTGTTTATATTGGAGTATCATAGGCAAACTTATGACTAGTTGGGATTCATTATTTTAAGGTTAAGATTAGTATTTCTGGGTTTATAGTCAGTGGGTGAGTGAATGTAATTATGAACCACCAGGTGGTTATCATGTAGTTAGTTGTCGGGGTGGATCAGGGAGATAAGATGTTTTCTAACCGTAGTTTTGAAAGTGATGAATGTGTCTGCAGTTCTAGAGTTTTCAGGTAGGGTGTTCTAGATTTTAGGTCCTTTGAAATACATTGAATTTTTGTAAAGGTTTAGTCGGACACGGGGAATGTCATAGAGATGTTTATGTCTGGTGTTATGCCTGGGGATCCTGTCATAACTATCAAGCAAGCGTTTTAGGTCAAGGTTAATATTGGAATTTAAGGTCCTGTAGATATAGATTGCACAGTAGTAAGTGTGGATGTTCTGAACAGGGAGTAAGTTTAGATCTATGAAGAGTGGGGGGGGGGTTGCCAGGGATGGGATTTAGAGATTATTCTTACTGCGGCTTTTTGTTGGGTTATTAATGGCTTCAGGTGTGTTGATGCAGTTGATCCCCAAGCACAGACAGCATAGGTGAGGTATGGATGTATAAGTAAATGGTATAGTGTGAGAAGGGCAGTTTGCGGCACGTAGTATCGTATCTTAGAGAGGATCCCCACCGTTTTGGATACTATTTTTGTTATGTGTTAGATATGGGTGCTGAAATTTAGATTGTTGTCGAGGTATAGGCCAAGGAATTTGCCCTCATTATGTCTGGCAATTAGAGTGTTGTCGATCTTAATGTTAAGTTGCACAACACCTGCACTGCTACCAAACATAATATAGTAGGTTTTGTAAGTGTTAAGTGTAAGTTTATTGGCTGTCATCCAAGTCGACATTTTGAGCAGCTCCTCGTTAACAATGGTGCTGAGGGTGGCAAGACTAGGGTGGGAGATGACATAAGTCGTGTCGTCAGCAAAGAGAATGGGTTTCAGGTGTTGGGATACGTTTGGAAGATCATTGATGTAAATGAGGAAGAGCAGGGGTCCAAGGACACTTCCCTGCGGAACTCCAGTATCAAGTGGCCGTATTGATGAGGCTGTGTCTTTAATGGTGACATACTGATACCTATTAGAAAGGTAGGATTTAAAATATGCAAGCGCATGGCCTCTTATACCATAGTGGTCAAGTTTGTGGGAGTAGGATGCCGTGGTCTAATGTGTCAAACGCTTTTCTTAGGTCAATAAAAATTCCTAGCGGATATTCTTTATTTTCCAATGCTGTGTAAAGCAGGTCTAGCATTTTTATAATTGCATCATTAGTGTTTTTATTTTTCCTGAATCCAAATTGGCAGGGGTTGAGTATGTTTTGTGACGTTATAAATGAATATAGTCTCCTGTGCACGAGTTTCTCGAAGATTTTGGATAGCAATGGTAAGTTTGACATTGGCCTATAGTTGTTTACATCTGTAGGGTCACCACCTTTATGTATTGGTGTAACCCTTGCTGTCTTGAGTAGTGTCGGAAAAGTGCTAGTTTCTAGTGACTTGTTAAAAAGTAATGTAATAGCATGCGAAAGGACATGGGCCGCTCACTTGTACAATAATGGTGGGACGTGAGACAGATTCCCCGAGTTATTTTTAAGTGACTATGATCGCGGTGACTTCCGTGGACTCAGTTTGTACAAGAAAGAAGGAATTTGGGAAATTCCCATCTAGGTAGTCCCCGGCACGGGCATTGGTACGTGGGATTTTACTGGCGAGATTAGATCCTATGTTTGAGAAGAAGTCGTTTATCTTGTTAGCTGTATCAGTGAGATGCAGTGGTGTTTCATGAGGTTTAGTTAGAACAATATTCTTGTTTTTTTTTTAGTTTGTGGGTCCCCAGAATCTGAGAGAGTGTTTTCCAGGTCTTTTTTATATCTCCTCTTGTGTCAGTGAATCTACTGGAGTAGTATAGTTGTTTGGCTTTCTTTATTAATTTGGTGAGAACTGTTGAATATTGTTTAAGAATATCTTTGTGTATTAAGCCCTGTCTATATTGCTTTTCAAATTGGTGTTTCTTATCAATGGATTTCAGAATGCTGTTGGTTAGCCATGGGCAACCAAGCCGTTTATTCGTGATCTGTTTCGTTTTTATAGGACAACGTTTGTTGTATAGTCTAAGTATTTTGTTAAGAAAAGTGTCTGTCCAATCGTCAATACCATTGGCATTGGAGAATTCTGTAGGCCAGTCAACAGTCTCTAGGTCTGCTGTGAAATTCCTTATTGAGGCATCGTCGTGGAGTCTAAATGAAACTTTGTTGTATTCAAGTGGTGGTTTACTAATGTTTGTCAGGAGGAAGGTAGGGTAGTGGTCAGTAGTGCTATCTGTGATTATCCCTGATTAAGGGGGGCTAGTATATTGGTCCATATGTGGTCTATTATGGTTGCACTTGTCTCAGTCAGCCTGGTTGGTCTAGTTATTGTTGGTATGAGAAGTGTGTTGTTCATATTGTTGATGAAATCAGTTACAGGTTGATCATCTGGTAGGCCAAGGTTGATATTGAAGTCTCCAGCTAAGAGAAGGTGGTGCTTGTTCATTTGTCTGCTTGTTCATTTGACTTTAGATTCTCACTGAAGTTTGGGATGTTTGTGTGGGGTATCCGGTATATGGCACCGATTGTCTCCAAGAACACTGTGGTGGTGTTCCTTTGTTATTTTAAGCTGGAGTAGAAAACTTAGTTCCAATACATCAGCAGTTAAAGACACTTAGTTGATCAAATTGTTAGATTAAAACCAATTGACTGAATGTGAGTCATTAAGTCATAGCACCAATATTCCAGTGGTTGTTTAATCACCAGTACGCTAGGGGTTACTTAATGATAGATGGGAATCGTAAGTCAGCAGTAACTTAACTTATACCCAACACTGGTATGTCATCGGTTACTCAACCGGTTCAGGGATTGTTTAACCACTAAATCCTGCATAGGGAGCAATTATTGCCGACGATAAAAGCACCACTTAACATAGTGGTGATCACTAGCTATCCATTTTCTAGTTCTTAGGGAGGAGAATGAGAAATTAAAATATTTTGATAAGAAGGATGGCATGTGCAATAATGAATGTTAGGTGGTTGGCAGAAACGATGGGAAACCATGTTGAATGTAACGAATGGAAAGTGAGTTTGAGAAGTGGCAGGACGAAACTGAGGAACGATTAGTAAGTTTATTCAGGTATACACAAATACTGTTACACAGATTATTATACACAGCAGTATATGTGTAGAACCTACGATAACACAAAGTGACTTATTTTCACTGGGGTCTTTTTATTGCCCTATTATTATATTATAAAGGAGATAATATGTTATTATTATACTATAAAGGAGATATACTAGGAATAAAGTAAATTGAGGTTAGGTTAGGTAAGGTTCGTCAGGAAACAGGACAAATGTTTCCTGACGCGGGTCTTAGTCAGATGATGACCCGCCTTTGGAGCTTTTGGTCATCTGACCGAGGCCTTCCGCTGGCTTACCGGTCCACCCCTTTAAAAATTATGATCATTTATAACCATTGTAAATTGAGTTATTTATATTTACATGTGTGTTAGCTAAAAATATAAACAATCATTCTCCTCCCTATCTGTCGCTACATTCATTAGGTATCTTTTGGCTGTCTTCTTGAACTGGTTCATGTACAGGCAGTCTGTTCCATTCCTTTATTGTTGTATAATAAAGGGTGTTTGAAGCCTGGCCACTGACTGTGGCTACTACAAAGTTGTGTTCTCTCCCCCTGGTATTGTGATTACTTTGGTTCCCAACCTTGACAAAATTAGCAGCAAGATATTCTGGACACTGTTTGTGAGCAATTTTATAAACTTAATTTAACTTCAGTTGTTTTACTCTGTCTTCAATATTCAGCATATCCAACTGCTGTAATTCATCCAGGCCTACATGTTCTCTTGGACCCAGGCCTACATGTTCTCTTGGACCCAGGCCTACATGTTCTCTTAGAACCCAGGCCTACATGTTCTCTTGGACCCAGGCCTACGTGTTCTCTTGGACCCAGGCCTACGTGTTCTCTTGGACCCAGGCTTACATGTTCTCTTGGAACCAGGCCTACATGTTCTCTTGGACCCAGGCCTACGTGTTCTCTTGGACCCAGGCCTAAATGTTCTCTTAGACCCAGGCCTACATGTTCTCTTGGACCCAGGCCTACGTGTTCTCTTGAACCCAGGGCTAAATGTTCTCTTGGACCCAGTCCTACATGTTCTCTTGGACCCAGGCCTACATGTTCTCTTGGACCCAGGCCTGCATGTTCTCTTAGAACCCAGGCCTACATGTTCTCTTGGACCCAGGCCTACGTGTTCTCTTGGACCCAGGCCTACGTGTTCTCTTGGACCCAGGCTTACATGTTCTCTTGGAACCAGGCCTACATGTTCTCTTGGACCCAGGCCTACGTGTTCTCTTGGACCCAGGCCTAAATGTTCTCTTAGACCCAGGCCTACATGTTCTCTTGGAACCAGGCCTACATGTTCTCTTGGACCCAGGCCTACGTGTTCTCTTGGACCCAGGCCTAAATGTTCTCTTAGACCCAGGCCTACATGTTCTCTTGGACCCAGGCCTACGTGTTCTCTTGAACCCAGGGCTAAATGTTCTCTTGGACCCAGTCCTACATGTTCTCTTGGACCCAGGCCTACATGTTCTCTTGGACCCAGGACTACATGTTCTCTTGGACCCAGGCCTATATGTTCTCTTGGACCCAGGCCTAAATGTTCTCTTAGACCCAGGCCTACATGTTCTCTTGGACCCAGGCCTACGTGTTCTCTTGAACCCAGGGCTAAATGTTCTCTTGGACCGAGTCCTACATGTTCTCTTGGACCCAGGGCTAAATGTTCTCTTGGACCCAGGACTACATGTTCTCTTGGACCCAGGCCTACATGTTATCTTGGACCCAGGCCTATATATTCTCTTGGACCCAGGCCTACGTGTTATCTTGGACCCAGGTCTACATGTTCTCTTGGACCCAGGTCTACATGTTCTCTTGGACCCAGGTCTACATGTTCTCTTGGACCCAGGTCTACATGTTCTCTTGGACCCAGGTCTACATGTTCTCTTGGACAAAGGTCTACATGTTCTCTTGGACCCAGGCCTACGTGTTCTCTTGGACCCAGGTCTACGTGTTCTCTTGGACCCAGGTCTATATGTTCTCTCGGACCCAGGTCTACATGTTCTCTTGGACCCAGGTCTATATGTTCTCTTGTACTCAGGCCTAAATGTTCTCTTGGACCCAGGTCTAGGTGTTCTCTTGGACCAAGGTCTACATGATCTCTTGGACCCAGGTCTACATGTTCTCTTGGACCCGGGTCTACGTGTTCTCTTGGACGCAGCCCTAATTGTTCTCTTGGACCCAGGTCTACGTGTTCTCTTAGAACCAGGTCTACATGTTCTCTTGGACCCAGGTCTACGTGTTCTCTTGGACCCAGGTCTACATGTTCTCTTGGACCCGGGTCTACGTGTTCTCTTGGGCCCAGGTCTACGTGTTCTCTTGGACCCAGGTCTACGTGTTCTCTTGGACCCAGGTCTGCATGTTCTTTTGGACCCAGGTCTACGTGTTCTCTTGGACCCAGGTCTACATGTTCTATTGGATCCAGGTCTACGTGTTCTCTTGGGCCCAGGTCTACATGTTCTCTTGGACCCAGGTCTACGTGTTCTATTGGAACCAGGTCTACGTGTTCTCTTGGACCCAGATCTACACGTTCTCTTAGGCCCAGGTCTACGTTTTCTCTTGGACCCAGGTCTACATGCTCTCTTGGACCCAGGTCTACGTGTTCTCTTGGACCCAGGTCTGCGTGTTCTCTTGGACCCAGGTCTACGTGTTCTCTTGGACCCAGGTCTACATTTTCTCTTGGACCCAGGTCTACATGTTCTCTTGGACCCAGGTCTACATTTTCTCTTGGACCCAGGTCCACATGTTCTCTTGGACCCAGGTCTCATTGTTCTCTTGGACCCAGGCCTACATGTTCTCTTGGACCCAGGCCTACATGTTCTCTTGGACCCAAGTGTACATGTTCTCTTGGACGCAGGTCTACGTGTTCTCTTGGACCCAGGTCTACATGTTCTCTTGGACCCAGGTCTACGTGTTCTCTTGGACCCAGGTCTACATGTTCTCTTGGACCCAGGTCTACGTGTTCTATTGGATGCAGGTCTACGTGTTCTCTTGGACCCAGGTCTACATGTTTTCTTGGACCCAGGTGTACGTTTTCTCTTGGACCCAGGTCTACATGTTCTCTTGGAACCAGGTCTACGTGTTCTCTTGGACCGAAATCTACGTGTTCTCTTGGACCCAGGTCTTACTTGTTCTCTTGGACCCAGGTCTGCGTGTTCTCTTGGACCCAGGTCTGCGTGTTCTCTTGGACCCAGGTCTACATGTTCTCCTGAACCCAGGTCTACATGTTCTCTTGGACCCAGGCCTACATGTTCTCTTGGACCCAGGACTACATGTTCTCTTGGACCCAGGACTACATGTTCTCTTGGACCCAGGTCTACATGTTCTCTTGGACCCAGGTCTACATGTTCTCTTGGACCCAGGCCTAAAATTTCTCCTGGACCCAGGCCTACATGTTCTCTTGGACCCAGGACTACATGTTCTCTTGGACCCATGCCTACATGTTCTCTTGGACCCAGGCCTACATGTTCTCTTGGACCCAGGCCTACGTGTTCTCTTGGACCCAGGTCTACATGTTCTCTTGGACCCAGGTGTACGTTTTCTCTTGGACCCAGGTCTACGTGTTCTCTTGGACCCAGGTCTGCGTGTTCTCTTGGACCCAGGTCCGCGTGTTCTCTTGGACCCAGGTCTACGTGTTCTCTTGGACCCAGGTCTACATGTTCTCTTAGACCCAGGTCTCCATGTTCTCTTGGACCCAGGTCTACATGTCTCCTAGACCCAGGTCTACGTGTTCTCTTGGACCCAGGTCTACGTGTTCTCTTGGACCCAGGTCTGCGTGTTCTCTTGGACCCAGGTCCGCGTGTTCTCTTGGACCCAGGTCTACGTGTTCTCATGGACCCAGGTCTACATGTTCTCTTGGACCCAGGTCTATATGTTCTCTTGGACCCAGGTCTACATGTTGTCTTCGACTCAGGTCTACATGTTCTCTTGGACTCAGGCCTACATGTTGTCTTGGACTCAGGTCTACATGTTCTATAGGAC
This sequence comes from Cherax quadricarinatus, assembly GCF_026875155.1. Taxonomy (NCBI): domain Eukaryota; kingdom Metazoa; phylum Arthropoda; class Malacostraca; order Decapoda; family Parastacidae; genus Cherax; species Cherax quadricarinatus. The sequence continues at coordinate 14,009,535 of NC_069458.1, read as the reverse complement.
TCAGGCCTACATGTTGTCTTGGACTCAGGTCTACATGTTCTCTTGGACTCAGGCCTACATGTTGTCTTGGACTCAGGTCTACATGTTGTCTTCGACTCAGGTCTACATGTTCTCTTGGACTCAGGTCTACATGTTGTCTTGGACTCAGGTCTACATGTTGTCTTGGACTCAGGTCTACATGTTGTCTTCGACTCAGGTCTACATGTTACCTCTGACTCAGGTCTACATGTTGTCTTGGACTCAGGTCTACATGTTGTCTTCGACTCAGGTCTACATGTTGTCTTTGACTCAGGTCTACATGTTATCTTGGACTCAGGTCTACATGCTATCTTGGACTCAGATCTACATGTTGTCTTGGACCCAGGTCTATATGTTGTCTTTGACTCAGGTCTACATGTTATCTTTGACTCAGGTCTACATGTTGTCTTCGACTCAGGTCTACATGTTCTCTTGGACTCAGGTCTACATGTTATCTTGGACTCAGATCTACATGTTATCTTGGACTCAGATCTACATGTTGTCTTGGACTCAGGTCTACATGTTGTCTTTGACTCAGGTCTACATGTTATCTTGGACTCAGGTCAACATGTTCTCTTGGACACAGGTCAACATGTTATCTTGGACTCAGGTTTACATGTTGTCTTGGACTCAGGTCTACATGTTGTCTTGGACTCAGGTCTACATGTTGTCTTGGGCTCAGGTCTACATGTTGTCTTGGACTCAGATCTACATGTTATCTTGGACTCAAGTCTACATGCCTTGGACACAGGTCAACATGTTCTCTTGGACTCAGGTCTACATGTTGTCTTGGACTCATGTCTACATGTTCTCTTGAACTCAGGTCTGTATGTTGTCTTGGACTCAGGTCAACACATTGTCTTGGACTCACGTCTACATGTTATCTTTGACTCAGGTCTACATGTTATCTTGGACCCAGGTCTACATGTTCTCTTGGACCCAGGTCTACATGTTATATTGGACCCAGGTCTACATGTTATCTTGGACCCAGGTCTACATGTTATCTTGGACCCAGGTCTACATGGTCTCTTGTACGCAGGTCTACATGTTATCTTGGACTCAGTTCTGCATGTTATCTTGGACTCAGGTCTACATGTTATCTTGGACTCAGGTCTACATGTTGTCTTGGACTCAGGTCTACATGTTGTCTTGGACTCAGGTCTACATGTTGTCTTGGACTCAGGTCTACATGTTCTCTTGGACTCAGGTTTACATGTTGTCTTGGACTCAGGTTTACATGTTATCTTGGACCCAGGTCTACATGTTATCTTGGACTCAGGTCTACATGTTATCTTGGACTCAGGTCTACATGTTATCTTGGACTCAGGTCAACATGTTATCTTGGACTCTGGTCTACATGTTGTCTTGGACTCAGGTCTACATGTTCTCTTGGACTCAGGTCTACATATTGTCTTGGACTCAGGTCTACATGTTGTCTTGGACTCAGGTCAACATGTTCTCTTGGACTCAGGTCTACATGTTGTCTTGGACTCAGGTTTACATGTTCTCTTGGACCCAGGTCTACATGTTATCTTGGACTCAGGTCTACATGTTCTCTTGGACTCAGATCTACATGTTATCTTGGACTCAGGTCTACATGTTATCTTGGACTCAGGTCTACATGTTGTCTTGGACTCAGGTCTACATGTTGTCTTGGACGCAGGTCTACATGTTCTTTTGGACTCATGTCTACATGTTCTCTTGGACTCAGGTCTATATGTTGTCTTTGACTCAGGTCTACATGCTGTCTTGGACACAGGTCTACATGTTGTCTTGGACGCAGGTCTATATGTTGTCTTTGACTCAGGTCTACATGTTCTTTTGGACTCAGGTCTACATGTTGTCTTGGACTCAGGTCTACATGTTGTCTTGGACTCAGGTCAACATGTTGCCTTGGACTCATGTCTACATGTTGTCTTGGACTCAGGTTTACATGTTCTCTTGAACCTAGGTCTACATGTTCTCTTGGACTCAGGTCTACATGTTCTCTTGGACTCAGGTCTACATGTTATCTTGGACTCAGGTCTACATGTTCTCTTGGACTCAGGTCTACATGTTGTCTTGGACTCAGGTCTACATGTTATCTTGGACCCAGGTCTACATGTTATCTTGGACCCAGGTCTACATGTTATCTTGGAGTCAGGTCTACATGTTATCTTGGACTAAGGTCTACATGTTATCTTAGACTCAGGTCTACATGTTGTTTTGGACCCAGGTCTTCATGTTATCTTGGACTCACGTCTACTTGTTGTCTTGGACTCAGGTCTACATGTTGTCTTGGACCCAGGTCTACATGTTATCTTGGACTCAGGTCTACATGTTATCTTGGACTCAGGTCTACATGTTATCTTGGACTAAGGTCTACATGTTATCTTGGACTCAGGTCTACATGTTGTTTTGGACCCAGGTCTTCATGTTATCTTGGACTCACGTCTACTTGTTGTCTTGGACTCAGGTCTACATGTTGTTTTGGACTCAGGTCAACATGTTCTCTTGTACTCAGGTCTACATGTTGTCTTGGACTCAGGTTTACATGTTCTCTTGGACCCAGGTCTACATGTTATCTTGGACTCAGGTCTACATGTTCTCTTGGACTCAGATCTACATGTTATCTTGGACTCAGGTCTACATGTTACCTTGGTCTCTGGACTACATGTTATCTTGGACCCAGGTCTTCATGTTATCTTGGACCCAGGTCTACATGTTATCTTGGACTCAGGTCTACATGTTATCTTGGACTCAGGTCTACATGTTATCTTGGACCCAGGTCTACATGTTATCTTGGACCCAGGTCTACTTATTATCTTGGAGTCAGATCTACATGTTATCTTGGACTCATGTCTACATGTTATCGTTGACTCAGGTCTACATGTTATCTTGGACTCAGGTCTACATCTTGTCTTGGACCCAGGTCTACATGTTATCTTGAGCTCAGGTCTACATGTTGTCTTGGACTCAGGTCTACATGTTGTCTTGGACTCAGGTCTACATGTTATCTAGGACTCAGGTCTACATGTTATCTTGGACTCAGGTCTACATGTTATCTTGGACTCAGGTCTACATGTTATCTTGGACTCAGGTCTACATGTTACCTTGGTCTCAGGTCTACATGTTACCTTGGTCTCAGTTCTACATGTTATCTTGGACCCAGGTGTACATGTTATCTTGGACCCAGGTCTACATGTTATCTTGGACTCATTTCTACATGTTATCTTGGACCCAGGTCTACATGTTATCTTTGACCCAGGTCTACATGTTATCTTGGACCCAGGTCTACATGTTATCTTGGACCCAGTTCTACATGTTATCTTGAACTCAGGTCTACATGTTATCTTGGACTCATGTCTACATGTTATCTTGGACTCAGGTCTACATGTTATCTTGGACTCAGGTCTACATGTTCTCTTGGACTCAGGTCTACATGTTATCTTGGACTCAGATCTACATGTTATCTTGGACTCAGGTCTACATGTTATCTTGGACTCAGGTCGAGGATGAATCTTAACATTTTGTTTTGGGTGATTTGCAGTCTATTTTTTATTGTTTTCGTCAAGACAGAGTAGCATGAAGAATAAGAGTAGTCCATATCAGTTTATGTTTCGTACCAAAGAGAATGGCTTCCGTTTTCCCGATGTGTAACGATAGTTCGTTGTCTACTAACCATTTGCTGCAGGACTACAGTTCCAGTTTTATTACATTAGCAATATCTTGTGGGTCTTTACCTGACTCTAACAGAACAGTGTCATCTGCATACAGTAGGACATACCCATCAGTGTACACTTGACACTGATGGGCATGTCGTTTACATGACACAGGAATAATGAGGGACCCAGAATACTACCTTGTGGAACTCCACATGCTATCGACAGGAGTTCTGATTCTGTTTTGTTGATTTTGACAGTTTGTTTCCCGTTGCTAAGGTAGGACTTACACCAGTCTACGGAACTTATGTAAATAGCTTCAGGTTTCTTACATAATATGTTGTGGTTGACAGTATCGAAGGCGTTTTGCAAGTCTAAGGTTACCATACCTATGAGGTTCCCTATCGACATATCAGTTCTCATGTAATCCATCAGATTAATTAGCAAGTTGTCGGTTGAGCAAGATCTCCTAAAACTTGACTGGTAACTCTGAAGAATGTTGTTGTCATTACGCCTCCCTCTCTAGAATTTTGAATATTACAGAGTAAATAACACAGAGTATACTAACAGGCCTATAGCTGCTGACATCAGACCTACTATTTTTCTTGAAGATAGGAGTAACTTTGACCTCCTTGAACCCCTCTGGCACGGTATTAGTGGTGATGGACAAATTTATTATGTGAGCAATTGAGATTGACAGTTCAGAGGCACCATCTTTTACGAACTTTGACGGGATTTTTATCTGGGCCGGTGATCTTAGTTGGTTTTAACCTGCTTAGTTCTTTTTGAATAAAATCATTAGATACACTTACTAGTTGACAACTGTTTGGAGTTACCCCTTTATTGATATAGTATGTTTGAAACTTACCAGAGTCTGTGTTAAAGGTATTTGATGCAGCTGGTAGTTTACTTACTAGTGTTGATGCGACAGATGTGTAGTAGGAATTAAAACAATTTGCCACTTTGTTGTTTCGTGGTATACCTCGTTATCGACATTTAGTATTATGTTAGATCTATCTACTGGTTTATGGCTATACCCCAACTGTTTTAGTTGTTGCCAGAGTTCTCTGTGGTTATTCTTGTACTCTTCAATTTTTGAGCAATAGTGCTTTGCCTTTGCTCCTTTTATAAGTCTCTGCGCTCTGTTCCTCACCCTTTGGAATTCATTTAGTGCTGCAATATCCTGTCTGTTTGCTTTAAATCTTTTTAGCAGCTGGTCTCTGAATTTCATATTATCTAATATCTCAGTAGTCATCCAGGGTTCAGTTCTTCGTTTAATCCTAACCTCTTTAACTGGTGCAATATTATCAAGGATGGTAGTGAACATTGTTTTGAATTTTTCCCAGGCATCGTTTACGTCCGTGCAACTTGTTATCTCTGTCCAGTCACAGTTGTGTAGCCTATTTACCAGTGTTTTACTGTAGTTTCTAGTTTACCTCATTTTTATTGTCCTGTGTAGGCCTATTCGTTCCCTAATGATTTTCCTGTTGCAGTACATGATTAAATGATCACTAAGTCCTGTGGTAATAACGCCTGACTAATGTTCTCACAGCGATTACAGTGTGGCTGAGAACTGTGTGATCCGGGTAATAATAATATCTTTATTTCTACAAGTACATGTACAAGGTATACAGGCCTAGCTGACATCAATGACATACTACTATATAGAAAGCCGCTTGTTATGCAGAGCATTTCGGGCAAATTAGGTCAGTTTTGCCCCAGGATGCAACCCGCACCAATCTCTAACACCCAGGTATCCATTTTACTGATGGGTGAACATTGACAACCGGTGTAAGTAAACAGGTCCGATGTTTCCACCCCTTCGCCGAGAGTCGAACCCGGACCATCACCGTGTGAAGCGAGAGCGTAAGCCACCAGGTCACGGGGCCTCTTGGCTTAGTGGTTGGTGTTGGTGTATTAATTAGTTGCGTGTAACTATGTAATCCTAGAATTTGCTTATAACTTTTACATAGCACGTCATTTTGCTGTTGAAAACAGATATTGAAGTCTCCCAGTATTAGTTAGGTTAGGTTAGGTAAGGTTCGTCAGGAAACAGGACAAATGTTTCCTGACGCGGGTCTTAGTCAGATGATGACCCGCCTTTGGAGCTTTTGGTCATCTGACCGAGGGCTTCCGCTGGCTTACCGGTCCACCCCTTTAAAAATTATGGTCATTTATAACCAGTCTGTCTATATCCCCCAGTATTAGTGTCTCGCAATTGATATCAATACCGGACAAGACTCTGGAAAAGTCTTCTAAGAACTGATTGTGGGTGGGAGGGCGGTAACTAGTTCCTACTAATATGTGTTTGGGAAGCAGCACTTTAAACCATAGAATCTCAAGTTTATTGTCATTTAAATCAGGCCTTGGATTATAGGCTAAGTCATTTCTTATGTAGGCACATACTCCACCACCTTTTAACATAAGAACATAAGAAAGGAGGAACACTGCAGCAGGCTTGTTGGCCCATACTAGGCAGGTCCTTTACAATTCATCCCACTAACAACATTTGACCAACCCAATTTTCAATGCCACCCAAGAAACAAGCTCCGATGTGCAAGTCCCTCTCAAATCCAACCCCTCCCACTCTTGTACTTATCCAACCTAAATTTGAAACTACCCAAAGTCCTAGCCTCAATAACCCAACTAGGTAGACTGTTCCACTCATCAACTACCCTATTTCCAAACAAATACTTTCCTATGTCCTTTCTAAATCTAAACTTTTTAAATTTTTTAAATCCATTACTGCGGGTTCTCTCTTGGAGAGATATCCTCAAGACCTTGTTAATATCCCCTTTATTAATACCTATCTTCCACTTATACACTTCGATCAGGTCTCCTCTCATTCTTCGTCTAACAAGTGAATGTAACTTAAGAGTCTTCAATCTTTCTTCATAAGGAAGATTTCTAATGCTATGTATTAATTTAGTCATCCCACGCTGAATGTTTTCTAACGAATTTATGTCCATTCTGTAATATGGAGACCAGAACTGAGCTGCATAATCTAGGTGAGGCCTTACTAATGATGTATAAAGCTGAATGAACATTAAAATGGTATAAAATACCGACAGATTGTTAGGTAAGACACATATGCAACACATATTGTTTCAGACAACGGAACAATGCTCTTCTCCAGACTGAGGGACTGACCACCTCAAAACTTTAAGGGTGATGGACTGATTACATCGTCTTCAAGTATCTTCTGCTTCTATCAACTTTTCTGTACTCGACTGAAGAAGCCTACTGTGTAGGCGAAACGTTCCGAAATAAAGATACCTAACTGTTGCATATGTGTCTTACCTAACAATGTATAAAGCTGCAGTATGACCTCTGGACTTCTGTTGCTTACACTTCTTGATATAAATCCCAGTAATCTATTTGCCTTATTACGTACGCTTAGGCATTGCTGTCTTGGTTTAAGGTTGCTGCTTACCATAACCCCCAAGTCCCTTTCGCAATCTGTATGGCTAAGTTCTACATTATTTAACTTATAAGTGCTAGGGTTATGGACACTCCCGAGCTTCAGAACCTTGCATTTATCTACATTGAACTGCATCTGCCACTTTTCTGACCAAGAGTAGAGTTTGTCTAAAAACCTCCTGAAGTTCCCTAACATCTACGTTTGAAATTATCCTACCCATCTTCGTGTCATCGGCGAATTTGCTCATATCACTAGTAATTCCTTCATCAAGATCATTGATATATATTATAAACAACAACGGGCCCAAGGAATGATCCCTGTGGAACCCCACTTGTTACTGATCCCCACTCGGATTTAACCCCATTTATGGACACTCTCTGCTTCCTGTCTGTGAGCCATGATTCGATCCATGAGAGCACCCTTCCCCCAATGCCATGAGCTGCTACTTTCTTCAACAGTCTTTGGTGCGGAACTCTATCAAATGCCTTACTAAAATCTAAGTAAACAATATCAAATTCTTTATCGTGGTCAACAGCCTCAAAGCTTTACTGAAGAAAGTTATAATTAGTTAAAACAAGACCGCCTCTTGTGAATCCATGCTGAGTATCATTAATCAAAAATATGCTTATCGAGATGGCTTCTTATAATCTCAGCTATAATTGACTCTAGTAATTTGCCTACAATTGAGGTCAGGCTTTTTGGGCGGTAATTTGACGGTAACGACTTGTCCCCTGTTTTAAAAATAGGAATTACATTAGCCATCTTCCACATATCAGACACTACACCTGTTTGAAAAGATAAATTAAAAATATTAGTTAATGGTTCACAGACTTCCATTTTGCATTCCTTAAGAACCCTTGAAAAAACCTCATCAGGACCCGGTGAATTATTTTGTTTCAGTCGGTCTATCTGCTTCACAACCATTTCACTAGTGACTGTGATGTTACATAATTTATCTTCTTCTGATCCACTATAAAAATTAATTACCGGAATATTATTAGTGTCTTCCTGTGTAAAAACCGAGAGAAAATAATTATTTAAAATCGAGCACATTTCATTCTCTTTGTCAGTAAGATGCCCATAGTTATTTTTAAGGGGACCTATCTTATCTCTGACTTTTGTTCTATAGACCTGGAAAAAACTTTTTGGGTTAGTTTTAGAATCCCTAGCAACTTTAATTTCATAGTCCCTTTTAGCTTTTCTTATCCCCTTTTTAATGTCCCTCTTAATGTCAATATACTGATTCATAAGATGACCCTCGCCTCTTTTGGTACGTCTATAAATTCCTTTCTTATGCCCTAGTAGATATTTCAGCCTATTATTCATCCATTTTGGGTCATTTCTATTTGATCTAATTTCCTTATAAGGGCTAAACGTTCTTTGAGCAGCATGTATAGTGTTCAGAAAACTGTCATATTGATAGCTCTCTTCGTTACCCCAGTCAACAGATGATAAGTGTTCTCTAAGCCCATCGTAATCTGCTAACCGAAAATCTGGGACTGTTACTGAGTTATCCCTACTGTCATACTTCCATTCAATTCTAAATGTAATTGATTTGTGGTCGCTAGCACCCAGTTCCTCTGAAACTTCTAAATTATTAACAAGGGATTCATTGTTTGCCAGAACTAAGTCAAGCAGGTTATTACCCCTTGTAGGTTCTGTCACAAACTGCTTCAAAAAACAATCCTGAACTACTTCTAATAAATCGTATGATTCTAAATTCCCAGTCAAGAAATTCCAATCAATATGACTAAAGTTAAAGTCTCCTAGAATTACTACATTATCGTGCCTTGTGGCCCTAACAATTTCCTCCCATAGTAGTCTCCCTTGGTCCCTATCTAAATTTGGGGGACGGTATATCACACCTAAAATTAATTTTTCATGCCCCTCTGAAAATTCTATCCAAACAAACTCTGTATGTGTTACTTCAGACTTAATACCCGTTTTTATGCAACAGTTCAAGCGATCTCGGACATACAATGCCACCCCACCCCCCTTCCTGATACTTCTATCTACTTGGAACAATTTAAAACCCTGAATGTGACATTCTGCAGGCATGTCCCGACTTTTTGAATTAAACCACGTCTCAGTAATGGCAAATACATCTATGTTACCTGCACTAGCAACTAGTCTCAACTCGTCCATCTTATTCCTAGCACTGCGACTATTTGTGTAATAAATATTTAATGACCCTCCTCTCTCTTTACCCTTCCTGCTCCTTTCTGTTATTCCACTAAACCTATTACTGTCCTTGTCAATTAGTGCCACTGGCTTTCCAATATCCACCTCATTTTGCCTATTACTAGTTCTCCTAGTACTCATGTTACTACCCTGCGACTTCACAGTTTTCCCGCCAAAACCCATACCACTAACTATTCCTAGTTTAAAGACCCAACAGCTCCCTCCACTGCGTTGGCCAGTGCTCCCACCCCACACCTAGATAAGTGAACCCCATCCCTGGCATACATGTCATTTCTGCCATAGAAGAGGTCCCAGTTGTCAATGAATGTTACCGCATTTTCCTTACAGTATTTGTCCAGCCAGCAATTGACACCAATTGCTCTGGACAACCATTCATTTCCAACTCCTCTCCTTGGCAAAATGCCACATATGACAGGTTTCCCACCCTTCCTCCTAATTATCTCTATTGCTGACCTATACCTGCTAATCAGGTCCTCACTCCTACGTCTGCCAACATCGTTGCCTCCAGCACTGAGACAAATAATAGGATTGCTCCCATTACCTCTCATGATGTCATCCAGATGGCTAACTATCCTTCATCCCAGCCCCAGGAAAACACACTCTCTGCCTCCTACTCCTATCCTTCAAGCAGAATGTCCTATCCAGGTACCTAATCTGGCTATCCCCAACAACAATGTTTTTACCTTCCTTGGCGTCGTCCGTCGTGATGCTCCGAGTAGTCGACTCACATTCGCCAGGTAGCATTACACCACTTGTAGAATTCGTCATGACGTTCTCGATGGTCTTCGTTGGGGTTTCTAGGGATGTCTTATTCACGTCTGCCAATGCTTCTTTGGTGCTCGTTGTGGCATTCCCAGTAGAACACTCACATTCGTCAGGTAGCACCGAGAATGAGTTGGAAGTTTCCACGGTAGTCTTCTGGTTTCTCGTTGTTTCTGCCTCTCCAACCGTTTTCTTGATCTTCAGCTTGGTTCCATGTTGCCCGGCCACTGACCAAGCTCTCCTCTTAACCTGGGGACTCACAACAGAAGGATTACTACGAATCCTCTTGTTCTCCTCCGTTAATCGCCGTATCTCTATCTTAGCAACTCTGAGCTCTTCTCTCAGCTGCTGGTAAAGTTGCTCAAGAGAGGGCATCCTGGTACAGATTCACAGAGAGCACACAAACAGGTCTTCACAGAGCTAAGTACACGTCACCACTGTTCCTATCTAAGCGTTTTATATTGTAACCTTCTATTTTGACCTCGTCGTCAGTCACTGTATCATCCAACCAGGATTCAGATATGGTTATAACTGCCGCCCTAGTTCTGTTAGCTAGAATCCTAATCTCTGCCAATTTTGGAAAAAGTAATCTTGCGTTGACATGAATAAAGTGAAGGCCTGTTTTCATAAAACAATTATAATCATCAATATATGGCAATGGGTCATTTGTATTAAAATTAGGTAAATCACTGTCATCACTGCTAAAGGGTAACTGTGCCAGAGTGCATTTGTTACAAAAAGAAATCTGGCACCATCACAATAACTGAACACATCCATTATGCACCCACCCGCTACACATTTTACGTAAGGTATATTCACTGTTCTTCTTTCGTACCTTCGTACAGTGTACACGTATGTCTGGTGGTGTCTGAGATAATAAGAATGGTTCTCTTGCCTCACATTGTCCTGTTTGTATAACATATAGAGTTAAGGTTATCATTCCTAGCTACTAGACCGTTATTATCACCGTCACTTATCTGTCTGTACCATAGTTTGAGGTCCTGGATTAGTTGGGTTAGGCTAAAATAAATTGTTCTTGATATAATAAGGTTAGGTAAGTTTTCTAAGATTCTTTTGGTGCAAATTTAAAAATTTTTAAATTAACATTAATGAAAAAAAATATATCTTTAAACGTGTAAGAGAAAATTTTAGAAAGGACTTAATTTTAAATGAGTCCTTGCTAATTGACCAGTTTTACATATTCGGCACATTAATTATATATATATATATATATATATATATATATATATATATATATATATATATATATATATATATATATATATATATATATATATATATATATATATATATATATATATATATATTATTATTATATATATATTATATATATATATATATATATATATATATATATATATATATATATATATATATATATATATGTTGGTAGACAACAACCACCCAGGGAGGTACTACCGTCCTGCCAAGTGAGTGTAAAACGAAAGCCTGTAATTGTTTTACATGATGGTAGGATTGCTGATGTCTTTTGTCTGTCTCATAAATATGCAAGATTACAGGTACGTCTTGCTACTTCTACTTACACTTAGGTCACACTACACATACATGTACACGTTTATTTATACACACTCATCTGAGTTTTCTTTGACTTTATCTTAGTTCTTGTTCTAAGTGATAAGAATCTTTCCTCCGTAAGTCATGCGTGTTGTAAAAGTCAACTAAAATACCGGGAATAATGGGCTAGTAACCCCTTTTCCTGTAATAATTACTAAAAAAGAATAAGAAGAAGAAAATTGTCAAAGTGGGAAGTCTGAATGTGCGTGGATGTTGTGCAAATGATAAGAAAGAGATGATTGTGGATGTTATGAATGAGAAGAAGCTGGATGTCCTGGCTTTAAGTGAAACAAAGCTGAAGGGGGTGAGAGAGTTTCAGTGGAGAGGAATAAACAGGATTATGTCAGGGGTTTCAAATAGAGTTAGAGCTAAAGAAGGAGTAGCAATAATGTTGAAGGATAAGCTATGGCAGGAAAAGAGGGACTATAAATGTATTAATTCAAGGATTATGTGGAGTAAAATAAAGGTTGGATGTGAAAAGTGGGTTATAGTAAGCGTATATGCACCTGGAGAAGAGAGAAGTATAGAGGATAGAGAGAGAGATTTTGGGAAATGTTGAGTGAATGTGTGGGGAGTTATGAACCAAGTGCGAGCGTAATGGTGGTTGGGGATTTCAATGCTAGTGGGCAAAAATGTTGTGGAGGGAGTAGTAGGTAAATTTGGGGTGCCAGGGGTAAATGAAAATGGGGAGTCTTTAATTGAGCTATGTATAGAAAGAGGTTTGGTAATAAGTAATACATATTTTATGAAGAAGAGGCTAAAAAAATATACAAGATATGATATAGCACGTAATGAAAGTAGTTTGTTAGATTATGTATTGGTGGATAAAAGGTTGATGGGTAGGCACCAAGATGTACACGTTTATAGAGGGGCAACTGATGCATCGGACCATTATTTAGTTGTAGCTACAGTTAGAGTAAGAGGTAGATGGGAAAAGAGGAAAATGGCAACAACAAGCAAGAGGGAGGTGAAAGTGTATAAACTAAGGGAGGAGGAAGTTCGGGTGAGATATAAGCAACTATTGGCAGAAAGGTGGGCTGGTGCAAGTATGAGTAGTGGGGGGGGGGTTGAAGAGGGTTGGAATAGTTTTAAAAATGCAGTATTAGAATGTGGGGCAGAAGTTTGTAGTTATAGGAGGGTGGGTGCAGGAGGAAAGAGGAGTGATTGGTGGAATGATGAAGTGAAGTGTGTGATATAAGAGGAAAAGGTAGCTTATGAGAGGTTTTTACAGAGCAGAAGCGTTATAAGAAGAGCAGAGTATATGGAGAGTAAAAGAAAGGTTAAGAGAGTGGTGAGAGAGTGCAAAAGGAGAGCGGATGATAGAGTGGGAGAGGAACTGTCAAGAAATTTTAATGAAAATAAGAAAATATTTTGGAGTGAGTTAAACAAGTTAAGAAAGCCTAGGGAACGTATGGATTTGTCAGTTAAAAACAGTGTAGGGGAGTTAGTAGATGGGGAGAGGGAGGTATTAGGTAGATGGCGAGAATATTTTGAGGAACTTTTAAATGTCGACGAAGAAAGGGAGGTGGTAATTTCATGCTCTGGCCAGGGAGGTATACCATCTTTTAGGAGTGAAGAAGAGCAGAATGTGAGTGTGGGGGAGGTGCGTGAGGCATTACGTAGAATGAAAGGGGGTAAAGCAGCTGGAACTGACGGGATCATGACAGAAATGTTAAAAGCAGGGGGAGATATAGTGTTGGAGTGGTTGGTATTTTTGTTTAATAAATGTATGAAAGAGGGGAAGGTACCTAGGGATTGGCGGAGAGCGTGTATAGTCCCTTTATATAAAGGGAAAGGGGACAAAAAAGATTGTAAAAATTATGGAGGAATAAGTTTACTGAGTATACCAAGGAAAAGTGTACAGTAGGGTTATTATTGAAAGAATTAGAGGTAAGACAGAATGTAGAATTGCGGATGAGCAAGGAGGCTTCAGAGTGGGTAGGGGATGTGTAGATCAAGTGTTTACATTGAAGCATATATGTGAACAGTATTTAGATAAAGGTAGGGAAGTTTTGATTGCATTTATGGATTTAGAAAAGGCATATGATAGAGTGGATAGGGAAGCAATGTGGCAGATGTTGCAAGTATATGGAATAGGTGGTAAGTTACTAAATGCTGTAAAGAGTTTTTATGAGGATAGTGAGGCTCAGGTTAGGGTGTGTAGAAGAGAGGGAGACTATTTCTCTGTAAAAGTAGGTCTTAGACAGGGATGTGTAATGTCATCATGGTTGTTTAATATATTTATAGATGGGGTTGTAAAAGAAGTAAATGCTAGGGTGTTTGGGAGAGGGGTGGGATTAAATTATGGGAATTAAATACAAAATGGGAAGTGACACAGTTACTTTTTGCTGATGATACTGTGTTTATGGGAGATTCTAAAGAAAAATTGCAAAGGTTAGTGGACGAATTTGGGAGTGTATGTAAAGGTAGAAAGTTGAAAGTGAACATAGAAAAGAGTAAGGTGATGAGGGTATCAAATGATTTAGATAAAGAAAAATTGGATATCAAATTGGGGAGGAGGAGTATGGAAGAAGTGAATGTTTTCAGATACTTGGGAGTTGACGTGTCGGCGGATGGATTTATGAAGGATGAGGTTAGTCATAGAATTGATGAGGGAAAAAAGGTGAGTGGTGCGTTGAGGTATATGTGGAGGCAAAAAATGTTATCTATGGAGGCAAAGAAGGGAATGTATGAAAGTATAGTAGTACCAACACTCTTATATGGATGTGAAGCTTGGGTGGTAAATGCAGCAGCGAGGAGACGGTTGGAGGCAGTGGAGATGTCCTGTCTAAGGACAATGTGTGGTGTAAATATTATGCAGAAAATTCGGAGTGTGGAAATTAGGAGAAGGTGTGGAGTTAAAAAAAGTATTAGTCAGAGGGCTGAAGAGGGGTTGTTGAGGTGGTTTGGTCATTTAGAGAAAATGGATCAAAGTAGAATGACATGGAGAGCGTAAAGGAAGGGAGGGGGGTAAAGGAGGTGTTGTGGGCGAGGGGTTTGGACTTCCAACAAGCGTGCGTGAGCGTGTTAGATAGGAGTGAATGGAGACAAATGGTATTTGGGACATGACGAGCTGTTGGAGTGTGAGCAGGGTAATATTTAGTGAAGGGATTCAGGGAAACCGGTTATTTTACGTAACCGGACTTGAGTCCTGGAAATGGGAAGTACAATGTCTGCACTCTAAAGGAGGGGTTTGAGATATTGGCAGTTTGGAGGGATATATTTTGTATTTTTGTACGTAAATACTTCTAAACTGTTGTATTCTGGGCACCTCTGCAAAAACAGTGATTATGTGTGAGGTGAAAGTGTTGAATGATGAAAGTTTTTTCCTTTTGGGGATTTTCTTTCTTTTTGGGTCACCCTGCCTCGGTGGGAGACGGCCGACTTATTGAAAAAAAAACTATATATATATATATATATAATATATATATATATATATATATATATATATATATATATATATATATATATATATATATATATATATAATATAATATATATATATATATAAATATATATATATATATATATATATCTAGAATGTAATGAACACTTGTCAGTGCTCAGTAATATCCCACATGGAGACAGAATCTCTGAGGAATAATTGGTTTGTACAGTGTAGTGTGAGACAACAACAGTTCAAATTCTAAATGGTACAAGAGAAAGACACTTGATCAACAGCGGTCATATCCAGTTGTAGTGAATGTCTGCCACTTCTGCCAGGCTTGTTGAAGACGCCATTTTGAAAGAATTTGTGGACTTTCACGTGATTGTTTGCTGGACTGCCAATAAGCATAACAGTGGTACCCTAGCCTGCTATACTCTGAATTGCTAGTTCACTGGTCGGGAGGGCATGCCAAGTGGGCGTGTGATGCATGTCAGATAAAATGTAACGTACCATACCACGGACGGGGATAGAACCCGCGATAAGAGAGTCTCAGAACTCCAGACAGTGGCGTTAGCCACTGGACCAGCTAACCACAATAAGATTCATCCAACTAGGTATATTTCTACACCATAGGAAGGTTAGCATAGGCACCACTGTGACTACAAATGCAAGTTTTTACAGACGAATCTCCAGCTAGCATTGCCGTGACGAACTCTAGCTCAAGTCCCCTCAAAGCCGTATTTTCATAGGGCACCTGCCGTCCCTGTGAAACGCAGCTTCCTCTCCAGTCCCACCGTAGGGTCGGCAGAACACCCGATGATGCCATATTGTCTGTTCCCTCAGGCACACTAGGAGTGGACAAAAGTATAAGAATACAGAAAACAAGTAAAAAATGGGAAATTACTAGAATTTGACAGAAAAGGAGGTAGTACTGCATTCTCTCTGTCAGAAATAGACTGCCACCACCTACTCTTTTAACAAGGGAAGAGATAAAAGTAACTAAAGTCATAGGAGAAAGGAGAGACAAGGAATTTGGGTTAGAGCAGGAAAAACTCAATGAGAAATAACACGGGATAGGAACAAGGAGGTATTGTTCCTGATAAGTACTGGCTCT
Source organism: Cherax quadricarinatus (assembly GCF_026875155.1). Classification (NCBI taxonomy): domain Eukaryota; kingdom Metazoa; phylum Arthropoda; class Malacostraca; order Decapoda; family Parastacidae; genus Cherax; species Cherax quadricarinatus. Next base: position 13,993,393 of record NC_069458.1, on the reverse strand, counting down.
TAGGGTAGCTTGGCCTGAGAACTGAGCAGGAGGCACCTTATCAGAGGCTTGACTCTCCAGAAGAAAAAATCGTAAGTCAATATATTTTACAATTTAAATTCTGACAAATGGACCGTAAATGCATGGCTCAAAGGGGGAAGTAAAACATTCCCAGATAAAACAACTAACAATTTAATAAATATACCTTTATTATAGGGGAATCTGAATTTTTTTGATACCAACCATAAAGAGAAAGTTATAAGCATCAAATACATAAAATATTAAAATCATCCGCCTATAATAATAGCTTGTTAAAGAACTCTCACTCCAAAGAGTTTCCAAGGAACTCTCTTGCTTTAACATGCTGTATCTCGTTACTTCCCTTTTTTTATCCTGCTCTTATATACATTCCTTCTTCCGGCTGCCACAGAGATTTCCAGATTACAAGGCAGGTCTGATCCTCCAGGACTGTAGTCGTCAATGTCTCCAGTAATTCGCTAGCATCTCCTCCGTGTGCCTGGTTTGGCCAACCAGTAAATTCCTAGCATATTTTCAGTGGTGTCTGGTTGCTGATAAACTTGTTAGCAACAACCTTGTGTTTCCCTCCAAGTTCGTCAGAACAGAACTTCAACCCACACACTAACTCTTCATCAACTTCTCAACAGTAGCCCAACTTATCTCAACAAACCTTATTTCTACTCACAGTAATTATTTTTATGAATAATAATACTAGAAAAATAATGAGACATAAAAAAATAATTTTATTCACTATACTACAGCTAAACAACACTTCTAGCGAAAATATTTTGGAACCCCAAAAAATTAAAACAAAAGCAAGAGAGAATGGTCACACTTCTAATTAATTTCCAGCTATTACAGTAATAGGGATATTTTCAAATCATCTGCAGATGCCACAGTAATAATAATAATAATAATAATAATAATAATAATAATAATAATAATAATAATAATAATATATTTCTCAATTAAATATTTTTATTCTGCATTATATTTCAATCCAACGATGATAGTATATTACATTACCCAGTTAATCTTTTAATTATACTGCATTTGTTTCCTACACTTGAGTTACAGAACAATGCACGTAGTAAACAGGTGAAGATATAGGCAAGAAATGCACAATAAGGAGTCATGAAATCTTCACAACGAATATTTATCACACTTAAACACAGGTAATACTCAGGGACTGATTTGCTTCATTACACCTGCTTACCCAACAGTAAAATAAGTACCTGGATGTTATTGGACTGGTGTGGGTCGCATCCTGGGACAAAACTGACCTAATTTGCGGGAAATGCTCAGCATAACGAAGGGGACTTACTACTATATAGAATGTCACTGATGTCAGCTATGGTCTATATACATTGTACATTATTTCTTCTTCCCAGGGTGACTCTGGCGGACCCATCGTTTACCGTAGCTCTGATGGTCGCTACGTCCTGGCTGGGATAGTGTCTCGTGGGTACGGCTGTGGTATTAAGGAGTATCCCGGCCTATACGTCAACATCCATCATCCGCCTTACCTCGCCTGGATCAAGAAAGTCGCCTTCTAGACGTTTTATCTCAAATCAGACAATAAAATTCTGTACTCATACTTAAAGTTATTTTCCTTTTAAAATTAGAGAATTATCGAATATTTTTAAAAATATTCATTACAATATTCATAAACGTTAGTTTCTCACAAGGTTGTGGAGACGTGATGTTATCATAATGTTTACTATGAAAAGCAACATTCTAACATCAGCTCTGAACTTCATAGAGCTACTAATGACCCTCTTTAACAAACATTCAAGATAAACAGTCAATAAAAAATGGCATACAAGTATTTTTCACAATTTTTACTTGTATTTAGTGTCCCCTGAGCAGCTAGTTTAGTGCACATTCCTGGTATATCGTGCGAGTGGCACCTTGGTAATTATCTTATTTGTGTTTTGTCAAATTCTTTATTGTCATACTGTTTTAAATAACATAAAATGGAATCCGTCAAGTATATGTTATTATTGATGTGATGTTTATTTTGTGGACGGTCTGCGTCTGCGGCCGCCAGTTCCACTTGTGGAGGGACGGGTGTTAGACCAGGGATGATGTTTAGGTAATTACCTATTTCTGTTAACATTTAATACACCCGCTAGCTTGTGTGCAGGTTGTAGGGGGGTATTAGGGTGGTCTGGTAAGCTAGTACTCACCTATTTGTACTCACCTATTTGTACTCGCTTATTTGTGGTTGCAGGGATCGATTCATAGCTCCTGGCCCCGCCTCTTCACTGATTGCTATTAGGTCATCTCTCTCCCTGCTCCATGAGCATTATCAAACCTTGTCATAAAACTATGTATGGTTCCCGCCTCCACTACGTCACTTTCTAGGATATTCCACTTCCTGACACCTCTATGACTGAAGAAATACTTCCTAACATCTCTTTAAATAACAAAAAAGGCACAATACCGTGTCTGGAACGATACACAAATAACCCGCACATAAAAGAGAGAAGCTTACGACGCCGTTTCGGTCCGACTGGACCATTGACAAAGTCATTTATTGTGGTGGTGGAGACAGGGATATATGATTTAATATAGTTTGTCTTTTGGTGTATTATTGTGGTAGGATGACATATTGGGTCAAAAACCTCTTGCCTGTTGTTTACTTGTATATGGATTATAACCATCCTAGGCTGCTTAAAGTGTATAAAGCGACTGTAAGAAGGTCGTACAATTTACATGAAGACAATTTACATGATGACAAACTATATTAAATAATATACCCCTGTCTCCACCACCACAATAGATCCTAAATAATCACATAGCTCAAACTAAAGCATATATGTTTAGGAACATAAACAGTGTCTCTGTTTAAAATAATGTACAACATACAACCGTGAACACTCCTAATTAACAATAACGTCTGTGCGCACAACACATCACATACTAGTGGGGTTCCACAGGGGTCAGTCCTAGGACCTGTGCTGTTTTTGGTATATGTGAATGACATAACGGAAGGGATAGACTCAGAAGTGTCCTTGTTTGCAGATGATATGAAGTTAATGAGGAGAATCAAATCGGTCGAGGATCTGGCAGGACTACAAAGAGACCTGGACAGGCTACAAGCCTGGTCCAACAACTGATTCCTTGAATTTAACCCCGCCAAATGCAAAGTCGTGAAGATTGGGGAAGGGCAAAGAAGACCGCAGACACAGTATAGTCTAGGTGGCCAAAGACTGCGAACCTCACACAAGGAAAATGATCTTGGGGTGAGTATAACACCGAGCACATCTCCTGAGGCGCACATCAATTAGATAACTGCTGCAGCGTACGGGCGTCTGGCAAACCTAAGGATAGCATTCCGATACCTCAGTAAGGAATCGTTCAAGACTCTGTGCACTATTTACGTCAGGCCCATGTTGGAGTATGCAGCACCAGTTTGTAATCCACACCTGGTCAAGCACGTCAAGAAATTAGAGAAAGTGCAAAGGTTTGCAATAAGACTAGTCCCAGAGCTAAGGAAATTGTCCTACGAAGAAAGGTTAAGGGAAATCGACCTGAAGACACTGGAAGACAGGAGGGTCAGGAGAGACATGATAACGATATATAAAATACTGCGCGGAATAGACAAGGTGGACAAAGGCAGGATGTTCCAGAGATGAGACACAGAAACAAGTGGTCACAATTGGAAGTTTAATTCTCAGATGAGTCAAAGGGATGTTAGGAAGTATTTCTTCAGTCATAGAGGTGTCAGGCAGTGGAATAGCCTAGAAAGTGACGTAGTGGAGGCGGGAACCATACATAGTTTTATGACGAGGTTTGATAAAGCTCATGGAGCAGGGAGAGAGAGGACCTAATAGCAATCAGTGAAGAGGCGGGGCCAGGAGCTATGACTCGACCCTTGCAACCAAAAATAGGCGAGTACAAATAGGTGAGTACAAATAGGTGAGTACTAGCTTACCAGACCTCCCTAATACCCCCCTACAACCTGCACACAAGCTAGCGGGTGTATTAAATGTTAACAGAAATAGGTAATTACCTAAACATCATCCCTGGTCTAACACCCGTCCCTCCACAAGTGGAACTGGCGACCGCAGACGCAGACCGTCCACAAAATATACATCACATCAATAATAACATATAATTGACGGATTCCATTTTATGTTATTTAAAGCAGTATGACAATAAAGAATTTGACAAAACACAAATAAGATAATTACCAAGCAAGCATGTGTCCTTATCCTTGGATTAAACTATTCCCGTTTATCGTAAAACTGTCACAGAATGATAGTACAGAATGATAGAAGGTTCCACTGAACCTTCTAACCTAACCACCCAACACCACATTGGTCCATTATATACAATTCACAACTAGACTCCCCTACCTTAACCCCCCCCCCCATCCGCTGGGGAGCCCCGCACACGACTTCGGGTAATGTGTTCCCAAAGTCCCCTAATGCCTTACACAGGAACCATTCGCCGCTTGACCTGCGCAGAGTGCAGACGTGTGACTACTGCCCTCTGCTGGCCATTGGAGGAGACATATTTTCACAACATGGCGCAGTCTGTGAGAAGGCGTTTGCACACGGTGTGCATTGAATTATTGCGTGGTGCAATAACGCCTCAGTCTGCACAAGTGCTTTTACCGCAAATTATCCGTGACACCTATGGTGTTGCGGATCAAGAACTGTATGGTGTGGCACTAAATGGTGCCTATCGTATTTTCGTCAAGCTGAGTTCAGCTGGAGTGTATGAACGGCTGGTTGACAAGTACCAGGACAGGAGCGTGGATGTTAATTCAGCGATACGTGTTCGCCTCATCGACGTGTCTAAGCATTACACATGGGTGAAAATCCGAAATGTGCCATTTGAGGCGGACGAGAATGATCTGCGGTATGTATTTGAACAGTATGGACCTGTACACCTGGCTATGGCTGGTAAATGGACGGATGGGGCGTATGCCGGTTTGCCGGATGGTACGTTCACGATCAAGATGGAGTTGAGGCATGCCATCCCGTCTTACGTTATACTGGACGCATTTAGGACACAGGTAATGGTGTACTACGCTGGGCAGCAGAAGACGTGTAGGTTATGTGGTGCATATGACCATATGGCGGCCCAGTGTGGGAGATGGCAGCGGAGAAAGGACCTAGGTAGTGAGATGGTGAAAGAGCCAGAACCAGAGGTGGGTCCATGCTGATGAGCACCTGTACATAGAAGTGGCACTTCCTGGAGTGAGGAAGTGGAGCGTGAGCTGCCACTGGTGGGTACCAGCCCATCACTGTCACAGTTGGTGGGAAGTGAGGCATCTGCCATGGAGAACGGGAAGACTGTGCAGATTGGTGACGTGCGGGTAGAGGAAGGCCTACTGGTGAACGTGCAGGAAAAATCCTTTGAGAAGCAGGTTGCTGAGGATAACTTGAGTATGGTGAGGAGTAATGTTCAGATTGAAGATGAGCAACTTGGAAGATTGGCGAACATGGCAGATGACTCGCCAGGAGTGGTGGAAGTGATTGAGGTGACTGCTGAGATTCACAGGGAGGCATCCAGTGAGTTGGAAATGGATGCAGAGTGTGTCAACCGTAAGAGGGCGGCGACATATTATGACTCTGATGATGTTTTGACCCCGGCACAGAGACCGGGGAAAAAGCCATGGGTTGATGTGGTGCGTGAGAGCACTAAAGGTACGCCTGGTCAGGTGTTGGATAAGGGAAGCCACCAGTGGGCAGTGGAGAGAAAAGTGGACGAAGCAGACACACTGAAAGCGTGTCAGTGAAAGGTGAAAAGGGGCAGAGGGTGAAATCACATAAGTAGGTTCCGGTGCATGACAGTGAATATTAATGGATTGTGTGCGAGTGAGAAGCGTCTGTGGGTAAAGGGATTTTTAAGACGTTATGCTATAGACATTGTTTTTGTGCAGGAACATAATTTCAAGCTGGGAAAGGAATTGGAGGTGGATGGGTACAGAGTGTTTGTGATGTATTCGGAGCGAATGAAGGGAGGGGTGGGAATCCTGATCCGAGAGACGAGCCCGTTTGTTGTTCTTAGGAAGTGAAGGGGGGGGGGGGTCGTGTGTTTAAGAATAGATGGGTGGTGGAGAGGTGAGCGGATGGCAGTCATTTGTGTGTATGTGCCGGCTGAGAATGATGTAAGGGTAAAGAATGAATTTGTGAATAACGTATTGGTATATTATTTGCGGTCATTACCGTCAGTGACAATAGTTGGTGGCGACTGGAACTGTGTGGTGCGCAGGAAGGATGTGGAACCGAGAGGGGCAGGGTGTTTTTTTTGGCAGGTTTAGGGATCTATTGAGAGGTGTGGGATTGAGGGATATAGTTGATGGAGGGGATTGCGAGATAGAGCACACTTTTCATAGAAAGGGATATGCTGCACGATTAGATAGGTTGTATGTGACAAGGGGAGTGAGGGTGACGCGGGTGCAGACGGTGAATGTCGTTTATTCAGATCATAGGCGGTTTTGCTGATTTAATTTGGGACGGTTTGCCTAAGAGATATTTGGGGTACTGGAAGCTGAATGTACGACTACTGGGTGAGGGGGTGGAGGGAGGGGATTTTGAAAGTTTGTGGAGGACTTATGGGGTGGGGGTAAGAGTGCAAGCGATTTATTGGGGTGGTGGGATGGGTTGCAAAGACGAGGATCAGGCAATACTATGTGCGAAGGGGAAAGAATGAGGCATGGATGACATTTGGGCTTCAACAGTATTTAGAGGGGCGGTTTGCAGGGTTGTTATCAGAGGGGTGCTGTGACAGGTGTGTATCCAATGGAGGAAATTGAAGCATTAAAGTGGCAGATAAGGGATATGCACAATGAGAGATTTGATGAGGCGAGGGTGCAAGGTGGGTTAGAGGAGGCGATTTGGGGTGACAAGGCCGTCAGCCTGTGTGTTTACGGGGTCAGCGGAGACGCAGGTTGGCAATGGAAATTGATAAGCTGGTAGTACACGAGGACTTAGGTGGGTATAACGAAGGGTCAGAGTTGAGAACTACTGAGGGTATGAGTGGTTTTATGGATAGTTGGTTTGGAAAATATTGAGGAGTGTAGGAGTGAACGGTGAGGATTTAGAGAGATTGGGAGAGAATGTATCTTGTGTGCTGAGTGGAAGTGATCGTATGGCATTGGGTGGGGATATTGAAGAGGGGGAGGTATGGAGAGCTTTGGAGAATATGGCGAGAGGAAAAGCGCCAGGTATAGATGGGTTACCTTGTGAATTCTATGTGAAGAATTGGAGTGTGTTGAAGGATTTTTTAGTGAACCTGATGAATGTGATGAAAAGTGAGGGGAGGATGGGCGAGTTGCAGCGTACTGCAGTAGTAGTATTGATTCCAAAAGGGGAAGGCCCTACTACAGTGCAGAACTACAGGGCGTTGTCGTTGTTATGTGCTGATTATAAGATATTCGCAAAAATCTTGGGGAACAGGCTGAAGTGCGTGATAGATAGAGTTGTTGCGAGAGGTCAGTATGGGGTGCCTGGAAGACGATGTATGAGGGACATGGAATAATAAAAGATTTTGTGGAAAGTATGGAGGGGGAGAATGAAAGGGGGGGAGGTGTCTTAGCATTGGATTGGCAGGCTGCGTATGATTGCGTAGAACGAAAGGCACTGTGGCATATCTTACGGAGGCAGGGTTTTGGGGAAGAGATGGTACGTTGGATTGAGACTTTGTATAATAGGGTAGGTGTACGTGTGCAGGTGAATGGGAAATTGGGTGAGTGGGTTTCAATGGGTAGAGGCATAAGGCAGGGTTGTCCTCTGTCTCAACTGTTGTTTGCTTGTATACAGGACCCTTTTTATAGGGCTGTGGGGCGATGTTTAGGGGTGGTACGTGGTGTGGAGAATGGTGGATGGGAATAATAGGGTATGTGGATGATACAACAATTCTAATGAGCAGGGAGGAAAGTTTACATGAGGTGGAGGATGTAATTGGTGGTTTTGAAGGTGTTACAGGTTTAAAAGTGAATGTGGAGAAATCGAAATTATTGGTCTTAGGGAATTGGGTAGGGAGGGCGCGATGGGAAACAGCTGTGCGTTGGTGTGTGGTGGATAGACTAAAGGTGTGTGGGATAATTTATATGGGGAATGCCGGGAGGCACGATGCTTAATTCTGGGAGGGCAGTGGATAGGTTGGTGGGTAGGTTAAATGTTTGAGACCCTTGCATTTGACGATACATCAACGTGTAATAGTGGTGAATGTGATGTTATATAGTATGGTCTGGCATGTGGCAGCAGTATATCCGTTGGCAGGACCGGACGTAACTAGAATGCTAAAAAAGGTTTTCGATATATATGGGGTTCTGGGTGTGATTGGTTGGTAGAAGTGTTGTTATGCTACCGGTCGACAAAGGTGGATTGGGTTTAATAGATATAAGATTAAGGTTAAGTGTATATATTTGAAGAGGGGGTTTATCCGAGTGGACGGTCGTGTGGGGAAGGGTGTGTGCAAGCATTATATGAGGAGGCACGAAGGTGGTGGGTAGGATCAGAGATGAGAGAGTGTGAGGATGTGCTGCGAGCTTTATTGTATGTTAGAGATCCGTCTAGGATACGGGTAGGTGTTCTGGAGCGTGCTGTAGGGGTGAGGGTGATTGCAAATGTTGAGGGCATATACCCAATGTATGCATGGGGAGACATTTGGGTAAGGTTGCGGTTGGTGCGCATAAGACCAAGAGTGAGAGAGGTAATGTTTCGTTTCCTTCATGGAATATTTGCCGTCTGGTGTGGGTGCTTCGGGAGAGAGGGTTGATGGTGGAGGACGTATGTAGGGTGTGTGGGGATAGGGAGACAGCTTTTCATGTAGTATATTTTTGTAAAAATTTGGAGTGTATACGGGAGTGGATGGGTGGGATTTTGAGGAGGGTGGGTGGGGGAGGGATATCGGTATTAAGGCATTGAGTTTAGATGGGAGGTGTGGAAGAGTCTGTGCAGCGTGCTTTGGTGTACATCATAACTGATTTTGTTTTCGTATCATGGGCCATGAGGGGTAATGGGGATTGGATGGTGCGAAAGAAGGTATTGGCTGCAACAATGTACAAAACACTTAGTCGTAATAGGGGGATATATGGAAGTAGATGGGAAAGGGTTTTTCCTGAAGGATATCGAAGTATGAATGTCAGAGGTTTGTTGGCGGAGTAAGGGAAAGAAAAAAAAAAAAAAAAAAAAAAAAAAAAAAAAAAAAAAAAGGGGGGGATGTTTTTGGATTTTCAGGGGTTGCATCGGCTCGTCTCAGAATTTGGGAATGTATGAAGAGTTCCGTGATATGGTGTGAAATGGCAGCGTAGTTGTGGAGTGTGTTTTAAGTAAGTTTGTGGTGGTTTGTAAGGGAAAAGTTAAGATTTTTATGATATGGAAATGAGCAATATTTGTGTGCATGTGAAAAGTATACGGTCATACTCAGAATGGTATACTGATGTATGTTATGGATCAGTTAAATTTGGCATATGTTGTGATGTATTATCAGGATTGGTGGTTGTATTAAGCAACGGACATGAGGGCGTGATAAATATGTCTGTGTACCAAATGTACTGCTAATAATGAGATAATGTAATGTGTGTGATTTTTATCATACATAAAGTGTATATAGCAGTATGTAAGAGAATTTCATGTACTCAGTATGGGTTGTATATTGGTATTCGGTGAAGTTCAATGAATATTATTGACGAGTGATGGGTATATAAGGATGTGTTGATGTACAATGTGTTAAGTAGGGTTAGGATGGTGAGGCAAGAACTGCTGCCGTCTGTAGAATAAGAATATAGTCTTGTTTAAGTTAATGTTTAATAGTAATGACTATGTATATTTCATTATATAGTAGAAGAAGTTTGTTACTTAAAACTGGAAATTATATTTGAAAAATATTACTAAATATACGTGATTGTGTAAGTTCGCTTGTGGTGATGAATGTAGTGTATGGAAGTGAGGTGGGATGAATGTAGTGTATGGTAGTGAGGTGGGACGAATGTAGTGTATGGAAGTGAGGTGGGATGAATGTAGTGTATGGTAGTGAGGTGGGACGAATGTAGTGTATGGAAGTGAGGTGGGATGAATGTAGTGTAATGGTAGTGAGGTGGGACGAATGTAGTGTATGGAAGTGAGGTGGGATGAATGTAGTGTATGGAAGTGAGGTGGGATGAATGTAGTGTATGGAAGTGAGGTGGGATGAATGTAGTGTATGGAAGTGAGGTGGGATGAATGTAGTGTATGAAGTGAGGTGGAGACAATGTAGTGTATGGAAGTGAGGTGGGACGAAGTAGTGTATGGTAGTGAGGTGGACGAATGTAGTGTATGGAAGTGAGGTGGGACAATGTAGTGTATGGAAGTGAGTGGGACGATGTAGTGTATGGTAGTGAGGTGGACGAATGTAGTGTATGGAGTGAGGTGGGATTAATCATTTGTTATATTGTACTGTGTTAGTTTTTCTGTGGTGAGGTGTGAGATTATTTTCAAACCTTTATTTGTTTCGTAAATTATTGAGGTGTTACGTATTATGTATTTGATATGAAGTTTAATATACAACAATAATAATGTGTAAGAATTTTTGGATAATTGAGAATGTCTTCGTACATACAGTTTTATGTAAAATGTCAATACCTGTGACATTTTTTGGGTTATATTGCATATTGTGTTTATGGCTGCAATTTTGGATGTAATAAACCCACCTGTATATGAAGCTGTGGGCTGTCTTTAGTTTAGTTCTTATGTATAAGTTTAGTGCTACGGTAGGGAATGTGGAGTTTTCTTTTGTTATATATAATGGATACGTTTCATTGATTACATTGTCTACATGTATAACTATGTATTGCGTTTTTCAATAAAATATAAAAAAAAAATGCCTTACACTCAAGGCTACCTAACCATAACATTACTCCAATCATCTGTTTCCGACCCTCAATCTCACCCACTGGATACCCTTCTCCCCCCCTCCCAGATAACATCCCTGTAATTGGCATTCAAGGTAATGTAAAATCCCATACTGAAACCGCCGCTCTTGCCTTCTCCGTTTTTGATAAAAATCCCTCGCCTTCCCTTTACCAACCTTGTCCCACCACCCAAGGACATCAACATTCCCCTTGCCTGCAGCCCACCACCCCTCCAAGCACTCGCAAAAGATTACTTCCCCCCCCCCTCTCCTTTCCACAATAATCCAACATTCATCTTTCAATATCCCCTGAAATGAAACCATACCACGGGTGGGAATAGAACCCGCGGTCAGAGAGTCTCAAAACTCCAATCGTGTCATTACGATTTCGTGAGTCATCCCCTGAAATGCTTTGGCAACCCCCTCCCAATTCAAGTCCACCATAACCCCTCTGTGATCAGAGAAACTCACATTCGATGCATACATACTACCCACCCTCGCCCCCGAAGATACGGAGATACGTACGTTCAATCAAGCCTTGCCACATAATCGCGCTCAATAAACGTGTGCATCACCCCACCCACCTCCTCCCCTCCCACATCCTCTGCTTTCACACCTCACAACAGATCCCCTCAAAACCCCGAAAAAAACTCCCTCCAGTTCCAGTCACCTGTAATCAGCGATCTTAAATGGTAGACAAGGACGTCCCCTTCCACAGGCCCATATACCCTTATGAATCCCATCTGAACCCCACCCCATGTACCATCCACCCATACCACCCTCCCCTCCTCCCCTAACTCACATCTCTGCATAATAAATGGGCTAGATTCTTTAATTAACAATGCCACATCACCTATCAGTTGTGCAGAACCCATATACACCTCGTAACCAGGTACAACAACTCACCTAATGATTTATAATTATGTTTCTGCAAGAACACAGAGTCAGGTATATATCTCTTCAAAAATACTTCAAAAAACTTACACTTACACTCTGATTTTAACCCAGTAACATTTAAAGTAAGACACTTGAAGGATATAGTACGGGTTTTCCTTCGGGCCCCTTAACGCTCTTAGAACCCAGGCGAGAACCCCCACCCCACCCCCTACCTCCTCTTTGCCTTGCCCTTGTACATGCTCAATAGTCTTCGAGCCACCTTACCTCTATTTGCCACATCATGCCATGCTGTCTTCCCAGATCTTTGTCCAGGAGTCAAAACATCCTCACTATCTGATATTACGGCCAGCCTCGTATGAGAGCTACATTCCTCAAACATGGCCTCCTCCCGGGTGTCGGCCTTATGGACCTCCACTACCACATCCTTAACCAGCACTTCACCACACATTACCTCCTCGTTGAGACCTCCCACCTCTGCCTCCTAACGCACTGTATCCAAACCAGCATTAATCATCCTCGACGCTGATACATTCAACAATTCTTGCAGAGCCTCCTGTATGGAGGCATCCATCACATCCTGAGCAATCACAGGCTCCACCTTGCCTGTCGCCTATGTTCTCTCCAAGTCCAGGGAGGGTCACACATTCAAAGAAAAAAGGCTGCCCCTCCCCCCCTCCCACCTCCTCATTCCACGCCTCTGTAAACAGAATGCCCCACGCCCGCATAGCCGTTTACCTGGCTTTCCCCGGAGAGAGTTTCCGGGGGGTCAACGCCCCCGGGGCCCCGGCCCTGTGACCAGGCCTCCTTTGGATAAAGACCCTATCAACCGGGCGTTTGTTTGGTTTTCACCAAACCAAAGTACGAGCCACACCCCGGCTGTCGGGAACCGACTTTAGGTGCTTGTCCAGTAAAGTTTAAAAAGACTCCCCAGGGCCCGGTTGGTAACCCCCCCTTATGAAATGCGGGAGGCACTTGAACAGCCCGGGGCCCCCCTAAACACTTATTGAAAGGTCTCTTAAAAAGGCCATTACACCCCCTGTTTTTCCATTGGGGGATTTTGCATCGTCTGCCAAGCCCCTTTTGCTTTCGTAGTGATTAAATTTTTTGGGTGTGAAATTTCGGTCCCTATTTCCCCTCTGGGTTTTTCCAAAGGTGTATATAATCATGTATCTCTCCCGCCTGCATTCCGGGGAATACAGTTTTAGGAACCCAAGCGTTTTCCCCATAATTGAGGTTTTTTTAAATCCCCCCTTTAAAATGCCGCCGTAAGGTTCTCTGTTTTTTTTCCCAAAGGCAGAAATTTCCCTGCCTTGAAAGGGCTGTTTTTGGGGCACCCAATTTTCCCAGCCAATAGAACAAGTGACCCTGAAAGTGTCCCAGGGGCTTGGCCCCCCCTTTTTTAAATTTTTCTCTTAAACCATCCTGTCTTTTTTTCTAGCAGATCCCGATTGATACAATTTTAGGGTCCTTAAAGGGTGAGACCCTCCGACATGATCACCCCCCAAGATCTTTGACTTTGGTTTTTTCGCTCAAAATTTTGGGGCCCCAGAATTTGTTTGTACCTGATAAAAGTTTTAAATTTTCCCCGGGGGTTTTTTACAATATCTGAGAAATTGAAATTTCTCATCGTTGAACTTATATTGTTTTCTGCACCCCTGAAAGATTTTTGGTTTATGTCCCCCTGGAGCCTTTCAGTGTCTGCAATGGAAACACTGTCATGCAGATTCGGGGGTCATCTGCAAAAAGGGAAAAACACGGTGCTGTCCCCCTGACACCTTGTTTGGTTTAAAATATGAGAATGAAACAAGAAGGGGGGCGAGTACTGAGCCTTTTGGGAAAAGAGCTTTTCACCGAACTGCCCGGGCTTTACTCTGTTGACACTACTCTGGTTTTTTGTTTTGGAGGAAATTAAATTTATCCACGACCACTTTTTCCCTTTTTTCCTTTTGCACGGGATTTTTTTGCCCCTATTTCGCTATTTTCACCTTTTTCGAAGCTTTTGGGAAAGTCTGGGAAAATTACTCTGCATTCTTTTTTATCTTCTAGTGCATTTAGGACCTTGTCGTAGGGGACCAATAGTTGGGAAAAGACAGGAGCGACCTGTTTTTAAACCCATTTGCCCTGGTTGTGTAAAAAGATGGGTTTTTTAGATGGGTGGGGATCTTGCTTCTTAGGGCCCTTTCAAAGGGTTTTATGATATGGGGTGTTTTGTGCTATCGGTCTGTAGTTTTTTTGCTTTGCTTTAAATGGGGGCCCCCCCCCCCCTTTTTGGAGTGGGGGTATTTTGTTGTTTTAGTAACGGGGGAAACCCCCCCTGTCCATGCTTCCCCCCAAAGGGTGGAAAAGGGTCGTGATAGGGGGTTCTTCAGTTTTTTGAAAGAAAACGGAAATTTCCCGAGTCTGGGGGGCCCGGGGCAAGTGCATGGGCCCTGTCATTTAAACGCCTGTTTGAAGTCCCTTTGGGGTCAGGGTAACATCGGGTAGGGTTGTGTTAAACCCAAAATTTTTTGGCTCTCCATAAAAAATTCATTTTTAAACTTCGACTCTCATCTGGTTAGCGGGTTGCTAAAAACTGAGTCCCTATTGGGACTTGAAAAGCTCAATCATTTCCCTTTCTGTCATCTGTGTAGGACCCATCTTTTTTTTAAGTAGGGGCCCAATACGAAAGTTTTTCTCGAATTTGATTTGGCATAGAAGAAATACTTTATGTTTATTTCGATTTCATTTATGGCTTTTAGTTCTTCCCGCGATTCCTGACTCCTATAAGATTCCTTTAGCTTGAGTTCGATGCTTGCTATTTCTCTGACCAGTGTCTCCCTACGCATTTCAGATATATTGACCTCTTTTAGCCGCTCTGTTATTCTTTTCCGTCGCCTGTAAAGGGAGCGCCTGTCTCTTTCTATTTTTACATCTACTCCTTTTTCTTAGAGGAATAAGCCTTGTGCATACATCGAGTGCCACCAAGTTAATCTGTTCTAGGCATACGTTGGGGTCTGTGTTGCTTAGTATATCTTCCCAGCTTATATCGGTTAGGAGTTGGTTTACTTGGTCCCACTTTATGTTTTTGTTATTGAAGTTGAATTTGGTGAATGCTCCCTCGTGACTAGTCTCATTATGTCGGTCTGGGGCTCCACGCATACATGTCTGAACCTCAATTATGTTGTGATCTGAGTAAAATTGTTTTTGATATGGTGACATTTCTTATCAGATCATCATTCTTAGTGAAGATGAGGTCTAGTGTATTCTCCAGTCTAGTAGGCTCTATTATTTGCTGGTTTAAATTGAATTTTGTGCAGAGATTTAAAAGCTCGTGTGAGTGTGAGTTTTCATCAGAGCTGCCTCCTGGTGTTATTACTGCAACAATATTATTTGCTATATCCTCCATTTTAGGTGCCTTAAGTTGAAACCCCCTGGAGCAAGATGTTGGGTGCAGGAGCTGGAAGATTTTCCAGGCAGTGGTCAATTTTTAACAGCTGTTCCTGGAATTGCTGGGATGTTGCATCCGGAGGCTTGTAGACTACCACAATGACTAGGTTTTGGTTCTCGACCTTTACTGCTAAAACTTCCACTGCATCATTTGAGGCATTTAGCAGTTCTGTGCAAACAAGTGACTCTGCAATGTACAGGCCAACCCCCCCCCTTTTGCCTGTTCACTCTGTCACATCTGTATAGGTTGTAACCTGGGATCCATATTTCGTTGTCCAAGTGATCCTTTATGTGGGTCTCAGTGAAAGCCCAAAACATTGCCTTTGCCTCTGCAAGCAGTCCACGGATGAAAGGTATTTTGTTGTTTGTTGCTGGCTTTAGACCCTGTATATTTGCAAAGAAGAATGTTATCGGACTGGTGGTATTGTTGGTACTGGGGGGGGATTTTTTTCCGGCATTAGTATCTGTATCTGTTGGTTTGGAGTGGAGGCCATCGACTGTGGTTCCACTCCAGGAATGACTGGATTTGGTGTACGATTTCTGCCATTTCCTGCCAGTTTTTTTTCCTTCCTGGCACTAAAAAACCTCTCCCTCTTGAGTGGCTGTGGCTACCCAGGTTTTCCCATGGCCTGGATGTTTTGTATCTTTTTGTACTCTTTAGATGGTGTGCCTGGCAATTTAAGTTATAGCACAGTCTTTCTTGTACTGAAGATGTACACATTTCAGGGTGAAAAAGCTTACAGGAAGGGAGTTTGCATTTTCTTGTCATATGGGCATGGCATTTTCTAGGGTGGTCATAGTTGCACGTCCCATCTGTTTTTCCAGATTTCCCGTGTCTGCAGATACCAAGTGCATAGTATGTGCACAGGCTTGGTTTCCGTTTGCCTTGGGTTTCTGTGACTGTATTCCCTGTTGGTGCATGTTTCCCTGTCTTATTCCTATCCTCCCTAGCACCAACAATGGAGCTCCCACCAGTTGTTTTTGGTAATATATCCTCACTATTGCTAGTGGAGTCCTCTTGTTTGCTATTTCCTGTGGTATTTCTAGTTTGCAATATATTGATTTTATCTTATCTTTGACTATACTTGTTTCCCCACTACGGCTCCTGTCCCCTATGAGGTCATTTATATGTATTCCTTCCTGCGTATAATTCCCGACTACCTGGACAAAATCTCCAGCTTTACCATTACTGTCTCCCAGGACAGCACCTCCAGCTTCACCATTACTGTCTCCCAGGACAGCACCTCCAGCTTCACCATTACTGTCTCCCAGGACAGCATCTCCAGCTTCACCATTACTGTCTCCCAGGACAGCACTATCAGCCCTACATTTACTGACTACCAGGACATCACCTCCAGCCTTACAGTTTCTGACTACATGGCCAGTATCAAGGGCAGTACCATTCAGCCCAGACCTTTTATGTTCCCATCTGTTGTGGAAAGCTTCCAAGTTGTCTATGAAAGCAGCTTTGATGTTATCCTCTTTTAATACCCTTGTGATTTTAGTCCACAGATTTTCCTCATTTGGGCATACCCAAAAACACTTCCCTGTTTTAATACTGCTTGTAGCTAGTTCTTGGATATCTGCACAAGGGGCGTGACACCAATTTCCACAAAAATGACAATTTATCCATGTGGAAGCCCGTTTGTTTGATTGACTGCAGACTGTACAGAGCTTCATAATGATTTGAATGGTTGATTTACTGTAATTCTACTAGCAACCTCTTGAATACTCTATTAATAACCTCCTTAAATGAAGCTCTAGCCATTTGTATTTCTATTTCTAACTGTACTTGTATATTGGACAGCTTACTGTGTACCTTCCTGATTTATATTTATTGCTTGTGTTTGATAAGGGCGCCTACAACCCCATCCGTTTACAGTCTGCTTTATTGTCCAACGAATCCGTTTGAAACCAGTCAAGGGTTCGGACCATCAAGGGTTCGGACCAGTCGAGGGTTCGGACCAGTCGATCTGAATTGATCAGTGGGTCACTTATTTAAACCATACTGGTCGGTGATTTGAGCTAACACATGAAGGATCTACTTGAAATTATCTACCCGAGTAATATGTGATTTGATTGATACAAAAGTATAACTTGCGTGTTGAAGAGCCGGTGATTTCTGGCAGCTCCTACAGTGACGAACGGTCGAGCCTCAACCCTTGTTTATCAATCGCTGTATCTAGCTTTTCTAGTTTTTTTTCGTCTCCACCACAATAAATGCTATATTGTCACTACAGTTGACTGGTGGAAATTTTGGAGGAAGGACGCTTTTTCTGTAGTAATAATTGCTTCTCGTTGTGTATATTGCGACCGCTGGTAACTACAGGTTATATGAAATTCACAGTATACGTCTGTGTAAGTCTGCTGCTCCTTTGTATCGTCAGTCCATGCCCCTACCGTTACTCTCCCTCATCGTGTCGGGCAATATGCCGCTGTGTGGTCATATGCCTCACACAGGTGGCACGTACATCTCTGTCCCCCAAACCTGACTTAAATTTGAGTATGGAATTCCTCCATCATCACATATGATGGTATAGGGTGCTTTAGGGACATTTTCAGGGAGAATGTTCCTTCCGGGATTCCAGCATACAGTCCATCACGCAAACATCCCAAACTCGCCATGTGTATTGCCCCATAATGTCCAAAGACGTCCCTTAAATCACTTTCGTCTGTGTTGCGGCCCCCTGCCAAACTAGCGGTTAAATAGTTAACCTGCCGGCCGGCAGTACCACTTGGTACGTCATCAAACCCAATGTGGGGACTGCTGAGCCGGCCTTAGATCAGTAAGTTCCTGAGTGCCTCACGGTGCACATCTAAGCAGTAGGTACCTGACCACCTTAGGGTACAGTCTACTGGCTTTAGTAACAGTATGTACCTGAGCGCCTCAGGATACGCACCTAAGCAGTAGGTACCTGCACACCTAAGGGTACACGTCTACTGGCTTCAGCAACATTAAGTACCTGAACTCCTCAGGGTACACATCTATGCAGTAGGTACCTGACCACCTAATCGTACCTATCTACTGGCGTTAGAAGAACCGCTCACCGCAGCTCACTGAGTCTGTTGGCCTCAGTTACTTGACGGCCGCATTCAGTGAACTTGCAGCATGGTGCTCGGCTAGCGGTGTGTCAAGCGGCTTTGGAGAGGATTTACTGGACTACTGGTGATGTCTGTGGACTCGCCGTCTACGCTGATCAACTGTGGGCTGGAATCATCAGATGCTGTTTAGTGGGACATTACATGAAGAAAAGGTTGGAGTGTTACACTGAACTGGGCCAGGACCGTAGTGTGACACTTAGGAACGTATGATGGAGTGGAACACTGAGATATGCACAGGACCGTAGTGGAACACTGAGATGAAAAGGGTGTCGTGGGACACTGAAGATGGCCTGGTTGTAGTGTACACTGAATAGTGTCATGTGACTGGCCTCGACCGGATAAGTGTCGTGAGAAACGGTTGACTGTAATATATTTTAAATGTTACATAATTTATTATTTTAGCATAAAGATATATATATAGTGACACAGTAGTGTCAAGAGAGTTCTATCCTGTGTAGGGTTACGAATTATTTTAGTAAAATGCTAATTATAATTTATTATAGTAATATGTACATATCATATGTTAGTTCGAATACCTCTAGACCAAAGATAGTTTATTTTTATATATATATTAAAGATTAATTGATTTTAATGTGTATTTATGTATCCCGAACTCTTTATTACAAAAGGAGTAAATCTTACCATTAATATTTAAAAATTATTTTTTGTAATAGTCTGCTTCAAAGGGCACATTGCGCACCCTGATACAGGTGCAAAACATCCATACATCGTGAAGAACATTAACACCAGGGTTATCCATCATTGTAGCATCCTGGTACCTTGCTACCATGTTTTCATAAGTGCTACCTTGCCGGAATTTGACGAAGATTCTTGTTACACCATTCAACGAGATGCCATATCTTCACTAGCGATGCCATACGTGTCCCTCAGTATCGCCGTCAGCAACAGATGGGTATTCTGGCCATTGAGTGTGCCCCTCGCCAGTTCCACACAAGCAGTGTTGACACACCTGTGTCCACCTTCTGCCATTATGAAGGTACTATCACCTGCCACCAGGGGTCAAAAGTGCAGTTCAATGGACGTCCTCTCTACCCGAGGGTAGAGGCGATAGCACCACAAGGGGCAATAGCACCATCTGGCCCAGTCATTTTATTTTCCTATCTGTTATAGAATGCTGTTCGGTTTTCTATAAAGGCTGTTTTGATGTTTTAGTTTTTTAATACCAATGTGATTTTATTCCACAGTTGGCTCTCATTTGGGCATACCCAAAAACACTTCCCTGGTTTAATATCTCCTGGAGATGATTCCTGAATATCTGCACAAGGTGAATGGGCCCATTTCCAGCAGAAGTTGCATGTAATCCATGCAGAAGCCTATTTGGTTGTTTGGTCAAGGCTACAGAGGATTTAATGTGATTTTTTGGTTTTTGAACTGTGTTGCTGTGTTCATTGAAAACTCTACTGTTTATGGTATTTCTAGAAACTGAACAATTTTTGTATTTTCTCAAGATTGTGCACACTTTCATATTTCAATAGAAATTTTTTACTCTATGGTATCACTTGACTAAGTCAGGTACACTAGCAAGTTCAGGAAGATTATTAATACGAGCTGAGGTGTGTGTGACCTGAGTGTCCTAACATAAAACCATGCACTTTCTGGTGACATACAACCATGCACTTTGTGGTGACATGCAACCATGTGCTGTGTGGTGACATACAACCATGTGCTGTGTGGTGACATACAACCATGTGCTGTGTGGTGACATACAACCATGTGCTGTGTGGTGACGTACAACCATGCACTTTGTGGTGACGTACAACCATGTGCTGTGTGGCGACATACAACCATGTGCTGTGTGGTGACATACAACCATGCACTTTGTGGTGACATACAACCATGCACTTTGTGGTGACATACTACCATGCACTTTGTGGTGACATACAACCATGTGCTGTGTGGTGACATACTACCATGTACTGTGTGGTGACATACAACCATGTACTGTGTATTGACATACAACCATGCACTTTGTGGTGACATACAACCATGTGCTATGTGGTAACATACAACCATGTGCTGTGTGGTGACATACAACCATGCACTTTGTGGTGACATACAACCATGTGCTATGTGGTAACATACAACCATGTACTGTGTGGTGACATACTACCATGTACTGTGTGGTGACATACTACCATGTACTGTGTGGTGACATACAACCATGTACTGTGTATTGACATACAACCATGTGCTGTGTGGTGACATACAACCATGCACTTTGTGGTGACATACAACCATGCACTTTGTGGTGACATACAACCATGCACTTTGTGGTGACATACAACCATGCACTTTGTGGTGACATACAACCATGTGTTGTGTGGTGACATACAACCATGTGTTGTGTGGTGACATACAACCATGCACTTTGTGGTGACATACAACCATGCACTTTGTGGTGACATACAACCATGTGCTGTGTGGCGACATACAACCATGCACTTTGTGGCGACATACAACCATGCACTTTGTGGTGACATACAATCATGTGTTTTGTGGTGACATACAACCATGTGCTATGTGGTAACATACAACCATGTACTGTGTGGTGACATACAACCATGCACTTTGTGGCGACATACAACCATGCACTTTGTGGTGACATACAATCATGTACTGTGAGGTGACACACAATCATGTACTGTGAGGTGACACACAACCATGTACTGTGTGATGACATACAACCATGTACTGTGTGGTGTAAGTTTATTCAGGTATACACAAATACAGTTACATAGAATTATCATACATAGCAGCATATGTGTAGAGAACCTAGGATAACTCAAAAAAGTCAGAGTGACTTATTTCCATTGGGGTCCTTTACTACCATGTACTGTGTGGTGACATACTACCATGTACTGTGTGGTGACATACAACCATGTACTGTGATGGAGTACATATAAATGACCTCATAGGGAACAGGAGCCGTAGTAGGGAAACAAGTGTAGTCAAAGATAAGATAAAGCCAATATTGCAAACTAGAAATACCACAGGAAATAGCAAACGAGGACTCCACTAGCGATAGTGAGGATATATTACCAAAAACAATTGGTGGGAGCTCCATTGTTAGTGCTAGGGAGGATAGGAATAAGACAGGTATACATGCACCAACAGGGAATACAGTCACAGAAACCCAAGGCAAACGGAAACCAAGCCTGTGCACATACTATGCACTTGGTATCTGCAGACATGGGAAATCTGGAAAAACAGACGGGACGTGCAACTATGACCACCATAGAAAATACCATGCCCATATGACAACAGGAAAATGCAAACTCCTTTCCTGTAAGCTTTTTCACCCTGAAATGTGTACATCTTCAGTACAGGAAAGACTGTGCTATAACTTAAATTGCCAGGCACACCATCTAAAGGGGACAAAAAGATAAAAAACATCCAGGCCATGGGAAAACCTGAGTAGCCACAGCCACTCAAGAGGGAGAGGTTTTTTAGTGCCAGGAAGGAAAAACAAACTGGTAGGAAATGGCAGAAATCGTACACCAAATCCAGTCATTCCTGGAGTGGAACCACAGTCGATGGCCTCCACTCCAAACAAACAGATACAGATACTAATGCCGGAAAAAAAATCATCCCCCAGTACCAACAATACCACCAGTCCGATGACATTCTTCTTTGCAAATATACAGGGTCTAAAGCCAGCAACAAACAACAAAATACCTTTCATCCGTGGACTGCTTGCAGAGGCAAAGGCAATGTTCGCGGCTTTCACCGAGACCCACATAAAGGATCACTTGAACAACGAAATATGGATCCCAGGTTACAACCTATACAGATGTAACAGAGTGAACAGGCAAAAGGGGTGGGTTGGCCTATACATTGCAGAGTCACTTGTGTGCACAGAACTGCTTAATGCCTCAAATGATGTAGTGGAAGTTTTAGCAGTAAAGATCGAGAACCAAAACCTAGTCATTGTGGTAGTCTACAAGCCTCCGGATGCAACATCCCAGCAATTCCAGGAACAGCTGTTAAAAATTGACCACTGTCTGGAAAATCTTCCAGCTCCTGCACCCAACATCTTGCTCCTGGGGGATTTCAACTTAAGGCACCTAAAATGGAGGAATATAGCAAATAATATTGTTGCAGTAATAACACCAGGAGGCAGGTCTGATGAAAACTCACACTCACACGAGTTTTTAAATCTCTGCACAAAATTCAATTTAAACCAGCAAATAATAGAGCCTACTAGACTGGAGAATACACTAGACCTCATCTTCACTAACAATGATGATCTGATAAGAAATGTCACCTTATCAAAAACAATATACTCAGATCAGAACATAATTGAGGCTCAGACATGTATGCGCGGAGCCCCAGACCGACATAATGAGATTAGTCACGAAGGAGCATTCTCCAAATTCAACTTCTATAACAAAAACATAAAGTGGGACCAAGTAAACCAAGTCCTAACCTATATAAGCTGGGAAGATATACTAAGCAACAAAGACCCCAACTTATGCCTAGAACAGATTAACTTGGTGGCACTCGATGTATGCACAAGGCTTATTCCTCTAAGAAAAAGGAGGAGTAGATGTAAAATAGAAAGAGACAGGCGCTCCCTTTACAGGCGATGGAAAAGAATAACAGAGCAGCTAAAAGAGATCAATATATCTGAAATGCGTAGGGAGACACTGGTCAGAGAAATAGCAAGCATCGAACTTAAGCTAAAGGAATCTTATAGGAGTCAGGAATCGCGGGAAGAACTAAAAGCCATAATTGAAATCGAAAGAAACCCAAAGTATTTCTTCTCCTATGCCAAATCAAAGTCGAGAACAACGTCCAGTATTGGGCCCCTACTTAAACAAGATGGGTCCTACACAGATGACAGCAAGGAAATGAGTGAGCTACTCAAGTCCTAATATGACTCAGTTTTTAGCAAGCCGCTAACCAGACTGAGAGTCGAAGATCAAAATGAATTTTTTTATGGGAGAGCCACAGAATTTAACACATGCCTATCCGATGTTATCCTGACGCCAAATGACTTCGAACAGGCGATAAATTACATGCCCATGCACTCTGCCCCAGGGCCAGACTCATGGAACTCCGTGTTCATCAAGAACTGCAAGAAGCCCCTATCACGAGCCTTTTCCATCCTATGGAGAGGGAGCATGGACACGGGGGTCGTCCCACAGTTACTAAAAACAACAGACATAGCCCCACTCCACAAAGGGGGCAGTAAAGCAACAGCAAAGAACTACAGACCGATAGCACTAACATCCCATATCATAAAATCTTTGAAAGGGTCCTAAAAAGCAAGATCACCACCAATCTAGAAACCCATCAGTTACACAACCCAGGGCAACATGGGTTTAGAACAGGTCGCTCCTGTCTGTCTCAACTATTGGATCACTACGACTAGGTCCTAGATGCACTAGAAAACAAAAAGAATGCAGGTGTAATATATGCAGACTTTGCAAAAGCCTTCGACAAGTGTGACCATGGCGTAATAGCGCACAAAATGCGTGCTAAAGGAATAACAGGAAAAGTCGGTCGATGGATCTATAATTTCCTCACTAACAGAACACAGAGAGTAGTCGTCTACAGAGTAAAGTCCGAGGCAGCTACGGTGAAAAGCTCTGTTCCACAAAGCAAAGTACTCTCTCCCATCTTGTTCCTCATCCTCATATCCGACATAGACAAGGATGTCAGCCACAGCACCGTGTCTTCCTTTGCAGATGACACCCGAATCTGCATGACAGTGTCTTCCATTGCAGACACTGCAAAGCTCCAGGCAGACATCAACCAAATCTTTCAGTGGGCTGCAGAAAACAATATGAAGTTCAACGATGAGAAATTTCAATTACTCAGATATGGTAAACATGAGGAAATTAAATCTTCATCAGAGTACAAAACAAATTCTGGCCACAAAATAGAGCGAAACACCAACGTCAAAGACCTGGGAGTGATCATGTCGGAGGATCTCACCTTCAAGGACCATAACATTGTATCAATCGCATCTGCTAGAAAAATGACAGGATGGATAATGAGAACCTTCAAAACTAGGGAGGCCAAGCCCATGATGACACTCTTCAGGTCACTTGTTCTATCTAGGCTGGAATATTGCTGCACACTAACAGCACCTTTCAAGGCAGGTGAAATTGCCGACCTAGAAAATGTACAGAGAACTTTCACGGCACGCATAACGGAGATAAAACACCTCAATTATTGGGAGCGCTTGAGGTTCCTAAACCTGTATTCCCTGGAACGCAGGAGGGAGAGATACATGATTATATACACCTGGAAAATCCTAGAGGGACTAGTACCGAACTTGCACACGAAAATCACTCACTACGAAAGCAAAAGACTTGGCAGACGATGCACCATCCCCCCAATGAAAAGCAGGGGTGTCACTAGCACGTTAAGAGACCATACAATAAGTGTCAGGGGCCCGAGACTGTTCAACTGCCTCCCAGCACACATAAGGGGGATTACCAACAGACCCCTGGCAGTCTTCAAGCTGGCACTGGACAAGCACCTAAAGTCAGTTCCTGATCAGCCGGGCTGTGGCTCGTACGTTGGTTTGCGTGCAGCCAGCAGCAACAGCCTGGTTGATCAGGCGCTGATCCACCAGGAGGCCTGGTCACAGACCGGGCCGCGGGGGCGTTGACCCCCGGAACTCTCTCCAGGTAAACTCCAGGTAACAACGACTTCCGCCTGGCCGCAGTGTGGAAATTATTTAATTTCCGAAGCTATAGTGCCTAATAAGTGTTTAATGTGTTGATTTGGGTCAAAATGTATTTGTATTTTGAAGAGAACCAACCGGGTTCGCCCTGCGCCTGCGCGGATGTGCGGGGGGGGACAGGTCGACTCAGGGCATGGGTTAGCGGGAGTGTTTTGAATGTAGTGAGGAGGCTGTCAAAACATGGGACCAGGAAATTGGCATGCATAGAGGCCTAAGGATTAATATAGGCATCACTTCATAATAGGAAGTGTCATAACTGTTCCTGGTGAAGAGTGAGGGAACGGGATTTACGGGACCACCGTAATAAGGTGGGGCCTGGCGCGTCGCCATGGAGTGTCCCGGGGAAAATACCCATGATTTAATCATCACTCATCGGTCTCAGATCTTAATGGAGTGACCTCTAATGTGTATAATAATTATGAGACATTAAATCGTCCTGTGAATGGTAATGTAATCAGTGATAATAACATTAAGTTAAGAGAATGCAGGAAGTGAAATAAGTCGCCCTGCTCCGAGTGAACACATGGTTCCTGTCCCGAGGATAGTGAAGTTTTTATGGAGTCACGACTTCTAAACCGGGACAAACCAAAGGATACCTCGTCCTGCTGGAATAAGAACCATGTCGGTGTAGCAGGACATCGAAATGAGATGGTGAATGGAGGAAATAAGGAGCATCAATCACCCACAGTTAAGTAACCTTTCTAGTTATAGCAGACTGATACTGGCCAGTTAGGTATGTTGTAATTGGATAGGTTATGAGTGATCCAGCTACATCAAGTGACCACCAGAGAATATCGGTAAGTGGTGGGATTATATACAAGTGTTTTTCCTTGATGGATATATCCATGTGTTTACCTGGAGTTTACCTGGAGAGAGTTTCGGGGGTCAACGCCCCCGCGGCCCGGTCTGTGACCAGGCCTCCTGGTGGATCAGCGCCTGATCAACCAGGCTGTTGCTGCTGGCTGCACGCAAACCAACGTACGAGCCACAGCCCGGCTGATCAGGAACTGACTTTAGGTGCTTGTCCAGTGCCAGCTTGAAGACTGCCAGGGGTCTGTTGGTAATCCCCCTTATGTGTGCTGGGAGGCAGTTGAACAGTCTCGGGCCCCTGACACTTATTGTATGGTCTCTTAACGTGCTAGTGACACCCCTGCTTTTCATTGGGGGGATGGTGCATCGTCTGCCAAGTCTTTTGCTTTCGTAGTGAGTGATTTTCGTGTGCAAGTTCGGTACTAGTCCCTCTAGGATTTTCCAGGTGTATATAATCATGTGTAACCTACTCCCCCCCCCCTTCATCCAGTTACACTAATATAATCTATACAGTCCACAATTAATTAGTAGCGCTGTACTTGTGGGTGCTATCCAATCTATACTGGTCTTGGATAGATATGGATAAGATTGTGAGGTCGAAGGCCCACCTGCAGTGACCAGGGGTGGTGAAGTTTTCTCTCATGTCTGCACGGGGTGACTACGGTAAACAATATAGTGTTGTCTCCCAATGAGATTACTTGTATGTATATAATGTTGAGGTACATAAAGGTAATCACCCTAGAAAATTTTCCATAAATACCTTGATTTCCAAGACGACAAAACTGAACAAGATAAGTTGTCTGATGCAGTTATAATAAACAGTCCACACATTCCTAGTGACATAACCCAAGAACAGTGCAAAGAAACTGCTGTCAGGATAATTCAGGACCACGTACAAGTTATCGTGCAAAACAATGAAATCAAAGAAACACGTTTGTTAGGAAAACAAGGTAGTAAACACAGTATTATGATCAGACTTCATTCATACGATAAAAGAAAGGACCTAATTAAATCAGCAATTACAATGAAAAATGGAGTGTACATAAATGAGTGTCTAACAAGAAAACGTCAAAACCTTCTGTTCAGGTTGAGAAAACTTAAACAGGAAAACAAAATACATCAGTGCTTCACGCGAGATGGGAAAATACTAGTAAGGAAAACATCAACAGGACAACAATATACTATCTCAAACGAACATGATTTCTCTACCTTCCTTAGAAAAGCTGACATTTCTGTAACAGATTAGATAAGTGCCCTTAATAAATATATACGTGTGGTGAATATAGTGTACGTTACTATTATATTGTGCATTATTATTTTTTTATTTTTCATCACTAGCTAATGCCAACTACCTCCAATACTTAATACTTCTTTCTTACTGCTATTAATTGCTCATAATTTTGTGTTACAAGTCAAATCTTACTCCAAATTAATATTATTCATTGTTCTTACCTGTCCATTTAATTTTGTTTACCACTACTTGTTTTAGTCATCTTTTATTGTGTGTGCAATTAGTGTATATTCCAATTACTTTTTTTACAAGTCCCAAAACTATCTTTTACTAGCTAGTACCAACTACCTCATATTTTTTACTTTTTTATTGTGCAATAAACTGCTCAACTTAATTAATATTACAAAATCAGATCTTACTCCAAAGACCTGGGAGTGATCATGTCGGAGGATCTCACCTTCAAGGACCATAACATTGTATCAATCGCATCTGCTAGAAAAATGACAGGATGGATAATGAGAACCTTCAAAACTAGGGAGGCCAAGCCCATGATGACACTCTTCAGGTCACTTGTTCTATCTAGGCTGGAATATTGCTGCACACTAACAGCACCTTTCAAGGCAGGTGAAATTGCTGACCTAGAAAATGTACAGAGAACCTTCACGGCGCGCATAACGGAGATAAAGCACCTCAATTACTGGGAGCGCTTGAGGTTCCTAAACCTGTATTCCCTGGAATGCAGGCGGGGAGAGTTTTTATTATTATTATCACCCCGGGGCGATCCACCAAGGCAGGGTGGCCCGAAAAAGAAAAACTTTCACCATCATTCACTCCATCACTGTCTTGCCAGAAGGGTGCTTTACACTACAGTTTTTAAACTGCAACATTAACACCCCCCTTCAGAGTGCAGGCACTGTACTTCCATCCCCAGGACTCAATTTCCGGCCTGCCGGTTTCCCTGAATCCCTTCATAATGTTACTTTGCTCACACTCCAACAGCACGTCAAGTATTAAAAACCATTTGTCTCCATTCACTCCTATCAAACACGCTCACGCATGCCTGCGGGGAAGTCCAAGCCCCTCGCACACAAAAACCTCCTTTACCCCCCCCCCAACCTTCCTAGCCGACCCCTACCCCGCCTTCCTTCCACTACAGACTGATACACTCTTGAAGTCATTCTTTTTCGCCCCCATTCTCTCTACATGTCCGAACCACCTCAACAACCCTTCCTCAGCCCTCTGGAAACAGTTTTGGTAACCCCGCACCTCCTCCTAACTTCCAAACTACGAATTCTCTGCATTATATTCACACCACACATTGCCCTCAGACATGACATTCCACTGCCTCCAGCCTTCTCCTCGCTGCAACATTCATCCCCCACGCTTCACACCCTTATAAGAGGTTGGTAAAACTATACTCTCATACATTCCCCTCTTTGCCTCCAAGGACAAAGTTCTTTGTCTCCACAGACTCCTAAGTGCACCACTCACTCTTTTTCCCTCATCAATTCTATGATTCACCTCATCTTCTAGACCCATCCGCTGACACGTCCACTCCCAAATATCTGAATTCGTTCACCTCCTCCATACTCTCTCCCTCCAATCTGATATTCAATCTTTCATCACCTAATCTTTTTGTTATCCTCTTACCTTACTCTTTCCTGTATTCACCTTTAATTTTCTTCTTTTGCACACCCTACCAAATTCATCCACCAATCTCTGCAACTTCTCTTCAGAATCTCCCAAGAGCACAGTGTCATCAGCAAAGAGCAGCTGTGACAACCCCCACTTTGTGTGTGATTCTTTATCTTTTAACTCCAGCTCTTGCCAAGACCCTCGCATTTACTTCTCTTACAACCCCATCTATAAATATATTAAACAACCACGGTGACATCACACATCCTTGTCTAAGGCCTACTTTTACTGGGAAAAATTTCCCTCTTTCCTACATCCCTTTTAACTTGAGCCTCACTACCCTCGTAAAAACTCTTCACTGCTTTCAGAAAACCTACCTCCTACACCATACACTTGCAACATCTGCCACATTCCCCCCCTATCCACCCTGTCATACGCCTTTTCCAAATCCATAAATGCCACAAAGACCTCTTTAGCCTTATCAAAATACTGTTCACTTATATGTTTCACTGTAAACACCTGGTCCACACACCCCCTACCTTTCTAAAGCCTCCTTGTTCATCTGCTATCCTATTTCTCCGTCTTACTCTAATTCTTTCAATTATAACTCTCCCATACACTTTACCAGGTACAATCAACCAGACTTATCCCCTATAATTTTTGCACTCTCTTTTATCCCCTTTGCCTTTATACAAAAGGAACTATGCTGCTCTCTGCCAATCCCTAGGTACCTTACCCTCTTCCATACATTTATTAAAAAATTGCACCAACCACTCCAAACTATATCCCCACCGCTTTTAACATTTCTATCTTTATCCATCAATCCCGGCTGCCTTCCCCCCTTTCATTTTACCTACTGCCTCACGAACTTCCCCCACACTCACAACTGGCATTTCCCTCACTCCTACAAGATGTTATTCCTCCTTGCCCTATACACGAAATCACCGCTTCCTATCTTCACAACATTTAACAATTCCCCCAAAATATTCCTTCCCATCTTCCCAATACCTCTAATTTCCATTTAATAACTCTCCTCTCCTATTTTTAACTGACAAATCCATTTGTTCTCTAGGCTTTCTTAACTTTTTAAATCTCACTCCAAAACTTTTTCTTATTTTCAACAAAATTTTTTGATAACATCTCACCACTCTCTCATTTGCTCTCTTTTTACATTGCTTCACCACTCTCTTAACTTCTCTCTTTTTCTCCATATATCTTCCCTCCTTGCATCACTTCTACTTTGTAAAAACTTTTCATATTGCTAACTTTTTTCCCTTACTACTCTCTTTACATCATCATTCCACCCAATCGCTCCTCTTCCCTCCTGCCCCCACTTTCCTGTAACCACAAACTTCTGCTGAACACTCTAACACTTACTTTTTTAAACCTACCCCATACCTCTTCGCCCCCATTGCCTATGCTCTCATTAGCCCATCTATCTCCAATTAGCTGTTTTATATTTTTACCCAAACTGCCTCCTCTTTTAGTTTAAAAAACCTTCACCTCTCTTTTCCCTGATGCTTCTATTCTCCTTGTATCCCATCTACCTTGTACTCTCAGTGTAGCTACAACTAGAAAGTGATCTGATATATCTGTGGCCCCTCTATAAACATGTACATCCTGAAGTCAAACTCAACAGTCTTTTATCTACCAATACAAAAATCCAACAAAATACTGTCATTTCCCCCTAAAATCATATCGTTTTATACTTATTATCCTTTTTTTCTTAAAATATGTATTACCTATAACTAAACCCCTTTCTATACAAAGTTCATTCAAAGGGTTTCCCCTTTTATCATTTACACCTGGCACCCCAAATTTAAACCTACCACACCCTCTCTAAAAGTTTCTCCTACTTTAGCATTCAAGTCCCCTACCACATTACTCTCTCACTTGGTTAAAAGGCTCCTATACATTCCCCTTAACATCTCCCAAAATCTCTCTCTCTCCTCTGCATTCCTCTCTTCTCCAGGTGCATACCGCTTATTATGACCCACTTCTCGCATCCAACCTTTACTTTAATTCCACATTAATTCTTGAATTTACACATTCATATTCTCTTTTCTCCCTCCATAACTGATCATTTAACATTACTGCTACCCTTCCTTTGCTCTAACTCTCTCAGATACTCCAGATTTAATCCCATTTATTTCCCCCCCACTGAAACTCTCCTACCCCCTTCAGCTTTGTTTGCTTAGGGCGGGGACATCCAACTCTTTTCATTCATAACATCAGCAATCATCTGTTTCTTGTCATCCGCACTACATCCACGCACATTTAAGCAACCCAGTTTTATAAAGTTTTTCTTCTTCTCTTTTTTAGTAATTGTATACAGGAGAAGGGGTTACTAGCCCATTGCTCCCGGCATTTTAGTCGCCTCATACGACACGCATGGCTTACGGAGGAAAGATTCTTTTCCACTTCCCCATGGACAATAGAAGAAATAAAAAAGAACAAGAGCTATTTAGAAAAAGGAGAAAAACCTAGATGTATGTATATATATATATGCATGTGCGTGTCTGTGAAGTGTGACCAAAGTGTAAGTAGGAGTAGCAAGATATCCCTGTTATCTTAGCGTGTTTATGAGACAGAAAAAGAAACCAGCGGGAGAGATACATGATTATATACACCTGGAATATAGGTAGTAGGTTGGTAGACAGCAACCACCCAGGGAAGTACTACCGTCCTGCCAGATGACTGTGAAACAAAAACCTGTAACTGTTTTGCATGATGGGAGGATTGCTGGTTTCTTTTCGTTCAAAACACGCTAGATAACAGGGATATCTTGCTACTCCTACTTACACTTTGGTCACACTTCACAGACACGCACATGCATATATATATATACATACATCTAGGTTTTTCTCCTTTTTTCTAAATAGCTCTTGTTCTTTTTTATTTCTTCTATTGTCCAGGGGAAGTGGAAAAGAATCTTTCCTCCGTAAGCCATGCGTGTCGTATGAGGCGACCCAAAATGTCGGGAGCAATGGGCTAGTAAACCCCTTCTCCTGTATACATTTACTAAAAAAGAGAAGAAGAAAAACTTTATAAAACTGGGATGCTTAAATGTGCGTGGTGTAGTGCGGATGACAAGAAACAGATGGGTTGCTGATGTTATGAATGAAAGAAGTTGGATGTCCTGGCTCTAAGCGAAACAAGCTGAAGGGGGTAGGAGAGTTTTCAGTGGGGGGAAATAAATGGGATTAATCTGGAGTATCTGGGGGAGTTAGAGCAAAGGAAGGGGTAGCAGTAATGTTAAATGATCAGTTAAGGAAGGAGAAAAGAGAACATGAATGTGTAAATTCAAGAATTTTGTGGATTAAAGTAAAGGTTGGATGCGAGAAGTGGTCATAATAAGCGTGTATGCAAACCCGGAGAAGAGAGGAATGCAGAGGAGAGAGAGAGATTTTGGGAGATGTTAAGTGAATGTATAGGAGCCTTTGAACCAAATGAGAGAGTAATTGTGGTAGGGGACCTGAATGCTAAAGTAGGAGAAACTTTTAGAGAGGGTGTGGTAGGTAAGTTTGGGGTGCCAGGTGTAAATGATATGGGAGTCCTTTGTTTGAACTTTGTATAGAAAGGGGTTTAGTTATAGGTTAATACATATTTTAAGAAAAAGAGGATAAATAAGTTTACACGATATGATGTAGGGCGAAATGACGTTGTTTGTTGGATTATGTATTTGGGAGATAAAAGACTGTTGAGTAGACTTCAGGATGTACATGTTTATAGAGGGGCCACAGATATATCAGATCACTTTCTAGTTGTAGCTACACTGAGAGTAAAGGTAAAATGGGATACAAGGGAGATTAGAAGCATCGGGAAGAGAGAGGTGAAGGGTTTTTAAACTAAAGAGGAGGCAGTTAGGGTAAGATATAAACAGCTATTGGAGGATAGATGGGCTAATGAGAGCATAGGCAATGGGGTCGAAGAGGTATGGGGTAGGTTTAAAAATGTAGTGTTAGAGTGTTCAGCAGAAGTTTGTGGTTACAGGAAAGTGGGTGCAGGAGGGGAAAAGGACGATTGGTGGAATGATGATGTAAAAAGAGTAGTAAGGGAGAAAAAGTTAGCATATGAGAAGTTTTTACAAAGTAGAAGTGATGCAAGGAGGGAAGGTAAATGGAGAAAAAGAGAGAAAGGTTAAGAGAGTGGTGAAGCAAAAAAAAAAGAGAGCAAATGAGGAGAGTGGGGGGAGATGTTATCAACAAATTTTGTTGAAAATAAGAAAAAGTTTTGGAGTGAGATTAACAAGTTAAGAAAGCCTAGGAACAAAAGGATTTGTCAGTTAAAAATAGGAGAGGAAAAGTTATTAAATGGAGAGTTAGAGGTATTGGGGGAAAAATGGAGGGGAAAATTTTGAGGAATTGTTAAATGTTGATGAAGATAGGGAAGCTGTGATTTCGTGTATAGGGCAAGGAGGAATAACATCTTGTAGGGTGAGGAAGAGCCAGTTGTGAGTGTGGGGGAAGTTCGTTTAGGCAGTAGGTAAAATGAAAGGGGTTTAAAGGGAGCCGGGATTGATGGGATAAAGATAGAAATGTTAAAGCAGGTGGGGATATAGTTTTGGAGTGGTTGGTGCAATTATTTAATAAAAGTATGGAAGAGGGTAAGGTACGTAGGGATTAGCAAGAGAGCATGCTAGTTCCTTTGTATAAAGGCAAAGGGGATAAAAGAGAGTGCAAAAATTATAGGGGAAAAAGTCTGTTGAGTGTACCTGGTAAAGTGTATGGTGAGTTATAATTGAAAGAATTAAGAATAAGACGGAGAATAGGATAGCAGATGAACAAGGAGGCTTTAGGAAAGGTAGGGGTGTGTTGGACAGGTGTTTACAGTGAAACATATAAGTGAACAGTATTTAGATAAGGCTAAAGAGGTCTTTGTGGCATTTAAAGGATTTGGAAAAGGGCGTTATGACAGGGTGGATAGGGGGGCAATGTGGCAGATGTTGCAAGTGTATGGTGTAGGAGGTAGGTTTATGAAAGCAGTGAAGAGTTTTTACGAGGATAGTGAGGCTCAAGTTAGAGTATGTAGGAAAGAGGGAATTTTTTCCCAGTAAAGTAGGCCTTAGACAAGGATGTGTGATGTCACCGTGGTTGTTTAAAATTTTTTATAGATTGGGGTTGTAAGAGAAGTAAATGCGAGGGTCTTGGCAAGAGGCGTGGAATTAAAAGATAAAGAATCACACACAAAGTGGGAGTTGTCACAGCTGCTCTTTTCTGATGACACTGTGCTCTTGGGGAGATTCTGAAGAGAAGCTGCAGAGATTGGTGGGTGAATTTGGTAGGGTTGCAAAAGGGAAAAAAATTAAAGGTGAATACAGGAAAGAGTAAGGTTATGAGGATAACAAAAAGATTAGGTGATTTAAAGATTGAAAATCAGATTGGAGGGAGAGAGTATGGAGGAGGTGAACGTATTCAGATATTTGGGAGTGGACGTGTCAGCGGATGGGTCTATGAAAGATGAGGTGAATCATAGAATTGATGAGGGAAAAAAAAGTGAGTGGTGCACTTTGGAGTCTGTGGAGACAAAGAACTTTGTCCTTGGAGGCAAAGAGGGGAATGTATTTAGAGTATAGTTTTACCAACGCTCTTATTTTGGGTGTGAAGCGTGGGTGATGAATGTTGCAGCGAGAAGAAGGCTGGAGGGGAGTGGAGGGTGTCATGTCTGAGGGCAATGTGTGGTGTGAATATAAAGCAGAGAAATTTGTAGTTTGGAAGTTAGGAGGAGGTGCGGGATTACCAAAATGTTATCCAGAGGGCTGAGGAAGGGTTGTTGAGGTGGTTTGGACATGTAGAGAGAATGGAGCGAAACAGAATGACTTCAAGAGTGTATCAGTCTGTAGTGGAAGGGGAAAGGGGGGGTAGGGGTCGGCCTAGGAAGGGGTTTGGGGGGAGGGGGTAAAAGGGGGTTTTGTGTGCGAGGGGCTTGGATTCCAGCAGGCATTTCGTGAGCGTGTTTGATAGGAGTGAATGGAGACAAATGGTTTTTAATACTTGACGTGCTGTTGGAGTGTGAGCAAAGTAACATTTGTGAAGGGATTCAGGGAAACCGGCAGGCCGGACTTGAGTCCTGGAGATGGGAAGTACAGTGCCTGCACTCTGAAGGAGGGGTGTTAATGTTGCAGTTTAAAAACTGTAGTGTGAAGCACCCTTCTGGCAAGACAGTGATGGAGTGAATGATGGTGAAAGTTTTTCTTTTTCGGGCCACCCTGCCTTGGTGGGAATCGGCCAGTGTGATAATAAAAAAAAAAAAAAAATACACCTGGAAAATTCTAGAGGGACTAGTACCGAACTTGCACACGAAAATCACTCACTACGAAGGCAAAAGACTTGGCAGACAATGCAACATCCCCCCAAATGAAAAGCAGGGGTGTCTCTAGCACGTTAAGAGACCATACAATAAGTGTCAGGGGCCCGAGACTGTTCAACTGCCTCCCAGCATACATAAGGGGGATTACCAACAGACCCCTGGCAGTCTTCAAGCTGGCACTGGACAAGCACCTAAAGTCGGTTCCTGACCAGCCGGGCTGTGGCTCGTACGTTGGTTTGCGTACAGCCAGCAGTAACAGCCTGGTTGACCAGACTCTGATCCACAAGGAGGCCTGGTCACAGACCGGGCCGCGGGGGCGCTGACCCCTGGAACTCTCTCCAGGTAAACTCCAGGTAAACTCCTAAACCAATATTATTCCATAGTGACTATCTGTCCATTTAACTTTGTTCACCATTACTTAATTAAGTCCCTTATATATTTTCTCCCTTATTTTAGCTTTATATAACTACCCTAGTTCATATGTTCACAATTGTTAAAATAATCTCATGTGCTAAAGTGTAATAAGTTCACTATTTTGCCGGGTCCTGATGAGGTTTTTTCAAGGGTTCTTAAGGAATGCAAAATGGAAGTCTGTGAACCATTAACTAATATTTTTAATTTATCTCTTCAAACAGGTGCAGTGTCTGATATGTGGAAGATGGCTAATGTAATTCCTATTTTTAAAACAGGGGACAAGTCGTTACCGTCAAATTACCGCCCAATAAGCCTGACCTCAATTGTAGGCAAATTACTAGAGTCAATTATAGCTGAGATTATAAGAAGCCATCTCGATAAGCATAGCTTGATTAAAGATACTCAGCATGGATTCACAAGAGGCCGGCCCTGTCTAACTAATTTATTAACTTTCTTCAGTAAAGCTTTTGAGGCTGTTGACCACGATAAAGAATTTGATATTATTTACTTAGATTTTAGTAAGGCATTTGATAGAGTTCCTCACCAAAGACTGTTGAAGAAAGTAGCAGCTCATGGCATTGGGGGAAGGGTGCTCTCGTGGATCGAATCATGGCTCACAGACAGGAAGCAAAGAGTGTCCATAAATGGGGTTAAATCCGAGTGGGGATCAGTAACAAGTGGCGTTCCACAGGGATCAGTCTTGGGCCCGTTGTTGTTTATAATATATATCAATGATCTTGATGAAGGAATTACTAGTGATATGAGCAAATTCGCCGATGACACGAAGATAGGTAGGATAATTGATTCAAACGTAGATGTTAGGGAACTTCAGGAGGATTTAGACAAACTCTACTCTTGGTCAGAAAAGTGGCAGATGCAGTTCAATGTAGATAAATGCAAGGTTCTGAAGCTCGGGAGTGTCCATAACCCTAGCACTTATAAGTTAAATAATGTAGAACTTAACCATACAGATTGCGAAAAGGACTTGGGGATTATGGTAAGCAGCAACCTTAAATCAAGACAGCAATGCCTAAGCGTACGTAATAAGGCAAATAGATTACTGGGATTTATATCAAGAAGTGTAAGCAACAGAAGTCCAGAGGTCATACTGCAGCTTTATACATCATTAGTAAGGCCTCACCTAGATTATGCAGCTCAATTCTGGTCTCCATATTACAGAATGGACATAAATTCGTTAGAAAACATTCAGCGTAGGATGACGAAATTAATACATAGCATTAGAAATCTTCCTTATGAAGAAAGATTGAAGACTCTTAAGTTACATTCACTTGTTAGACGAAGAATGAGGGGAGACCTGATCGAAGTGTATAAGTGGAAGATAGGTATTAATAAAGGGGATAGTAACAAGGTCTTGAGGATATCTCTCCAAGAGAGAACCCGCAGTAATGGATTTAAATTAGATAAGTTTAGATTTAGAAAGGACATAGGAAAGTATTGGTTTGGAAATAGGGTAGTTGATGAGTGGAACAGTCTACCTAGTTGGGTTATTGAGGCTAGGACTTTGGGTAGTTTCAAATTTAGGTTGGATAAGTACATGAGTGGGAGGGGTTGGATTTGAGTGGGACTTGCACATCAGAGCTTATTTCTTGGGTAGCATTGAGAATTGGGTTGGTCAAGTGTTTGTTAGTGGGATGAATTGTAAAGGACCTGCCTAGTATGGGCCAACAGGCCTGCTGCAGTGTTCCTCCTTTCTTATGTTCTTATGTTCTTATTATATTCCAAAACTCATTTATTTGATTACCACTTTATTGTTCACCACAACTTATATTAGTCCCTTTTATATTATAATTTTATATTATAATTCTAACTTTAAAGAATTACCTTTAAAGTACTACCTACAATCATATTCCCAAGCTCCATTATTTGATCATCACTTTATTTGTTCACCACAACTTATATTAGTCCCTTTTATATTGTTTTCCCTAATTCTAACTTCAAAGAATTACCTTTAAAGTACTACCTACTATTATATTCCCAAGCTCCATTATTTGATTACCACTTTATTTGTTCACTACAAATTATTTTAGTCCCTTTTATATTGTCTCCTTTATTTTAGCTTTAAAAAACTACCTTAGCTCATTTTTTTTACAATTGTTAAATAATTCAGGTGCTATTTTTTAGCTTTAGAATATTTACTTTGTTTTATACTTAATTCTAACTATAGATTCACTACAAATCTTATGATTACAAGCATTGATCCTGATACCAACCTCTTATTTAATGACTTAAATGATTCAAACAGTTACTGTAATTACTACACAGCAGAACAATCAAAGGCACTTCTCAGAGCCAACAACAACATAACTGTCTTTAATTACAATATCAGATCTTTAAGCAAGCATTACGATGACCTCCTAGCATTACTAAATTCCTTGCATGCCAATATGTCCATCATTACACTAACTGAAACCTGGCTAAAGCCTGATATTACAGATGTCTATGCCATTCCTGGTTACACAGCCATACACAACTGTAGGCCAGACCAACAAGGGTGTGGCACAGCCATATACTACTCAGACCAACTAGAATGTATCACTAATACTTGCACAAGGGATGAACATGGGGAATATATAATAGCTAAATTCAAATCCAAATACCTGCAAAAACCTTTCACATTGATAAACATCTACAGAGTTCCACAGTCAAACATTAGCCGATTTAGTCAAAACCTAGGAAGTATGATAACTGATGCACGCATGAACAAAGATCACTTACTACTCTCAGGTGACTTCAATATAAATCTCCTGCAAGACCAGGACCCACATGTTACTGAATTCACAAACACAATGAGTAACTGCATGTTGCTACCAACAGTAACAAAACCTATAAGAGTTACAGAGTTGAAAATACTGTATCTATTTTCCAGAAATTCAGTATTTATATGTAAATAGA
Organism: Cherax quadricarinatus; assembly: GCF_026875155.1. Classification (NCBI taxonomy): domain Eukaryota; kingdom Metazoa; phylum Arthropoda; class Malacostraca; order Decapoda; family Parastacidae; genus Cherax; species Cherax quadricarinatus. Next base: position 13,955,087 of record NC_069458.1, on the reverse strand, counting down.
TGGCCATACTGTATTTAATATTATTTATGTCATAGAAAACGGAAAGCCTGCGTCTGCGCAGACGGGACTCGCCATCTTGGTTTTGAATTGAATAGAACGTTAGTGTAATGGAAAGAATTTTTCGTGCTCTAGAGGTTAAAATTGTGTTGACACCTCTCAAATAGGGGGGCAAAATTTGGTGGATGTGCATTCCTCATAACTTGAGAATAACGACTGGAAAAGAAGCTCCAGAACCTCAGTTAAGCTCCTAATTTGTGTTAATTCTGGCCAGCTTATTTTCATAGATTTTTTAGAGTGGGGTTTTTTTGAGTATGATACCTTAATCCCATCAAATTGGTGAGTGATTTTAAAGAATATTTTTTTCCCTGTTATTAATTGTGTATATCTATAATTATTTTTTAAATTTTTAATATACAGCCCCCAAAAATTTAATATTTTACCAGTATTCCTGGGATGTATATTTCTTTTAATTAATAGGCCAGACAACTTGAGGATATACAGTGGTAGGTATCAAAGGGGGGGACTTTTTTTGCGACACGCAAGTTAATTTTTGTATCAGTCAAATCACAATTACCGGGTAAAAATTTTCCAGTAGATCCTTCAGTGTTAGCTAAAAATCACCGACCATTTTTTTTAAATAAGTGACCCACTGATCAGAGCAATCGACTGGCCCAAAACCCCTTGACTGGCCCAACCCCTTTGACGGGTCCAACCTTGCGGCCCAAACCCCGGGACGGTTTTAAAACATTTCTTTGGACAAAAAAGCAACTGTAAACGGATGGGTTTAGGCGCCCTTATAAACACAAACTTTAAAAATAGGAACGTGACAGAAAGCTGTCCAATATACAAAAAGATTTAAAACAAAAATAAAAATAGCTAGAGTTTCTTTTAAGGTTTTAATATAATATTCAAGGGGTTTGCTAGAGAATTGCAGTAAATCAACCATTAAAATCATTAGAAGCTGTGTGTGTCTGTGGTCAGTCAAAAAAAACGGGCCCCCACATGGTAAAATTTCTTTTTTGGGTTGGGCACCCCCCTTGGCAATACCCAGAACAGCTACAAGCATTTTAAAAAACAAGAAGTGTTTCGGGGTATCCCAAATGAGGAAAATCGGGGACTAAAATCCAAGGGTATTAAAAGGGGACAACATCAAAGCGTTTTCAAAGAAAACCTGGAAGTTTTTCTACAGCAGATGGGGAAAATAAAAAGTATGGGCTGAATGGGACTGCCCTTATACTGGGCCCGTAGTCACAAACTGAAGGCTGGGGGGATGTCCGGGAGACAGTAATAGTAAAACGGAGGGCTGTCCGGGGGACAGTAAGGTGAACTGGAGGGGCTGCCCGGGGGACAGTAATGGGAAGCTGGAGGGCTGTCCGGGGGACAAAAATGGTGAACTGGAAAACTGCCTGGAGACAGTAATGGTGAAGCTGGAGGTGTGTCCTGGAACGTAATGGTGAACTGGAGATTTTTGTCCAGGTAGTCGGGAATTATACGCAGGAAGGAATACAAAAATGACCTCATAGGGGGTAGGACCATAGTGGGAAAAAAAGTGTAGTCAAGTAAAATAAAACCAATATTGCAAAATAAAATACCGCAGGAAATAGCAAACAAAAGGGCCCAAACAATAGTGAGGATAAATTTCCAAAACAACTGGGGGAGCTCCATTGTTGGGCAGGGAGGGTGAAAAAGACAGGGAAACTGCACCAACAGGGAAAACAGTCCCAGAAACCCCCAAGGGAAGCGGGAAAACCCGCCTGTCACATACAGCACGGTATCTGCTGGGATGGGAAATCTGGGGAAAAACAGATGGGGGCGGCAACATGACCACCCTAGAAAAAGCCATCCCATTGACAACAGGAAAAGCAAACCCCTTCCTGTAAGCTTTTTCACCCTAAAAGTGACCTCTTTCAGTACAGGAAAAACTGGTTATCTTTAAATTGCCACTACCATCTAAAGGGGACAAAAAATACAAAACATCCAGGCCATGGAAAACCTGGGTAGCACAGCCACTCAAGAGGGAGTGGTTTTTTAGTGCCAGGAAGGAAAAAAAACTGGCAGGAATGGGAGAAATCGTAAACCAAATCCCCCTCATCCCGGGGTGAACCCAGTCGAATGGGCCTCCACCCAAACCAACAGATAAAAACTAATGCCGGAAAAAAATCCCCCCCCATAACCAACAATACCACCCCTCCGATAACATTTTTTCTTTGCAAATAACAGGGTCTAAAGCCACAACAACAACAAAATACCTTTCATCCCTGGACTGCTTGAGAGGCAAAGGCAATGTTTTCCGGGGTTTCATGAGACCCACAAAGGATCACTTGGACAATAAAATGGATCCCCGGTTACACCATTACAGTGTACAGAGTGAACAGGCAAAAGGGGGGGGTTGGCCTTACTTGGGCAAGAGTACTTTTTTCACGAACTGTTTAAAGCCTCAAAAACTAGGAATTTTAGAAAAGCAAACCAAAACCTATCATTGTGGATTTTTCAACCCTGGAGCAACATCCCAGCAATCCAGGGAAAAGCTGTAAAAATTGACCACTGTCTGGAAAATCTTCCAGCTCCTGCACCCAACATCTTTCTCCTGGGGATTTCAAATTAAGGCACCTAAAATGGGGGAATATAGCAAATAATATTGTTGCAGAAATAAAAACCAGGAGGCAGCTCTGATGAAAACTCACACTCACACGAGCTTTAAATCCTGCACAAAATTTCAATTAAACCACAAAAAATAGAGCCACAACGGGAAATACAATAGACCTCATATTCCAAAAATGATGATCTGATAAGAAATGTCACCATATCGAAAACAATATACTCAGATCACAACATAATTGAGGTTCAGACATGTATGCGAGGAGCCCAGACCGACAAAATGAGACTAGTCACGAGGGAGCATTCACCAAATTCAACTTCAATAACAAAAACATAAAGTGGGACCAAGTAAACCAAGTCCTAACCGATATAAGCTGGGAAGATATACTAAGCAACACAGACCCAAACTTATGCCTAGAACAGATTAACTCGGTGGCACTCGATGTATGCACAAGGCTTATTCCTCTAAGAAAAAGGAGGAGTAGATGTAAAATAGAAAGAGACAGGCGCTCCCTTTACAGGCGACGGAAAAGAATAACAGAGCGGCTAAAAGAGGTCAATATATCTGAAATGCGCAGGGAGACACTGGTCAGAGAAATAGCAAGCATCGAACTTAAGCTAAAAGAATCCTTTAGGAGTCAGGAATCGCGGGAAGAACTAAAAGCTATAAATGAAATCGAAAGAAACCCAAAGTATTTCTTCTCCTATGCCAAATCAAAATCGAGAACAACGCCCAGTATTGGGCCCCTACTTAAACAAGATGGGTCCTACACAGATGACAGCAAGGAAATGAGTGAGCTACTCAAGTCCCAATATGACTCAGTTTTTAGCAAGCCGCTAACCAGACTGAGAGTCGAAGATCAAAATGATTTTTTTATGAGAGAGCCACAAAATTTGATTAACACAAGCCTATCCGATGTTATCCTGACGCCAAATGACTTCGAACAGGCGATAAATGACATGCCCATGCACTCTGCCCCAGGGCCAGACTCATGGAACTCTGTGTTCATCAAGAACTGCAAGAAGCCCCTATCACGAGCCTTTTCCATCCTATGGAGAGGGAGCATGGACACGGGGGTCGTCCCTCAGTTACTAAAAACAACAGACATAGCACCACTCCACAAAGGGGGCAGTAAAGCAACAGCAAAGAACTACAGACCAATAGCACTAACATCCCATATCATAAAAATCTTTGAAAGGGTCCTAAGAAGCAAGATCACCACCCATCTAGAAACCCATCAGTTACACAACCCAGGGCAACATGGGTTTAGAACAGGTCGCTCCTGTCTGTCTCAACTACTGGATCACTACGACAAGGTCCTAAATGCACTAGAAGACAAAAAGAATGCAGATGTAATATATACAGACTTTGCAAAAGCCTTCGACAAGTGTGACCATGGCGTAATAGCGCACAAAATGCGCGCTAAAGGAATAACAGGAAAAGTCGGTCGATGGATCTATAATTTCCTCACTAACAGAACACAGAGAGTAGTCGTCAACAGAGTAAAGTCCGAGGCAGCTACGGTGAAAAGCTCTGTTCCACAAGGCACAGTACTAGCTCCCATCTTGTTCCTCATCCTCATATCCGACATAGACAAGGATGTCAGCCACAGCACCGTGTCTTCCTTTGCAGATGACACCCGAATCTGCATGACAGTGTCTTCCATTGCAGACACTGCAAGGCTCCAGGCGGACATCAACCAAATCTTTCAGTGGGCTGCAGAAAACAATATGAAGTTCAACGATGAGAAATTTCAATTACTCAGATATGGTAAACATGAGGAAATTAAATCTTCATCAGAGTACAAAACAAATTCTGACCACGAAATAGAGCGAAACACCAACGTCAAAGACCTGGGAGTGATTATGTCGGAGGATCTCACCTTTAAGGACCATAACATTGTATCAATCGCATCTGCTAGAAAAATGACAGGATGGATAATGAGAACCTTCAAAACTAGGGAGGCCAAGCCCATGATGACACTCTTCAGGTCACTTGTTCTATCTAGGCTGGAATATTGCTGCACTCTAACAGCACCTTTCAAGGCAGGTGAAATTGCCGACCTAGAAAATGTACACAGAACTTTCACGGCGCGCATAACGGAGATAAAACACCTCAATTACTGGGAGCGCTTGAGGTTTCTAAACCTGTATTCCCTGGAACGCAGGAGGGAGAGATACATGATTATATACACCTGGAAAATCCTAGATGGACTAGTACCGAACTTGCACACGAAAATCACTCACTACGAAAGCAAAAGACTTGGCAGACGATGCACCATCCCCCCAATGAAAAGCTGGGGTGTCACTAGCACGTTAAGAGACCATACAATAAGTGTCAGGGGCCCGAGACTGTTCAACTGCCTCCCAGCACACATAAGGGGGATTACAAACAGACCCCTGGCAGTCTTCAAGCTGGCACTGGACAAGCACCTAAAGTCAGTTCCTGATCAGCCGGGCTGTGGCTCGTACGTTGGTTTGCGTGCAGCCAGCAGCAACAGCCTGGTTGATCAGGCGCTGATCCACCAGGAGGCCTGGTCACAGACCGGGCCGCGGGGGCGTTGACCCCCGAAACTCTCTCCAGGTAAACTCCAGGTAGGTGTCCCAAATTCCTACTTGTCTATGTAACTCTGATAAATAATAATTATCTTTGTTATCATTTTCTGTTATGTATATAATGAGTTACATTCAGATAAATGCAGTTTTCCACACAGAGACTAGTGTTTCCCTACTTGACCACATCTGGATCAACACCATATCCCCTTTAAAATCAGGCATAATTACAGATAATACCACAGACCACTACCCTACTTTCCTCATAACTTTTGGTAAATTACCCCAAGACACTACTAAAGTCACCTTCAGACTTCACAATGAGGCAGCCATTAATAACTTCACAACAGCAGTAACAAACATTGACTGGCACACTGAGCTAGAAATCTATACAGATATTGACGAATGTATTAATAATTTTCTAAAAAAGACCCAATACCTCTATAACAAGCACTGTCCTAAAAAAAGCTAAACAGATGACAGCTAAAAGACTGAACAGTCCCTGGCTAACACCCAGCATTCTCAAATCCATAAATACAAAACACCTATATGAAAAACAGTACAGAATGGGTCACATAACCAGAGACCAAACAAAACGTTACTCGTCAATCCTAACCAGCCTGATAAGAAGGGCAAAAAAATTGTATTATGAGAACAGATTATCCAACTTACGAGATGATATAAAAAAAGACCTGGAAAACCCTTTCAGAAATTCTAGGAACAAAAAAGATACCACGAAATAGCGAAATTAAATTAGCAAAATCAGATGAACCCCAACTCCCACCAACAGAAACAGCAAACAGACTCAATGATTTCTTCACCACTATAGGACAAAACCTTGCCAATAAAATCCCAAGCTCAGATACCCCACCAAATGACTACCTCACTGGCAACTACCCGAACACACTGTTCCTAGCTCCGACTAACCCAACTGAAGTCTCCCTTATTATCAACACACTAAAAAACAAGGCCGGAGATTTAAATACCTTACCACCCTTTATATACAAAAAAGTGTCACAAGTGCTATCACCAATCATTGCAACACTCTTTAACAAATCCATTGAATCCTCTACCTTCCCTACAGTTCTCAAAACAGCAAGGGTCACCCCGATCCATAAAGGAGGAGACCAAACAGAGTTGAATAACTATAGGCCAATATCCAACTTACACCCTCTCTAAAAATCTTCGAAAAATTAATTCATAAACGAATCTACTCCTACATCATCTCCCAAAACATACTCAACCCCTGCCAATTTGGATTCAGGCCTAATAAAAATACTAATGATGCTATTATACACATGCTAGAACATATATACACTGCAATAGAGAAAAAAGAAGTCCCACTGGGGATCTTCATTGACTTACGTAAAGCTTTTAATACAGTTGACAATGACTTGCTCCACATAAAATTGTCACACTATGGAATAAGAGGGCACTCCCTCAACTACCTAAAGTCATACGTCAGCAACAGAAGCCAATGTGTGTACACAAATGGGACAAACTCTTCCGCACAACCAATTACAGTTGATGTCCCACAGGGAAGTGTCCTTGGCCCTCTTCTCTTTCTCCTATACATAAATGACCTACCAAATGCTTCACAATTACTCAAACCCACACTATTTGCAGATGACACTACATACGTCTACTCTCACCCGAGCCCAGTCACGCTAGCCAATACTGTAAATACCGAATTACAGAAAATATCTACCTGGATGAGGACTAACAAACTTACACTAAACATTGACAAAACCTACTTCATTCAGTTTGGTAACAGAGCTACAGATGTCCCTCTTAACATAATGATAAACGGATCACCTATCACAAAGCTAACAGAGGGAAAATTCTTAGGAATCCACTATGATAATAGACTAAAATTTCATACACATATACAACAAATTTCTAAGAAAATTTCCAAGACCGTAGGCATACTATCGAAGATACGGTACTATGTTCCACAGTCAGCCCTCCTGATAAGATAAGATAAGATAAGATTTCGTTCGGATTTTTAACCCCGGAGGGTTAGCCACCCAGGATAACCCAAGAAAGTCAGTGCGTCATCGAGGACTGTCTAACTTATTTCCATTGGGGTCCTTAATCTTGTCCCCCAGGATGCGACCCACACCAGTCGACTAACACCCAGGTACCTATTTGCTGCTAGGTGAACAGGACAATAGGTGTAAGGAAACGTGTCGGAATTTCCACCCGCCGGGAATCGAACCCGGGCCCTCCGTGTGTGAAGCGGGAGCTTTAGCCACCAGACCACCAGGCCCTATATCACTCTCTTATTTACCCCTATCTCACCTATGGAATTTGTGCATGAGGCTCAACAACAATTAACCATCTCAGACCACTAATTACCCAACAAAAGGCTGCAGTCAGAATGATAACAAATTCCAACTACAGACAGCACACTCCACCAATATTCAAAACACTAAACCTACTCACCATACAAAACATCCATACTTATTACTGCACCTATTACATACATAGAACACTTAACTCTGATATTAACCCTCCCCTCAAACATCTCCTTGCCAACCTCAACAGAACACATGACCATAACACAAGGCACAGATCACTCTTTGATGTTCCTCGTGTCCATCTCACACTATGCAAAAACTCAATGCACATAAAAGGCCCTAAAATCTGGAATTCATTACCTGTAAATATAAAAGAAACACTACCTGTTTATAAATTCAAGTCTCTTCTCAAAGATCACTTATTCACCCAAAACCAAATAAATACTGAATAACTGAACCTTATAAATTGTATATCTTAAATGTTTCTCACAATTATATCACATAAATGTTAAACCTAAGACCCAATCTAACTTTGTTATTTTTTAAATACACTATCTAACAGAATACTCCATTCTACTGAATGTACAGCAATGCATGCAACCATATGACCTGTCTTTGTAATACTCATTTGTGCTTTATAGTTATCTGTTTACAATAATGTTTTATCACTGATTACATCATTGCTTAGTTAATATTAAGTTAATTTTAAGCCTGCCCGTAATGCTATGCCTATAAGTGGCTTTGGCATACTGCTCTTACCTGTATTTTTTGTACCTCTGTATGTATGTTCAAATTATTAAATAAATAAATAAATAAATAAATTGATCTATTGTTGTGGTGCGCAATACGTCAACTCTTAGGCCAGGGAGAAGCCTGTTGTTGTATATTCTGTAACTTGGTGTTTATGCAAGGTGGAACATATGACTTAATTGGCAACTTATTGCTCCATTTTATTTTCAAGAAATTTTGCTTCCTCTTCATATCGAGTCGAGATTTGGGATAAATATATTTTCTGGGCTCCCAGACGGCAGTGTTGAGTAAGATGTGAGCTTTAAACACCCACAAAACCACAACCATAACAATAACATTATCCTCAACACGAAGATAAATTTTCGTTTTTACCCCGGATTTGTTCATTATTTCCTCTGTGACCTCCAGGAGGTGGCCTCAACACAGCTTCCTCTGTGACCTCCAGGAGGTGGCCTCAACACAGCTTCCTCTGTGACCTCCAGGAGGTGGCCTCAACACAGCTTCCTCTGTGACCTCCAGGAGGTGGCCTCAACACAGCTTCCTCTGTGACCTCCAGGAGGTGGCCTCAACAGCAACATGTTGTTAACACGTATAATGAGGCTAAGGTGCTGCTGGTCTGGCTGCCTCGGATCTTCACACTCCACAATGTAAATATTGTTCATGATGGTTTATAATTAAGGTTTATTTTGGTGATTTTTATTATCAAGGTTTATCTTGGTAGTTATGATTATGATATATTTTGATAGTTTATGATCAAGGTTTATTTTGATGATAGTCATGATCAACAAAACAATATCTCACTTTAAAATTAATATAATATTGTACAATTCGAACTCTAATTAATGGCCAGAATCCACCATATAACGATCATATACATTTAGCATCTAGGGATATGAAATACTCTTAACCCAAGCTAAAATAACCTAAAACAACTTGGTAATTGGCTCGGACGTGATGCACAACCAAAATAAATGTACTATTTTCACTTAATATCTTGACTCACAAAATCGTAATAACACGATTAAAAACAAACCACAGTACAGGTGAGGCTTGAACCCACCCGTACCATGGATTGTTTGCAATCGTGTTAATATGATTTCGTGAGTTATGATGATGGCTTTGAGGGGACTTGGGCTGGAGTTCATCATGGCCATGTTGTCAGGAGATTCATCTGTAAAAACTTGCATTTGTGGTCACAGTGAGACCCTTGCTAACCTCCCTATGGTGTATAAATATACCTAGTTAGATGACTTATTGTAGCCAGCTGGTTCAGTGGCTTACGTGCTGGCCTGAAGTTTTACAAATCACTTGCCATGAGTTTGAACCCCGCCCATACTAAGATTTATTCTTTCGCTAATATCTCCCAAAAGCACAATTTTCACAAGAAATACTTATTTTTTGGTGCCCATAGGTTGTATGTGTTGTAAATTGTAAATTAATGCACAAATTCTCCTGAGTAGTAGTCATATATCTTAACTGAACGTCTGAATAATCTCTCATTCCTTTTAAGCTATAAAACTTAAAGAACTAAAAGTTATTGTCCAGACCCAAAACCAACTTATTCACAAGACAACAATTTGGTTGTTGATTTATTTCAAAATCAACAAATACATATGTATAAGACATTACAGTACATAAGTGTAAACCATTGCAGTCACATTAGATACAAGGCTGATGGGTAGACTTCAGGATGTGCATGTTTATAGAGGGGGCAACAGATATATCACATCAATTTTTACTTTTAGCGACAATGATAGTAAAAGGTAGATTGGAGTACAAGGAGAATGTTATCAGAAAGGAGGAGGCAGTTAGGGTAAGATATAAATAACTATTAGTAGAAAGATGGACTAATGAGAGTACAGGCAATGAGGTTGACAAGGTATGGGATAAATTTAAGGCGTAGGCAAATTTAGGATCAACTTTGTTAAAAATTTAAATTAAATTTTTACTATAAGTTAAGAAGCTGTTCATATGTCTGTACTGGAAGTTCCATGAAGTTTGCCTAAAATTTGAGGAAAAAATAATAATTCTATTTTTGATATGGCATCACTCTGGAACATTTTTTTGCAGTGGTATTATGTAAAATGTTTTAGTTGACTACATGAACAATAGAAGGATAAAGAACAATTATACAACTTGATATGACCAAAATGTCAGTATCTTGTATCTTGAAAAAATGTTGAATTTTGTTTTTTGTTTTTTTTATAAGAAATGTTTTGGGAAAAAATAAAAACATGACTGGTAAAGGCTGTTGCAACTAATGATTGGATGATTGTAACACTACGATTGGTCAATATTGTGTGCAAAAATCATGACATTATATTCACATATAATTGAAAACAAGTTTCCAGAAGGAGATAACTTACTTTTGAGATAAATAACAAATTATTATCAAGAAAAATCTATAGATGTAAAACATCATTAGTCACACAAGTGAGCAACATTCAGTCTGCTCAGCACTATAAGGCTGCCTGAGAGGCGACACTGTCCTGAGCTGTCTAGGAGCCTCAGAAAAGATGTCAAATAGTGTATTTTCTTAAAACTGACACAAAATTAATAATGACACAAGAAATTGTAAACAAATTAAACAAACCCTGGCATTGTGTCAATTTTCCTGACGTCAATCGAGACGCAATTTTAAAATTACTATATAAAATAGAAAAAGTACAATGATCACATGGATGTGCACCAAAAGGTTGAACGCAGATTTATACATAATTACTTAGTGATGGTCACTCGATTGCCACAAAAGGTGCAAGCCTGATTATGCATAAATTTTAGAGGTCAAATCATCCCAAAGTTGATCAGCTGACTTAAAACTTTGACAATATAATTCATGTAATTGAAATAATTCCCTACCATCTACGTCTCACACAACATATTAAACCCTTGTCAGTTTGGATTCAGGAATAAGAAAAGCACAAATGATGCCATCATACACGTGCTAAAACTATATACCACACTCGAAAAGAAAGAAGTCCCGCTGGGCATTTTCATTGATTTATGTAAAGCTTTCGATACAGTCGACCATGAACAGCTGTTCTCCAAAGTAACACACTATGGTATCAGAGGCCACTCCCTCAACTACCTAAAATCATACCTTAGTAACAAACCGAATTGCAGCAAATAGACTTAAACTTCACCCTAACATACCTATTTCCACAGTTTTGGACACCAGCTCATGATCCATTAAGATCTACCAAATGCAATCACAGCTACTCAAACCCATATTATTTGCAGATGACACTACATATGTCTTTTCCCACCCAAACACAGTCATACTAGCAAACACAGTCAATGCCGAATTGCAGAAATGATGACTAATAAACTTACCCTGAATACTGATAAACCCTATTTCATTCAGTTTGGAAACCAAGCTGCAAATGATCCAATTAACATAACGCTAAACAGATCATCAGTCACAAGACTCACAGAGGGAAAATTCCTAGGTATCCACCTTGACAGTAGCCTTAAGTTCCAGATGCACATACAACAAATCACCAAGAAAATCTCCAAGACTGTAGCCATACTATCAAAGATAAGGTACTAGGTTCCACAATCAGCTTTCCTGGCACTGTACCATTCACTCATATACCCTTATCTTACATATGGAATTTGTGCTTGGGGATCAACAACATCCAATCACCTAAAACCTCTAATTACCCAGCAAAAGGCAGCAGTAAGAATGATAACAAATTCCCACTCCCGCCAGCATACTCCACCAATTTTCAAAAGTCTGAATCTGCTCACCATTAAGAACATCCATACTTATTCATGTGCCTACTACATACACAGAACAATACACGCAAATATAAACCCTCCACTCAAACTTCTCACCAACCTAAACAGGACACATGATCACAACACAAGACACAGATCTCTTTTTGATATACCTTGTGTCCATATCACACTGTGTAAAAGCTCTATGCACATAAAGGGCACCAAAATATGGAATTCATTACCAGAAAATATTAAAGTAATCCAGTCTGAAAATAAATTTAAGGCTCTTCTCAAAAGCCACTTAATTCACCCTAGACTAAATGCTGAATACTCAGTGTACACATACTTATGTACTCCCACATTATAACTTGAACAATCACTTTATACCTTTTATCCATTGTTGACAGGAATATACAGTGGACCCTCGACCAACGATGGCATCGATTAACGATAAATCCGACTAGCGATACATTTTAACGCAAAATTTTTGCCTCGACTATTGCTAAAAAACTCGACCAACACTATTTGTTCCGTCAGACGCATCCACTTCTGGCCAGTGTTTACAAGCCAGCCAGCCACCGAGGTCGCTTCCAAGCATACAATCGGAACATTTCATGTTATCACAGCCTTTTTAGTGATTGCACCTGCAAAATAAGTCACCATGGGCCCCAAGAAATCTTCTAGTACCAACCCTACAGCAAAAAGAGTGAGAATTACTATGGATATGAAGAAAGAGATCATTGCTAAGTATGAAAGTGGAGTGCGTGTCTCCGAGCTGGCCAGGTTGTACACAAAACCCCAATCAACCATCCTACTATTGTGGCCAAGAAAACGGCAATCAAGGAAGCTGTTCTTTTCCAAAGGTGCAACTATGTTTTTCGAAATTAGTAGATTATTGGTGTGGATAAACGAAAAACAGATAGCAGAGATAGCATCTCTCAAGCGATCATATGTGAAAAGGCTAGGAAGTTGCATGACGATTTAATGAAAAAAATGCCAGCAACTAGTGGTGATGTGAGTGAATTTAAGGCCAGCAAAAGTTGGTTTGAGAGATTTAAAGGGAAGGGAAGTAACCCCGGAAAAGGACTTGCCACCTCAAGTCCTAATGGAAGGGGATTCCCCTTCTAAACACTAAGACCATCAACACTCTCCCCTCCCCCCATCCCAACAATCATCACCAGATCTTCAATAAAGGTAAGTGTCATGTAACTGTGCAAGTCTTCTTCATTTGGTGTGTATTAAAATTAATATTTCATGTGGTAAAAACAATTTTTTTTCATACTTTGGGGTGTCCTACACGGATTAATTTCATTTCCATTATTTCTTATGGGGAAAATTAACTTGACTAACAATAATTTTGACTAACGATGAGCTCTCAGGAACGGATTAATAGCTTTAGTCGAGGGTCCACTGTAATTGAATCATTGTTTTCACAAAAAGCATTTTTGAATATATGAATATATCTTTTGTCTTATACAAATTAGATTCACTTATAATTAATAATCTACTGTACAAAAATGAAATAATTACTATCTTACTGTACAACTATGATATAATCCTTAGTGTTAAGTAGTCTGTAAGCCAATAATGTTAAGTTTCCCATAATGCCTAGGCATAATAGAGGCTCTCTTTGCATTACAACCCACTATTGTAAATACAAAATCTCATGTACTGTTTGCAAAGACATAAAATAAATAAATAAATAAAATAAATAAATAAATAAGAAAAAATTTTGTTCTTATTTTTTCGACTTTTGAATTTTTTTTCTCATTAACTTTGCCTACGCCCCTTAAGAATGCAGTGTTACAGTGTTCAACAGAAGTTTGTGGATAATGGAATGTGGGTGCAGGAGGGAAGAAGAGCGATTGGTGGAATGACAGGGTAAAGAGAGTAATAAGATAGGAATAGTTAGCATATGAGAGGTTTTTACAAAGTAAAAGTGATATAAAGAGGAAGGAGTATATGGAGGAAAAAAGAGAGGTTAAGAGAGTGGGAAGGAATGTAAAAGGAGAGCAAATGAGAGAGTAGGTGAGATGCTGTCAACAAATTTTGCTGAGAAAATCAAATGTTTTGGAGTGAGGTTAATAAATTGAGAAAGCCTAGTGAACGAATGGACTTGACAGTTATAGAAGAGGAGAGTAGAGTTATTAGATATCTGCAACAGAACACACAGACATAACACGGCACAAAAACCTCTTTGACATCCCCCACTTATGACTCAGCCTGTGTAAAAATTCAATATGCATATAAGGCATTAAGATCTGAAAGTCCCTTCCTGAAGCATTAACCATTTGAGGGTTTCGGACGTACTAGTACGGCTTATGCACAGGGTTTTTGATGTACTAGTATGCATAAATTTAGCGCCGTCAAATCTCGCGGGAAAAGGCTGGTAGGCCTAGATGTGAGAGAATGGGTCTGTGTGGTCGGTGTGCGCAGTAGAAAAAAAATCTGGGACCCAGTGGTGCATTGTGGGAACGCCATCTTAGTAAACAATGTCCACCATGCCTCGCGGTAAGAAGCTCCTCACTCCTCGGCGAATTGGGACACTTTTGTTCCCCAGTGACAGTTCTAATACAGATGGAAGTGCCAGTGAAGATGAGTTTCAAGGTTTTGGTGAGGTTTTGACTGAAACTAATGACCATAACATCGGTAATAGTGAGGAAAACCCAGACGACCCTCAGCCTTCCACCTCTGGTGCTGGGCCATCTTGTTCACGTTCAGTTGTACCAGAATCCAAGAGGAAACTCCTATTTTCCCAAATCCCAGACTCAGATGAGAGCATTTGTGATGATAGTGATAGTGAATATGAACTACAAGCTCTTCAAACTAGTTCCAATAGTGATAGTGAAGTGCAATATTCCCCAGTGAAGCGTCAGTATATACGACGATATATGCGCTCTGGTAGTGTGCCATATGCTATTCCAAGGGGAAGGAGTACATCTCGGAGTACATCCCGTGGCTGTACAACAGGAACAGACAGTGAAAATGACGATGATACTGTTGCAATTGGGATGGAAAATGTGAGTGGTGGTAGTGGTGCCGGCGGTGAGGCACCAGCAGTGGGCCATGCTGCCACCTACGCTGCCACCCACGCTGCTGCCTCAGCTGATCTACAACAAAGGCCACCATCCCCCACCACCCACCACACCAGCCTCCACACCACAACCTCCACAACCACAACCTCCACAACCAACCTCCACAACCAACCACCTGTCATTGCCCAGTACCCACCAGCTGACCGCACCTGGGATTGGCAGGAAGCTGTCAATTTTGTTCCAAATCCCCACCAGTTTGATGACAGCCAAAGTGGAATACGGCCATCTTGTACACTTGGAAACAATGCCACTGAACTGGAATGTTTCGAGTTATTCTTTGACGAACCCCTGATGGAAAGTATTGTCATGGAAAGCAACACATACTACGAGTACACCATGGCAAACACATTACTTTTACCAAAATCACGTCTACACCAGTGGAAGGAGGCAACTGTGGCTGAGATGTATCTTTTCTTTGCCACAATAATGCTTATGCCACATGTGTATAAGCACAAAGTGAAATCATACTGGTCAACAGACCGCCTGATTGCAACCCCAGGTTTCAGTGATATAATGCCAGTGAATCGATTTGTGCTGAAAGAGAAATTCAGTACGCATTTTTATCCCTTCAGGAAGCTTGTAATTGATGAGTCTTTGATTCTGTTCAAAGAAAGACTCTCTTTCAAGCAGTATATACCAAGCAAGAGGAAACGCTTTGGTATAAAGTTGTTTGTGCTTTGTGATTGTTACAGTGGTCTGGTATTGGATATTATTGTGTACACTGGAAGTTATACATTGCAAAATACCAGGAAGTTATTGGGCATCTCTGGTGATGTGGTTAGAACAATGATAGAACCATACCTTGGTAAGGGGCATACTATATTATTTACGGATAACTGGTACACAAGCCCCTCACTCAGTGATTTTTTGCGAGTGAACATGACAGATGTGTGTGGCACAGTGCGTGCATATCGGAAACATATGCCCAGGTTTGACGCTGGCACTCGTAGAGGTGAGGTGCAGGCGTTTGCTGCCAATGACATCATGGCATTTCGGTGGCATGACAAATGAGATGTCACACTGTTGTCATCAGTTCACCCTAATGAAATGGCAGACAGTGGCAGGCAGCATAGAGAGAGCAATGAACCCATTCTAAAACCTGCAGCTGTGATTGATTACACCTTCAACATGTGTTCAGTGGACAAATGTGACATGCAGATTGGGTTTGCTGATTGTGTTTGCAAGAGTTATAAGTGGTACATCAAACTCTTTTTCCATCTTCTGGACATTTCCACGCTCAATGCTTATAATATGTATAAGATGAGGACCAGAAACAAACCACAGTACGGCGAATTCTGTTTGTCATCAGACAAATAGTATTCAAGTACCAAGGAAGAACACCTGCAATTGACCGCCCACCAAATTATCAACAACTACCTGCTCGTCTGAAGCATGGTGATCACTTCCTAGTAAAACTGCCTGCTACTGCTTTCAAGAAAAAGGCTCAGAAGAGGTGTTACTTCTGTGCACATACAAAAAAACGCCCACAACAATGCAGAGACACTCGTTTTATGTGTGAGGAATGTAAAACACCACTGTGCATGACACCATGTTTCAAAGACTTCCACAGGCTGCAGAACTTCTAGAAACATATCCTGTGACTGTATATGCGTATATAAAATATAGAAAAATAGTAATAAACAACATTTCATATCGTTTGTTTGTGTAAATATTTTCTATAAATAAAATACACACTGTAATGACAACAGTGTTTATGCCCTTATTGTGTAATATTGAAAAAGAAATAACTTACAAAATACTGATCATATTGGTCTCAGAGGCCATAAAAGTTACTCAGAAAAAGAAAAATTGAAAAATAATTGAAAATAGTACATAAATAAGGAAATAGAAAAATACCGGGTGACGGCAGTCGGCGATGTTACCAGATGTTGTTCAGTTTTGGCAAACTTCACGCCTCCATATCTCGGTAAGTATTGATGGTAAATAATTTTTGTTTAGCCTATAATGTTTAGAAAAAAAAAACTATTTTTTTATAAGAAAAATAATTTTTTTTTTTAAATTTGGCCGACCCTGAGAACGAGTTTCTGAGAGGGCCTGCCTACCCTCAAAGGGTTAAAAGGTTTGCTATCTGCCAGTCGATTCAGAGCTTTTGTTAAAAATCACCTCAACTCAGTGTAATCCAGATGGGAATATGCTATATCATACAAAATCAGGTTTCATCAAAGTCTAGCTTTCACTTTACAGTGCTTTGCTAATGCAGTGGTTTTCACTTATATACATTCTTCATTTTTTTGGACTTTCTACAATAAATATATTCACCACTCACTATAAGCTAAGGAAGAGAATATTTTATGGTAAGGTAAGTATTTTAAGGCAAGTAATGCTCTGTTACTCACTTAATACATGACAATGTAAACATGTCATTAGGTTGTTATATGCATTTGAAAGTGAAAAAAGACTGTTTCACTTTACAGTGATTTTTCACTTTCTAGCAGTAGTCTGGAATCTAACCTGCTGTATAAGTGGGGGCCACCCTCTATTGTAATTTAAATAACTTGCTATATCTTCTCCATCTCTATTCAGTCACTCCACAAAACTAAAAGTCATTGTACTTGTTTAAATAATATGTACTTTTTTTGTAACAAACCAACTGTGATTAGCTATCTTTCCTCATGGGGGAAAGCCATTAAAGTTTGTCTTGGATATGAAAGTGTTAAAATCCCTCTCTGATACCAGATGGGAAGCACATACTATGGCAACAGCAGTAATTCTGAAGCCTTTCTTTAAGATTTTGAAAGCCTTAGAATGTCTAGCTTAAGACCAGTTGCAAAAGGGAGACACTGAAAGAGAAGCAGACAGTATTGCCAATAAGACACAACAATTGGAATTAGTTTTTTATGTTGATCATGTGGGATGAAATTTTTGCCAATAGTTTCATAGAACAAGTCAAGTTCTGCAAAATGAGGATGTAAACTTGAAAATGTGCAGATCTGAATGGGTCAGTAGCTGACCAATTATTCTCTTAAGAGACGACTTTGAAAGATTTCAAGCACTTGCAAAGGAAGTACTACCAGATCTTAATTACAGTGCAGCTCAAACATGTAAACATATCAGAAAAAAAGGTACCCAGTGACAGAGATGCACCAGAAGTAGATCTGAATGCCAGAGATAAATTTCATATTGCTACCTTTTACACAACTGTTGACTAACTAGAAACCCAGATGAGAAGAAGAGAGGTGTACAAAGATATAGCAGACAGATGAGGAGAGGTGTACAAAGAAACAGCAGACAGATGAGTGAGATGTACAAAGAAATACCAGACAGATGAGAAGAGAAGTATACAAAGAAACAGTAAACATATGAGAAGAAGAGAAGCAGTGTACAAAGAAATAGCAGACAGATTTTCTTTTCTAAGAGATATACCAAATAATGTGACTTCATCTACTGAAACCAAAAGGTATTCTTGGTGTTCTCAAAAGCTAATTGATAGTTAACCAAAGGACTTAGACACTAGTCTCTGTGCTGAGCTTCAGTAGTTTTACCCATATGTGTGCCTAAGTTTAGTGCAACAAAAAATGTTAGAACCAGATTCAGTCATGATGAACTTTATAAAATAATTTCAAAAGACAAACTTGATTGTACGGCAGGTTAGGCTCCAGACACGCACTGACCAGCAGACCCATTCTTTCATATGTAGGCCTACCAGCTTTCTTCCTCCAGATTTGAAGGCACCAGAATTTTGGCGTATAAATACAGGATCGACACTGGCTGTTAAACAGTACATGTATGGGACCGACCCTGAAAGGGTTATATACAATACAGTAGGGCCCCACTTATTCGGCAGGTTAGGTTCCAGGCTACTGCCAGAAAGCAGATATTGCCGAAAAGCAGAACGCCATTTTTTCCACTTATAAATGCCAGGTAACAAGTTTACGCTATCATGTATTACGTTAGCAATAGAATTAGACGACATTAAAAACAATAAAAAGTAAAATCCACACACAGTACACACCTTAAAATAATTGTAGTCTTAATGTAGGGTGAGAGGTGAGTTTAATTTGTAGGAAGTCAGATTTTCGCTTAGCAGATTACAATGGGCTTAGAGAACACTTATCATCTTTGGACTGGGGTAATGAAGAGAGCTATCAATATGACAGCTTTCTGAACACTATACATGCTGCCCAAAGAACATTTATCTCGTATAAAGAAATTAGATTGAATAAAAATGACCCAAAATTGGTGAATAATAGGCTCAAATATCTTTTAAGGCAGAAGAAAGGAATTTATAGGCGTATCAAAAGTGGTGAGGGTCATCTTATGAATCAGTACAGTGGACCCCCGCATACCGTCGGCATCACATAACGTTCAATCCGCATACCGCTCGCTTTTATCACAAAAATTTTGCCTCGCATACCGCTCAAAAACCCGCTCACCGCTCTTCGTCCGAGACGCGTCCAATGTGCACCCTTAGCCAGCCTCACATGTGCCGCCGGTGACATTGTTTACCAGCCAGCCTCCGCGGTAACATCCAAGCATACAATCGGAACATTTCGTATTATTACAGTGTTTTTGGTGATTTTATCTGCAAAATAAGTGACCATGGGCCCCAAGAAAGCTTCTAGTGCCAACCCTGCAGCAATAAGGGTGAGAATTACTGTAGAGATGAAGAAAGAGATCATTGATAAGTATGAAAGTGGAGTGCGTGTCGCCGACCTGGCCAGGTTGTACAAGAAACCCAAATCAACCATCGCTACTATTGTGGGAAACAGAAAGGCAATCAAGGAAGCTGTTCTTGCCAGAGGTTTAACTGTGTTTTCGAAACAGAGATCGCAAGTGATGGAAGATGTTGAGAGACTCTTATTGGTGTGGATAAATGAAAAACAGCTAGCAGGAGATAGCGTCTCTCAAGCGATCATAAGCGAAAAGGCTTGGAAGTTGCATGAGGATTTAATTAAAAAAATGCCTGCAACTAGTGATGATGTGAGTGAATTTAAGGCCAGCAAAGGTTGGTTTGAGAGATTTAAGAAGCGTAGTGGCATACATGTGATAAGGCATGGTGAGGCTGCCAGTTCGGACCACAAAGCAGCTGAAAAATATGTGCAGGAATTCAAGGAGTACATAGACAGTGAAGGACTGAAACCTGAACAAGTGTTTAATTGTGATGAAACAGGCCTGTTTTGGAAGAAAATGCCAAGCAGGACCTACATTACTCAGGAGGAAAAGGCACTCCCAGGACGTAAGCCTATGAAAGACAGGCTTACTTTGTTGATGTGTTCCAATGCTACTGGTGATTGCAAAGTGAAGCCTTTATTAGTGTATCACTCTGAAACTCCCAGACCGTTCAGGCAAAAGGATGTCCTCAAGGAGAATTTGTGTGTGCTGTGGAGGGCAAACAGTAAGGCATGGGTCACTAGGGACTTTTTCTATGACTGGTTACACCATGCATTTGCCCCCAATGTGAAAGATTACCTAACTGAAAAGAAATTAGAACTTAAGTGCCTCCTGGTGTTAGACAATGCCCCTGGTCATCCTACAGACGTGGCAGAGCGACTTTATGGGGACATAAAATTCATTAAGGTGAAGTTTTTGCCTCCTAATACCACTCCTCTCCTGCAGCCCATGAACCAGCAGGTTATTGCAAACTTCAAAAAACTGTACACAAAAGCTCTGTTTGAAAGGTGCTTTGTAGTGACCTCAGAAACTCAACTGACTCTAAGAGAGTTTTGGAGAGAGCACTTTAATATCCTCAATTGTGTAAACCTTATAGGTAAGGCTTGGGAGGGAGTGACTAAGAAGACCTTGAACATTGCTTGGAAGAAACTGTGGCCAGAATGTGTAGACAAAAGGGATTTTGAAGGGTTTGAGGCTAACCCTGAGAGGATTATGCCAGTTGAGGAATCCATTGTGGCATTGGGAAAGTCCTTGGGTTGGAGGTTAGTGGGGAGGTGTGGAAGAGTTGGTGGAGGAGGACAATGAAGAACTAACCACTGATGAGCTGATAGATCAACTTCAACAGCAAGAGGCCAGACCTGAGGAAACTGGTTCAGAGGAGGGGAGAGAGAAATTGAAGAAGTTGCCTACTACAAAGATTAAGGAAATCTGTGCAAAGTGGCTTGAAGTGCAAACCTTCATGGATGAAAATCACCCTCACACAGCTATTGCAAGCCGTGTTGGCAACCTGTACACTGACAATGTTGTGAAACACTTTAGGGAAGTCATAAAGGAACGAGAGGTACAGGCCACTATGGACAGATATGTTGTGCGAAAGAAGTCCAGTGACTCTGAAGCTGGTCCTAGTGGCATTAAAAGAAGAAGGGAAGTAACCTCAGAAAAGGACTCGACACCTCAAGTCTTAATGGAAGGGGATTCCCCTTCTAAACACTAACACTCCTCTCTCCCCTCCTCCCATCCCATCAATCATCACCAGATCTTCAATAAAAGTAAGTGTCATGTAATTGTGCATGCCTTTTTCAGTTTGTGTGTATTAAAATTAACATTTCATGTGGTAAAATTTTTTTTTTTCATACTTTTGGGTGTCTTGTACGGATTAATTTGATTTCCATTATTTCTTATGGGGAAAATTCATTCGCATACCGATCATTTCACATAACAATGAGCCCTCTTACACGGATTAAAGTCGCTATGCGGGGGTCCACTGTATATTGACATTAAGAGGGACGTTGAAAAGGGGATAAGAAAAGCTAAACGGGAGTACAAAATTAAAGTTGCTAGGGATTTGAAAACTAACCCAAAAGGTTTCTTCCAGGTGTATAGAACAAAATTTAGAGATAAGATAGGTCCCCTTAACCCTTTCCGGGTCAACAGGCCCTCTCAGAGTCTTGTTCTCAGGGTCGGCCAAATTTCAAAAAAAAAAAAAAAATATTTTTCTTATGAAAAGATAGAAAATCTTTTCCTGATCATAATGACACCAAAAGTATGAAATTTGATGGAAAACTTACGGAATTATGCTCTCGCGAATTTAGCAGTCTCGATGATGTTTACACATCGGCGATTTTGCCCACTTTGAGCCCTATTTTTGACCAATTCCAGTGTACTTGTCGACAAAAATCATAACTGTTTTGCAAGAACTCCATTTTTTCTATCGAATGAGTGCAAGAAACCACCCATTTACCGATTTCAACTATCCAATACAGTGGTCAAAATTTAACAATTTTGCCAATTTCACACAAATTTCAAAAGATGCCAGTTTCCGAATAGGGTCCAAAATAAACAAGAAAGACATTCCTGGCACTAAAATAACATTTCCTCTGTTCATTAGTCACATCCTCATGCCCCTATTACATTCTTTTGCTTTCCACTTTGAATTTTTATTCTCACAAAAAAGTAGAAGATTTACTGTTATGCAGGCTACTGCATTGGTGTAGAAATGGTATAAATAATATCAGCGCACTTGTGAAAGAATACTAGACTCACCAGTTGACGTGTATTGGACGCATAGTATGATTTGTTTACTTTTGAAATTTGGTAAAAATCGAACATTTCTGCTATTTTGAGCTCAATTTCAATGTACTTTTCTTTGTAAAACCAGTCAAAATCATCTCAATTTCTGTAATATGTCTTCCATTCTATAAAATGAGACCAGAAAAACTAGAATACAACAATAAATACCATACGAAAATACAGTGCAAAGTCACTGATTTAATCCAAAAACACGGTCAAAGTTTTTTTTTTCTCATTACGCTCTGTGTGCTGCAGGATTTTTTTTATACTGCGCACACTGAACACATAGACCCATTCTTTCATATGTAGGCCTACCAGCTTTCTCTCAATAGATTTGAGGGGGCTAGAATTTAGGCGTACTAGTATGTCAAAAACCCTGGTGCGTAAGCTGTACTAGTACGGCCGAAACCCTGAAAGGGTTAAAAATAACTATGGGCATCTTACTGATAAAGAGAATGAAATGTCCTTGATTTTAAAATTACAGTCACTAGTGAAATGGTTGTGAAATAAATAGACCGACTGAAACAAAATAAATCACCGGGTCCTGATGAGCTTTTTTTCAAGGGTTCTTAAGGAATGCAAACTGTAACTATGTGAACCATTAACTTGTATTTTTAATTTACCTCTTCAAACAGGTGTAGTGTCTGATATGTGGAAGATGGCTAATGTAATTCCTATTTTTAAAGCTGGGGACAAGTCGTTCCTGTCAAATTACTGCCCAGTAAGCCTGACCTCAATTGTAAGCAAATTACTAGAGTCAATTATAGCTGAGATTATAAGAAGCCATCTGGATAAGCATAGTCTGATTAATGATACTCAGCATGGATTCATGAGAGGCCATTCTTGTCTAACTAATTTATTAACTTTCTTCAGTAAAGCTTTTTGTTAGATGAAGAATGAGGGGAGACATGATCGAAGTGTATAAGTGGAAGATGAGTATTAATAAAGGGGATATAAATAAGGTCTTGAGGATATCTCTCCAAGAGAGAACCCACAGTAATGGATTCAAATTAGACAAGTTTGCATTTAGGAAGCATATAGGAAAGTATTGGTTTGGAAATAGGGTAGTTGATGAGTGGAACAGTCTACCTAGTTGGGTTATTGAGGCTAAAACCTTGGGTAGTTTCAAATTTAGGTTGGATAAATACACGAGTGAGAGGGGTTGGATTTGAGTGGGACTTGCACAAGAGATAATAGAATTATCAAAGCTTATTGTCTGGGTAGAATTGAAAATTGGGTTGGGCAAATATTCTGTTCGTGATATTGATTGTGAAAGACCTGTCTAGTATGGGCCAACAGGCCTGCTGCAGTGTTTCTCCTTTTTGATGTTCTTATGTTCTTAAGTTTTCCATCAGCTTCGTACTTTTGTGTCATTACCATTGGGAAAAGATTCTCCATGATTCTATAAGATTTTTTTTTTTCTTTTTTTTGACCCTGAGAGTGATTTAACCCTTTGACTGTCACTTCCCCAATTCCTGAGGTGTCTCCTGGTGTCACAAAATATTTGAAAAAAAATTATTTTTTTCTTATGAAATAATAGAGAATCTTTTCCCGATGGTAATGAGACCAAAAGTACGAAATTTGATGGAAAACTTACGGAATTACACTCTTGCGAAGTTAATGACCTCGGCAGTATTTACGAAACGGCGATTTTACCCACTTTGAGCCCTGTTTTCAGGTAATTCCATTGTTCCAGTCTGCCAAACTCATAACTATTTCTTTAGAACTCCATTTGGTCTATTGACTGAGTACAAGAAACTGCCCATTTACCAATTTCAACTACCCAATAAAGTGGTCAGAAATTGGCAATTTGGCCAGTTTCACACAAATTAAAAAATATGCCAATTTCAAAATAGGGTCCAGAATGAACAATGCAGTGCATTGTTCATCAGTCACGTCATCACTGTTCATCAGTCACGTCTCCAGGCCCCTCTGATATTACTCTTGCTTTCTATTTTGAATTTTTATTCACACAAAATATAGAAGATTTACTGTTATGCAGACTACTGCAATATTGTAATAATTGTATAAATAACATAAACCCATTCATGACTGCTTATTAGAATGACTAGTTGGACATTTATTAGGCAATGACATCATTTGTTTACACTTGAACATCGGCAAAAATCAAACGTTTCCCCTTCTTTGAGCTCCATTTCAAGGTTCTTTTCATAGCAAAGCCAATCAAAATCACCTCTATTTCTATAATGTTTTCCATTCTATCAAATGTGACTACAAAAATGAGAATATAGCCATAAAAACTATACGAAAATACACCTCAAAGTCGGCGTTTTAATCCAAGAACACTGTTGGAGTTTTTTTTTTCTCATGCACTGCATGCTGCAGGATTTTTTTTTTATATGGTGCACACTAACCACACAGACCCATTCTCTCACATGTGGGCCTACGAGCTTTCTCCTGCTTCATTTGAAGCCGCTAGAAATTTTGAGTATATATACATCAAACATATTGGCTCGTAAGACGTATATATACGACCGAAACAAAGGTTAAGGATCGGGGGTTTCAAACCTCAAAGGGTTAATATCACAGCAGTGAAATGGATACAACAGTCCTGGGGCATATTATCAAAGATACGGTACTATGCTCCACAATCAGCTCTCCTGGTACTCTACCATTCACTCTTATACCATTATCTCACATATGGAATTTGTGCATAGGGATCAACAACATTAAATCACCTAAGACCTCTAATAACCCAGCAAAAGGCAGCAGTCACAATGATAAGAAATTCTCACTCCCGCCAGCATACTCCACCAATTTTCAAAAGTCTAAATCTGCTCACCATTAAGAACATCCATACTTATTCATGTGCCTACTACATACGCAGAACAATACACACAAATATAAACCCTCCACTCAAACTTCTCCTCACCAACCTTAACAGGACACATGACCATAACACAAGACACAGATCTCTATTTGATGTACCTCGTGTCCATATCACACTTTATAAAAACTCTATGCACATGAAGGGCCCCAAAATATGGAATTCATTACCAGAAGATACTAAAGTAGCCCGGTCTGAAAATCAATTTAAGACTCTTCTCAAAAGCCACTTAATTGCCTTAGACTAAATGCTAAATACCCAGTGCTCACATACTCAATTATGTATTCCCATATCATAATTTCAACAATTACTTTGGAACCTTTTATCCATTGTTGACAGGAATATGATTGAATCATTGTTTTCACAAAAAGCGTTTTTGAATATATGAATATATCTTTTGTCTTATATAAATTAGATTTACTTATAATTAATAATCTACTGTACAACTATGATATAATTAATATTCTATTGTACAACTGTGATATAATCCTTAGTGTTAAGTAGTCTGTAAGCCAATAATGTTAAGTTTCCCATAATTCCTAGGCATAATAGAGGCTCTCTTTGCATTGCAGCCCATTATTGTAAATACATAATCTCATTGTACTATTTGCAGAGACATAAATAAATAAATAAATAAATAAATAATAAAATAAATAACCCAGTAATAACAACATCATGATAAGAACATAGAGAATTTTTCTCATGATTTTACCATTTTTTTTTTTTTTGTATGTTTTCTTGGATAACTTGCATTTACAGTGGACCCCTGACATACGATATTAATCCATTCCAGAAAGCACATCGTAAGATGAAATTATCATAAGTCGAATTAATTTTCCCCATAAGAAATAATGGAAATCAAATTAATCCTTTCAAGACACCCAAAAGCACGAAAAAAAAAAAAATTTACCACATGAAATATACATTTTCCTACACACAAAAAGAAGGATACATGCACAATATATATTGTGCATGTACTAATGTACTAAATGAAGAATAAATGACACTTCCCTTTATTGAAGATGTGGTGATTGAGTGATGAGACACTGTTTGTGTCCTAGGAGTGCCTTTTCCTCCTGAGTAATGTAGTTCCTGTTTGGCATTTTCTTCCAGAACAGGACTTAAAACACTGTGTATGCCACTACGATTCTTAAATCTCTCAAACCAACCTTTGCTGGCCTTAAATTCACCAATATGAGCACCAGTTCCGGGCATTTTTCCTGTTTACCTGGGTGATAGTCGACTGGTGTGGGCTGCATCCTGGGGGACAAGATTAAGGACCCCAGTAGAAATAAGTTAGACAGTCCTCGATGACACACTGACTTTCTTGGGTTTTCCTGGGTGGTTAACCCTCTAGGGTTAATTGTTTCTCGGTATTCTCGGTAAGCCCATGGTGGCTTATTTAGCAGTTACAAGCACTAAAGACACTGGAATAATACAAAATTTATCGAATGTGTGCATGCAACCGTCCTCTCTGGCTTGTAAACAATGTCACACTAGCTCAGTTGAGGCGCTCAAGCCAGACGGACCAAACGGCCACGTTAGGGATGAATGATGTAAGTCAAGTTTTTCAACATAGGTCGGGGTCAAATTTTAACGCTGACAAGCATCGTAAGTTGGTTTTATCGTAGGTTGAGGCCATCATAAGTCGGGGGTCCACTGTATATTATGGGTGTGTATTATGGTGGTAAAAAATCTTGTCGTACTTATGTGTACCTTTGCCTAAATAAATTTACTAACCTCACCAATCCATGTCAGCAAACAGTCCACAACCTTCCACCTGAACAAACACTCCATAACCTTCTACCTCAAGAAACAATCCACAACCTTCCACCTCATCATCAATCCATAACCTTCCACCTCAGCCTCAGTAGGATCACAGCATCCCTCTCCAATCTGTTGAGAATCATTGACATTCTTCTTTGCAAATATACAGGGTCTAAAGCCAGCAACAAACAACAAAATACCTTTCATCCGTGGACTGCTTTCAGAGGCAAAGGCAATGTTCGCGGCTTTCACTGAGACCCACATAAAGGATCACTTGGACAATGAAATATGGATCCCAGGTTACAATCTATACAGATGTGACAGAGTGAATAGGCAAAAGGGGGGGGGGGTGGCCTGTACATTGCAGAGTCACTTGTTTGCACAGAACTGCTTAATGCCTCAAATGATGTAGTGGAAGTTTTAGCAGTAAAGGTCGAAAAACCAAAACCTAGTCATTGTGGTAGTCTACAAGCCTCCGGATGCAACATCCCAGCAATTCCAGGAACAGCTGTTAAAAATTGACCACTGTCTGGAAAATCTTCCAGCTCCTGCACCCAAATCTTACTCCTGGGGGATTTCAACTTAAGGCACCTAAAATGGAAGAATATAGCAAATAATATTGTTGCAGTAATAACACCAGGAGGCAGCTCTGATGAAAACTCACACTCACACGAGCTTTTAAATCTCTGCACAAAATTCAATTTAAACCAGCAAATAATAGAGCCTACTAGACTGGAGAATACACTAGACCTCATCTTCACTAACAATGATGATCTGATAAGAAATGTCACCATATCAAAAACAATATACTCAGATCACAAAATAATTGAGGTTCAGACATGTATGCGTGGAGCCCCAGACCGACATAATGAGATTAGTCACGATGGGAGCATTCACCAAATTCAACTTCAATAACAAAAACAAAGTGGGACCAAGTAAACCAAGTCCTAACGATATAAGCTGGGAAGATATACTAAGCAACACAGACCTCAACTTATGCCTAGAACAGATTAACTTTGTGGCACTCGATGTATGCACAAGGCTTATTCCTCTAAGAAAAAGGAGGAGTAGATGTAAAATAGAAAGAGACAGGCGCTCCCTTTACAGGCGACGGAAAAGAATAACAGAGCGGCTAAAAGAGGTCAATATATCTGAAATGTGTAGGGAGATACTGGTCAGAGAAATAGCAAGCATCGAACTTAAGCTAAAGGAATCTTATAGGAGTCAGGAATCGCGGGAAGAACTAAAAGCCATAAATGAAATCGAAGGAAACCCAAAGTATTTCTTCTCCTATGCCAAATCAAAGTCGAGAACAACGTCCAGTATTGGGCCCCTACTTAAACAAGATGGGTCCTACACAGATGACAGCTAGGAAATGAGTGAGCTACTCAAGTCCCAATATGACTCAGTTTTTAGCAAGCTGCTAACCAGACTGAGAGTTGAAGATCAAAATGCATTTTTTATGAGAGAGTCACAGAATTTGGTTAACACAAGCCTATCCGATGTTATCCTGATGCCAAATGTCTTCGATCAGGGGCCCATGCACTCTGCCCCAGGGCCAGACTCCTGGAACTCCGTGTTCATCAAGAACTGCAAGAAGCCCCTATCACGAGCCTTTTCCATCCTATGGAGAGGGAGCATGGACACGGGGGTCGTCCCACAGTTACTAAAAACAAAAGACATAGCCCCACTCCACAAAGGGGGCAGTAAAGCAACAGCGAAGAACTACAGACCGATAGCACTAACATCCCATATCATAAAAATCTTTGAAAGGGTCCTAAGAAGCAAGATCACCACCCATCTAGAAACCCATCAGTTACACAACCCAGGACAACATGGGTTTTTGAACAGGTCGCTCCTGTCTGTCTCAACTATTGGATCACTACGACAAGGTCCTAGATGCACTAGAAGACAAAAAGAATGCAGATGTAATATATACAGACTTTGCAAAAGCCTTCGACAAGTGTGACCATGGCGTAATAGCGCACAAAATGCGTGCTAAAGGAATAACAGGAAAAGTCGGTCGATGGATCTATAATTTCCTCACTAACAGAACACAGGAGTAGTCGTCAACAGAGTAAAGTCCCAGGCAGCTACGGTTTAAAAGCTCCGTTCCACAAGGCACGGTACTCGCTCCCATCTTGTTCCTCATCCTCATATCCGACATAGACAAGGATGTCAGCCACAGCACTGTGTCTTCCTTTGCAGATGACACCTGAATCTGCATGACAGTGTCTTCCATTGCGGGACACTGCAAGGCTCCAGGTGGACATCAACGAAATCTTTCAGTGGGCTGCAGAAAACAATATGAAGTTAAACGATGAGAAATTTCAATTACTCAGATATGGTAAACACGAGGAAATAAAATCTTCATCAGAGTACAAAACAAATTCTGGCCACAAAATAGAGCGAAACACCAACGTCAAAGACCTGGGAGTGATCATGTCGGAGGATCTCACCTTCAAGGACCATAACATTGTATCAATCGCATCTGCTAGAAAAATGACAGGATGGATAATGAAAAACCTTCAAAACTGGGAGGGCAAGCCCATGATGACACTCTTCAGGTCACTCGTTCTATCTAGGCTGGAATATTGATGCACACTAACAGCACCTTTCAAGGCAGGTGAAATTGCTGCTCTAGAAAATGTACAGAGAACCTTCACGGCACGCATAACGGAGATAAAACACCTCAATTACTGGGAGCGCTTGAGGTTCCTAAACCTGTATTCCCTGGAATGCAGGCGGGAGAGATACATGATTATATACACCTAGAAAATCCTGGAGGGACTAGTACTGAACTTGCACACGAAAATCACTCACTACAAAACCAAAAGACTTGGCAGACGATGCAACATCCCCCCAATGAAAAGCATGGGTGTCACTAGCACGTTAAGAGACCATACAATAAGTGTCAGGGGCCCAAGACTGTTCAACTGCCTCCCAGCATACATAAGGGGGGATTACCAACAGACCCCTGGCAGTCTTCAAGCTGGCACTGGACAAGCACCTAAAGTCGGTTCCTGACCAGCCGGGCTGTGGCTCGTACGTTGGTTTGCGTGCAGCCAGCAGTAACAGCCTGGTTGATCAGGCTCTGATCCACCAGGAGGCCTGGTCACAGACCGGGCCGCGGGGGCGTTGACCCCCGGAACTCTCTCCAGGTAAACTCCAGGTATTCAGTGGTACCTCTACTTACATGTTTAATCTGTTTCATGACCTTGCTCGCCTCTCGATTTGCTTGTTTGTTGAGTCAGTTTTCCTTATTTAAATTAATTGAAATGGAATTAATCCATTCCATTGGAACTCCAGGTATGACAAAATACTTCAGTATTTCCCTAATATCAACTCTACGGCTTATTTATCTGTCACAATTCATCGAGTATGACGTAGTAAACAATATTAACAACATAGCAACATGATATATACACTAGAATGAATGAAATACAGTGGTACCCTGAGTTTTGAACTTTCTTCGTTTCAGAAGGCTGTTCGAGTGCCGTTTCCAAACAAATTTTTTCCCTTAAGGAATAATGTTAAATAGATTAATCTGTTTCAGACCCCAAAAATAAAATACTCTTATAAAAGCACTTACAATAATACACTTACATAATTGGTCAGGTTGGGAGCTAGTGGTAGTGGCTGTGGTGGCATAGCTGCCATTGTTGTTGTTGACTACATACCTTCCCTATGCTCTTATTATGACAGAAAATGGAGTGTTTGTGAGGCAGACTGCATTAGATCACTATGTAGTTTCATAAGGAAAATAATAATAATAATAATGTAAACAAATTATATAGTACTACAGCATTTAACTTGGAGATGGAGAAGAGATGCTGGGGACAGCGGCGTATGCTGTCAGGAGTTCATTTCGTTTTGTCCTTTTTCTATTGAGTAATCGCTTAATTGCTACACTCTTAATGCTACACTTTGTTACTGAACTTAACTTCTACAATTTTCATTTTATGTTACTTTATTCACTGATTTTTGGCTTTTTCTCCACGCTTTTCACATTTTCATATGCAAGGTGTTTCAATAAAAAACTGCCCAAGGAGGTTTGTTTCTTCCTCTCTTTCAGATTCCTTGTACTTTAGTATAGTACATATCGTAGAAGTGCTATGCTGGTACTGCCTGGCCAGGTCCTTAACCCTCGCACCTAATCCATATTTATCAATGATTTCCTGCTTTAAATCCATGGTATTAGTCCTCTTTTTCTTCTTGGCACTCTGCTGTGGACTTGCTTTCTTAGGACCCATGGTTAGAAACAAGAAATATCGCAAAATAACTGCACGAAATGTAAGGAAAACATGAGAATTCCTTCAACCCTGAGGTAAGCTCCGTAAGCACACGTGAACTGGTGAGCTTTGTTTTGATACGCACTGCCATCTCGTGGTGGCGTGCTCAAACTAACTTATTTTATGTAGTACGTACATATTATTATTATAATTATTATTATAGTATTAAGTATTATTATACAGTGGACCCTCAGCTAACGATATTAATCTATTCCTGAAATCTCATCGTTAGCTGAAATTATCGTTAGCTGAATTAATTTTCCCCATAAGAAATAATGGAAATCAAATTAATCCGTGCAAGACACCCCAAAGTATGAAAAAAAAAAACTTTTACCACATGAAATATTAATTTTAATACACACGAACTGACACTTACCTTTATTGAAGATCTGGTGATGATTGATGGGATGGGAGGAGGGGAGAGTGTGGAAGTTGTTGATATTTAGAAGGGGAATCCCCTTCCATTAGGACTTGAGGTATCAAGTCCTTTTCTGGGGTTACTTCCCTTCTTCTAATGCCACGAGGACCAGCTTGAGAGTCACTGGACCTCTGCCGCACAACATATCTGTCCATAGAGGCCTGTACCTCCCGTTCCTTTGTGACTTTCCTCAAGTGGTTCAAAACATTGTCATTGTAATAGTCACCAGAACAGCTTGCAATAGCTGTGTGAGGGTGATTTTCATCAGAAAAGATTTGCACTTAAGCCACTTTGCACACATTTCCTTAATCTTTGAAGTAGGCAACTTCTTCAATTTCTCTATCCCCTCCTCTGAAGCAGTTTCCTCAAGTCAAATCTCTTGCTGTTGAAGATGATCTTGCAGCTCATCAGTGGTTAGTTCTTCGTTGTCCTCCTCCACCAACTCTTCCACATCCTCCCCACTAACCTCCAACCCCAAGGACTTCCCCAATGCCACAACTGATTCCACAACTGGCATACACTTCTCATGGTTAGCCTCAAATCCTTCAAAATCCTTTTTGTCTACACATTCTGGCCACAGTTTCTTCCAAGCAGAGTTCAAGGTCCTCTTAGTCACTCATTCCCAAGCCTTACCTATAAGGTTTACACAACTGAGGATGCTAAAGTGATCTCTCCAAAACTCTCTTAGAGTCAATCGAGTTTCTGTGGTCACTACAAAGCACTTTTGAAACATAGCTTTTGTGTAGAGTTTTTGGAAGTTTGAAATGACCTGCTGGTCCATGGGCTGCAGGAAAGGAGTGGTATTAGGAGGCAAAAACTTGACCTTAATGAAGCTCATGTCCCCAGAAAGTCGTTCTGCCAAGTCTGAAGGATGACCAGGGGCATTGTCTAACACCAGGAGGCACTTAAGGTCTAATTTATTTTCATTTAGGTAATTTTTCACAGTGGGGGCAAATGCTTGGTGTAACCAGTCATAGAAAAAGTCCCTAGTGACCCATTCCTTAGTGTTTGCCCTCCACAGCACACACAAATTAGCCTTGAGGATATTCTTTTGCCAGAACGCTCTGGGAGTTTCAGAGTGATACACTAATAAAGGCTTCACTTTGCAATCACCATTAGCATTGGCACACATTAACAGAGTAAGCCTGTCTTTCATAGGCTTATGTCCTGGGAGTGCCTTTTCCTCCTGAGTAATGTAGGTCCTGCTTGGCAATTTCTTCCAAAACAGGCCTGTTTCATCACAATTAAACACTTGTTCAGGTTTCAGTCCTTCACTGTCTATGTACTTCTTGAATTCCTGCATATATTTTTCAGCTGCTTTGTGGTCCGAACTGGCAGCCTCACCATGCCTTATCACACTATGTATGCCACTACGCTTCTTAAATCTCTCAAACCACCTTTGCTGGCCTTAAATTCACTCACATCATCACTAGTTGCAGGCATTTTTCTAATTAAATCCTGATGCAACTTCCTAGCCTTTTCACTTATGATCGCTTGAGAGATGCTGTCTCCTGCTATCTGTTTTTCGTTTATCCACACCAATAAGAGTCTCTCAACATCTTCTATCACTTGCGATCTCTGTTTTGAAAATACAGTTGCACCTTTGGCATGAACAGCTTCCTTGATTGCCGTTTTCTTGGGCACAATAGTAGCGATGGCTGATTGGGGTTTACTATACAACCTGGCCACCTCGGAGACACGTACTCCACTTTCATACTTAGCAATGATCTCTTTCTTCATCTCCATAGTAATTCTCACCCTTATTCCTGTAGGGTTGGCAGTAGAAGCTTTTTTGGGGCCCATGGTCACTTATTTTGCAGATGAAATCACCAAAAACGCTGTAATAATACGAAATGTTCCGATTGCATGCTTGGATGTTACCGCGGAGGCTGGCTTGTAAACAATGCCACCGGCAGAACATGTGAGGCTGGCTCAGGCCGGACATAGACGCATCTCGGACAAATAGCGTTGAGCGAGTTTTTTAGCGCTATGCGAGGCAAAATTTTAGCAATAAAATGTATCGCTATGCGGATTTAACATTATGTGATGCCAACTTTAGGCGGGTGCCCACTGTATAGGGGGATAAGTCTGTTGAGTATACCTGGAAAAGTGTATGGTAGAGTTATTATTGAATGAATTAAGAGTAAGACGGAGAATAAGATAGCAGATGAACAAGGAGGCTTTAGGAAAGGTAGGGGGTGCGTGGACCAGGTGTTTACAGTGAAACATATAAGTGAACAGTATTTAGATAAGGCTAAAGAGGTTTTTGTGGCATTTATGGATTTGGAAAAGGTGTATGACAGGGTGGATAGGGGGCAATGTGGCGATGTTGCAGGGTATGGTGTAGGGGGTAGGTTTATAAAAGAGTAAAGGGTTTTTTACGGGATGTGGGGCTCAAGCTAGGTATGTGGGAAAGGGGGAGTTATTTCCAGTAAAATGGCCTTAGCAAGGATGTGTGATGCACCTTGGTTGTTTAATATATTTATGAGGGGTTTGAAAGAGAAGAAAAGGGAGGGTCTTGGAAAGGGGCTGGATTTAAAAAGTAAAAAATTCCAAAAAAGGGGAGTTGTTAGTTGTTTTTTTTTTGCTGATGACACGGGCTCTTGGGAGATTCTAAAGGAAAGTTGAAAGGGGGGTTGGGGATGAATTTGGTAGGTATTTAAAAAAAAAAAAATTTAAAAGTGAAAAGGAAAGAGTAAGGTTTTGAGGATAAAAAAAAAGTTTAGTGATGAAAGTTTGGGATATCGTTGGAGGGGGAGAGTATGGAGGGGTAAATGTATAGATTTTTTGGAGGG
Source organism: Cherax quadricarinatus (assembly GCF_026875155.1). Lineage (NCBI taxonomy): Eukaryota > Metazoa > Arthropoda > Malacostraca > Decapoda > Parastacidae > Cherax > Cherax quadricarinatus. The sequence continues at coordinate 13,920,529 of NC_069458.1, read as the reverse complement.
GAGTGTCAGGGGGAGGGGTTTTATGAAAGTGAGGTGAACATAGAATTGATGAGGGGAAAAGGGTGAGCTGTGCATTAGGAGTCTGGGGAGACAAAGAATTTTGTCCTTGGGGGAAAAGAGGGGAAGTATGAGTAACCCATTCAACCAAATTTCCCCAAACAAAAGGTTTGCAGTTAGAATAACAAATTCTACTATAGGCAGCACACCCACCAATATTCAATACACTAAAATACTCACCATACAAAAAAATCCATACTTATTACTGCACCCATTTCATACAAGAACACTTAACTCGTTTAACCCCCCCTCAAAAATCTCCTTGCCAACCCCAAAGAAACAGACCCTAACACAAGGCACGATCACTCTTAGATGTTCCCCGTGTCCATTCACACTTGTAAAAACTCAATGCACTTAAAAGGGCCCCCAAAATTGGGAATTCATTACCTGTAAATATAAAAAAACACTACCTGTTTTTAAATTCAAATCTCTTTCAAAGATATTATCACCCAAAACCAAATAAATATGAATAAATGAACCTTTTAAATTTTTATTATTTTTTATCACATGGCCTTCCCCCCAAGGGAGGGGGCCCAAAAAGAAAAATTCACCATCTTCACTGCTTGCCAAAGGGTGCTTTACACTACGTTTTTAAACTGCAACATTAACACCCCTCCTTTAGAGTGCAGGCATGTCTTCCCCATCTGGATCAAGTCCGGCCGCGGTTTTCCCCCGAACCCCCTTCAAAAAAAATTTTTTACTTTGCTCACACCCCAAACAGCACGTAAAGTATTAAAAACCATTTGTCCCCTTCATCCTATAAAACTGTCATGTGCCGCTGGAAGAAAAGCCCCTCGCCACAAAACCTCCTTTTACCCCCCCCTCCAACCTTTTCCTGGGCCCGACCCCTCCCCCCGCCCCCTTCCATACAGACTGAACACTTTTGAAGTCATTCTTTTTCGCCCCATTCTTTCTTCCAACCCCCTCAAAACCCTTCCTAGCCCTCTGGAAAAATTTTTGGGGTAATCCCCCCTCTCCTAATTCCAACTCGAATTCTCTGCATTAATCACACCACCTTTGCCTCAGACATGCATCTCCACTGCATCCAGCCTTCTCCCCTCGCTGAAAATTTCATCACCACCTTCCCCCCATAAAGAGCGGGGAAAAAACTTACTCTCTCTTTCCCCCTTTTTCCCTCCAAGGACAAATTTCTTGTCTCCAAGACCCCTAATGCCCCATCACTCTTTTTCCTCATCAATTCTATTTCACCTCACTTTCTAGCCCCATCCGGACCGCCACTCCCAAATATCTAAACTTCACCCTCCTTTATCTCTCCCCCCAATCTATCCCCAAATCTTTCATCACCTAATTTTGTTTCCTCATAACCTTATTTTTCCGTATTCCCCTTTTAATTTCTTTTTTTGCAAACCCTACAAAATTCATCACCAATCTCGGCGTTCTCTTCAAAAACTCCCAAGGCAAATGTCATCAGAAAAGGGAAGGTGAAACCCCCCTTTTGTGTGTGATTCTTTTTTTAACTCCAGCTCTTGCAAGCCCCTGCATTTATTTCTTTTTACAAACCCCCATCTATAAATTTTTAAAAAACCCAGGGTGACTACCATCTTGTCAAAGGCCCTTTTTTACGGGAAAAAAATTTCCCTTTTCCACATATCAAATTAGCCTCACTATCCTCGTAAAAATTTTCATGCTTTCAGTAATACCTCCTACACCATACATTTCAAATTCCACATTCCCCCCCCTATCCCCCCTGTATACGCCTTTTCCAAACCCAAAAATGCCACAAAGACCTTTTTAGCCTTATTAAATCTGTTCATTATATTTTTCACTGTAAACACCTGGTCCACCACCCCCACCTTTCAAAACCCTCCTTGTTCATTGTATCCTATTCTCGTCTTACTCAAATTTCTTTAAATTTATAACTCTACCAACACTTTCCCAGGTACACTAACAGACTTATCCCCTAAAATTTTTGCACTTATTTTACCCCCTTTGCTTTTTACAAAGGAACAGCATGCTCTTCCCAAATCCCTGGGTACCTTACCCTCTTCCATACATTTATTAAATAATTGCACCCACCACTCCAAAATATATCCCACCTGCTTTTAACTTTTCTATCTTTATCCATCAACCCCGGGCTCCCTTCCCCTTTCTTTTTTACCTACTGCCTCACGAACTTCCCCCACACTCACAACTGGCTCTTCCTCACCCTAAAAGATGTTTTTCCTTGCCCTATACACGAAATCACAGTTTCCCCTATTTCACAACATTAAAACAATTCTCAAAATTTTCCCTCATTTTCCCAATACCTCTAACTCCCCATTTAATAACTCTCCTTCCCCATTTTAACTGACAAATCCTTTTGGGTTCTCTAGCTTTCTTAATGTTAATCCACTCCAAATTTTTTCTTATTTTCAAAAAAAATTTTTTTGTAAATCTCACCCACTCTCTTTTTTGCCCCTTTTTTTACTTTTGCTTCACCACTCTCTTAACCCTGTTTTTTTCTCCTACCCCTTTCCCCTCCTTGCACACTTTACTTTGTAAAAACTTTCTTGCTAATTTTTTTCCCTTACTACTCTCTTACATTCATTCCACAATCGCCCTCTTCCCCCCTGACCATTTTCCCTGTAACCAAACTTTGCTGAACACTCTAACACTAATTTTTAATCCTACCCATACCTCTTCGACCCCATTGCCTAGCCTCATTAGCCCATCTATCCCCAAATAGTGTTTATTCTTCCCCAACTGCCTCCCTTTTAGTTTATAAACCTTCACTCTCTTTTCCCCTGTGTTTTTTTTCTCCTTGATCCATTACCTTTTCTTCCCGTGAGTACAATAGAAAGTATCTGATATATCTGTGGCCCCCTATAAACATGTACATCCTGAAGTCTACTCAACAGTTTTTTTTCTCCAAAAATAACCCAAACAAATACTGCATTTGCCCTAACATTTTTGTAACTTATTTATCCTCTTTTTTTTAAAATATTTTATTTAAAACAAAACCCCCTTTCTATACAAGCAATAAAAGGGCCCCATTATCTTTACACCTGGCCCCAAACTTACCTCCCACACCCCTCTAAAATTTTTCCCCACTTTGCATTCAGGTCCCCTACCACAATTACTCTCTCACTTGGTCAAAGGCCCCCTATACATTACAAACATCTCCAAAATCTCTCTTTCCTCGCATTCCCTCTTTCAGGTGATACACGTTATTATGACCCATTTCTGCATCCAACCTTTACTTTAATCCCTTTTTTTCTTGAATTTACACATTCATATTCTTTTTCTTCCATAATGATCATTTAACATTATGCTCCCCTTCCCTTTGCTCTAACTCTCTCAGATACTCCAGATTTAACCCCATTTTTTCCCCCCCCGAAACTCTCCTACCCCCTTCAGCTTTGTTTCGCTTAGACCCAGGACATCCAACTCTTTTCTTTCATAAATCGCATCATTGTTTTGCATCCGCACTACCCCACGACTTTTTAAGCATCCCAGTAATTTTAAAATGTTTAAAATTATATACAAAAATTTAAAACGTAAAACCCAATTAACTTTTATTTTTTTTAAATACACTACCAACAGAATACTCCTTTCTATGAATGTACAACATGCATACAACATTTTTACCTGCGAAATCTTTTTGGCTTTTAAAACCCCCCCCAAAAAAAAAAAAAAAAAAAAACAAATTTTTTTTAAAAAAAAAAATTTAAAAAAAAAATGGCTTTGGCTGCTGTCTTATCTTTTTTTTTGTACCCTGATGTGTGCTCAAATTTTTAAATAAAAAAATAAATAAAAAAATAGTTTTACCAACGTTTTAGGGGGTGTAAAGCTTGGGTGATGAATGTTAGCAGGAGAAGGTGGGGCAGGGAGATGTCATGTCTGAGCGCAAGGGGTTAGTGTGAATAAAATTGCGAGAATCATAGTATAGGTAGTGGGTTTGGAGACAGCAACCACCCAGGAATATACCGTCCGCCAGATGACTGGAAACAAAAAACCTGAAACTGTTTTGCATGAGGGAGGATTGTGGTTCTTTTTCTGTTCATAAACACCTAGTAACAGGGATATCTTGCTACCCTATTACATTTTGGGGTTCAACCAAGACACGCACATGCATATATATATTACTACATCTATTTTTTTCTCCTTTTTCTAAATAGTTTGTTTTTTTATTTCTTCTATTGTCCTGGGGAAGGGGAAAAAGAAAATTTTCCTCCGTAACCCAATGCGTGTCGTATGGGGCGAAAAAAGGGGGGCAAATTTAAAACCCCCTTCTCCGTTACTTTTTCTAAAAAAAGAGAAAAAAAAATTTAAAAAACGGGATGTTTAAAATGTGCGTGGATGTAGTGCGGATGACAAACGATGATTGCTGATGTTTGAATGAAAAGAATTGGTGTCCTGGTCAAGCGAAACAAAGTGAAGGGGGTAGGGATTTTTCAGTGGGGGGAAATAAATGGAAAAATCGGAGTTCTGAGAAGTTGAGAAAAGGAAAGGGGAGCAGTTGTTAATTTATCATTTTGGGGGAAGAAAAAGAAAAGAATGTGTAATTCAAGAATTTGTGGAAATTAAAGAAAAGGGTTTGGATGGAAAGGGGTCATAATAAGCGGTTGCCCTGGAGAAGAGGGAATGCAGGGAGGGAGAGTTTTTGGGAGTTTTGTTAAGTGAATGAAAGGGGAGCCTTTAAACCAAGTGAGAGAGTAATTGTGGTGGGGGACCTAAATGCAAAGTAGGAGAAACTTTTAGAGGGGTGTGGTAGGAAATTTTTGGGGTGCCGGTGAAAATGTAATGGGGCCCTTTGATTAAACTTTGTATAGAAAGGGGTTTTAGTTATAGGTATACATTTTTTAAAAAAAAGAGGAAAATAAATACACGATATGATGTAGGGCGAAATGACGTGTTTGTTGGTTTATGTATTGGAAAATAAAAGACTTTTGATTAGATTTCGGGTTTTGTAAGTTTTATAGGGGGGCCACAGATTATCAGATCACTTTTATTTGTAGCTACACTGAGAGAAAAAGGTGAGGGGTAAAAGGAAAAATAGAAGCATCGGGAAAAGGAGGTAAAGGTTTAAAATAAAAAGGAGGCATTGGGGAAAGATATAAACAGCTTTGGGAAATGAGGGGCAAATAAAGAAAGGGGAAAGGGGGGTCGAAGAGGTAGGGGTGGGTTTTAAAAAGTATTTTAAAGGTGTTCAGCGAAGTTTGTGGTTACGGGAAAGGGGTGCAGGAGGGAAGAGGAGCGTTGGGTGAATAAAAGACGAAAGAGAGTAAAAGGGAGAAAAATTGCATAGAGAAGTTTTTACAAAGTAGAAGTGATGCAAGGGGGAAGGTTAGAAAAAAAAGAGAGAGGTTAAGAGAGGGTAAGAAAAGTAAAAAGAAGCAAATGAGGGGGGTGGATGTTATCAACAAATTTGTTAAAAATAAAAAAAAATTTTTGGAGTGGTTTAACAAGTTAAAAAAGCTAGAGAACAAATGGATTTGTCAGTTAAAAATGGGAAAAGGGAGAGTTAAAAATGGAGAGTTAGAGGATTGGGAAGGAGGAATATTTTGGGAATTAAAGTTGATGGAAGATAGGGAAGCTGGATTTCGGTTCGGAAGGAGGAATAACACTTGTAGGAGGGGGAAAGAGCCAGTTGTGAGTGTGGGGAAGTTCGTGAGGCAGTAGGAAAATGAAAGGGGTAAGGCAGCCCGGGATTGATGGGATAAGATAGAAAGTTTTAAAAGCAGGTGGGGGTATAGTTTTTGGGTGGTTGTGCAATTATTTAATAATGTTGGAAGAGGGTAAGGGACTAGTGTTTGGGAGAGAGCTGCAAGTTCCTTTTTATAAAAGGGAAAGGGGGGAAAAAAGAGTGCAAAAATTTTTAGGGGGATTTGTCTGTTGGTGTACATGGGAAAGTGTATGGTAGAGTTATAATTGAAGAATAAGAGTAAGCGGAGAATAGGATAGCAATGAACAAGGAGGGTTTGGGAAAGGGAGGGGGTGGGGCCAGGTTTTACAGTGAAAAATATAAAAGGGGGAACAGTATTTAGATAAGGCTAAAGGGTCTTTTTGGCATTTTTGGATTTTGGAAAAGGGGTTGAAGGGTGTTTGGGGGGGAATTGGGAGATGTTGCAAGTGTATGGTTAGGAGGTAGGTTACGAAAACAGTAAAGAGTTTTTACGAGGATAGGAGGCTCAAGTTAGAGTATTAGGAAAGAGGGAAATTTTTTCCCGTAAAAGTAGGCCCTTTGACAAGGAAGGTGATGTACCCTGGTTGTTTTAAAAATATTCATAGATGGGGTTTAAGGGAAATAAATCGGGGTCTTGGGAAGAGGGTGGAGTTAAAAATAAAAATCACACACAAATGGGGGGGTTGTCACAGCTGCTCTTTCTGATGACCTGTGCTTTTTGGGAGATTCTGAAGAGAGCTGCAGAGATTGTGGGTGAATTTTGTAGGGGGGCAAAAGAAAAAAAATTAAAAAAGGGGGAAAACAGGAAAAAAGTAAGGTTATGGGTAAAAAAAAAATTTGGTGATGAAAATTGAAAATTTAGATTGGAGGGGGAGATATGGGGAAAGGACGTATTCAGATATTTTTTTGGGGGGGAGTGTAGCGGTTGGGGCTAGAAAGATGAGGGGAATCATAGAATTATGAGGGAAAAAAAGTGAGTGGTGCACTTAGGAGTCTGTGGAGACAAAGAACTTTGTCCCCCTTTGAGGCAAAGAGGGGAAGTATGAGAGATAGTTTTACAACGCTCTTATATGGGGGTGAAGCGTGGGTGTGAATGTTGCAGCGGAGAAGGGTGGGGGGTGGAGTGTCATGCTGAGGGCAATGGTGGGTGAAATAATGCAGAGAATTCGTAGTTTGGAAGTTAGGGGAGGTGCGGGATTACCCAAAAATGTTTTCCAGAGGGGTGAGGAAGGTTTTGAGGTGGTTCGGGACTGTGAGGAATGGGGAAAAAAGAATATTCAAGAGTGTATCATCGTAGTGGAAGGAAGGCGGGGTAGGGGTCGGCCCAGGAAGGGGTTGGAGGGGGGGGGTAAAAGGGGGTTTTGTGTGCGAGGGGCTTGGACTTCCAGCAGGCAGCGTAGGTGTTTGATGGATGAATGGAGACAAATGGTTTTTAATACTTGACGGCTGTTGGGTGTGAGCAAAGTAACATTTATGAAGGGGTTCAGGGGAAACCGGCAGGCGGACTTGGTCCTGGAGAGGGGAAATTACAGGCCCACTCTGAAGGAGGGGGGTTAATGTTGCAGTTTAAAAATGTAGGTAAACACCCTTCTGGGGAAAACAGTGATGGGGGTGAATGGGTGAAAGTTTTTCTTTTTCGGGCCACCCCGCCTTGGTGGGAATCGGCCAGTGTGAAATAAAAAAAAAAAAAAATTCTGTTTTTTGGGAATTAGGGGAGGTCGGGGTTGCCAAAATGTTTTCCGAGGGCTGAGGAAGGGGGTTTGGGGGTTCGGACATGTGAAAGAATGGAGCGAAACAGTTTTACTTCAAAGGGGTTCAGCTGTAGTGGAAGAGGCAGGGTGGGGTCGGCCTAGAAAGGTTGGAGGGGGGGGTAAAAGGGGGTTTGTGTGAGAAACGGGCCACGGGGTATGGCTTTTATAATGAATAGAAAATTTTTTTACACGGGGTTGGAAATGAAAAAGTAACAGAAGGGGGTTAGGGAAAACCACACAGTCGACGGGGAAAGGGGAAACATGCCCTCACCCTTGAAAAATGTTAATGTTTCGAAAAAATTGTGAAAGCAACCTTTGGCAAAACTGAGGGGAATATGGGAAATTTTTCTTTTTGGGCCCCCCGCCCTTGGTGGGGAATCAGCCAGTGGAAAAAAAAATTTACCATTTTAATTTTTATTATTTTTTTTAATTTTATTATTTTTAATTTTATTATTGTTATTAAAATTCTTCCCCTTACCCTTTTGTTTTTTTTACAAAAAAATGAAGTTTCTTTTCGGGGACTGCCCGTTTGAATAATTGTTAAAAAATTAAAATTTTTGATTTTATTAATATAAAATATTATTAATAATTTTTTTAAATTAAAATTTCCCCCCTTTTTCCATTTGGTTTTTTTCACAAAAAAATAAATTTTATACTGTTTCTGTTATAGTTTTTATAAAAAAAAAAAAAATAGAATCTTTTAAACCCCTAACAAGGGGTGGCTAATTTTGAAAAGTGAACTCGTATTTAGTCATTTTTTTAATTTTTGTACTTTTTTTTAAAATTTTTATTATACCCCCCAATTTTAAAAAATGGCAAAAAAAGAGATTAATTTCCTTTAACAAAAAAACCCCTAAGCATCAGAAACCCCCCTTAGGCCCCTTTTAATCTTGAAATTTTTCAATCTGGAAGCAATAAATGACGAGGATCTCTTCTTGAAAAATTTTAACATCAGTCACTCTAATAAAGGTTTCCCCTGTACCAGGACCCGTTTTTTGAAAATTTTTTTGTTTCATAGTAGCCCTTTAAAATGCATTAAACCCTTTTGAGGGTTTTTTGGGCTCTAGGACGTTTTACCGAGGGGTTTTTTACTCTGTATCATAAATTCTAGCGGCCTCAATCTAGTGGGAGAAAGTGGTGCCTTTTTTGAAAGAATGGGTCTAGTGGTCTGTGCAAGTCTAAAAAAATCCGCAGCACACAGGCATAATGAGAAAAAAAAAAATTTGCATTTTTTAATAAACAGCGACTTTGCAGTGTATTTTCGTTGGTATTTTTTGTTGTATTCTAGTTTTTTGGTTCATTTTATAGAAGGAAAACATATTACGAAATTGAGTGATTTTTACGGTTTTACAAAGAAAAAGGGGCTTGAAATTGAGTAAAGTAGCAGAAATGTTCGATTTTTTCCAAACTTCAAAGTAAACAAAACGTGCAAAGGGGCAATCACGTCAACTGGGGATTAATATTCTTTTACAAGTGCACAATAATATTTATACTTTTTTACACTAATCAGTAGTTTCATAACATAAATTTATATTTTTTGTGAAATAAAAAATTCAAAAATGGAAAGCAAAAAAAATATAGAGGGCCTTGAGACGTGACAATGGTAGAGGGAAAAGTCATTTTATGCCAGGAATGTCTTTCTTGTTTATTTGGACCCTATTTGGAAATTGGTCTTTTTAAATTTGTGTGAAAATTGGGAAAATTGCTAATTCTGACCCCTGTACTGGGGTATTGAATTTATAAATGGGTGGGTTTTGCACCCATTCGATAGAAAAAATGGAGTTCTAGCGAAAAAAATTCATTTTTTTGTCGACAGTCAGGGAAATTGGCCCGAAATGGGGCTCAAAGTGGGGGAAAAATCGCCGATGCGTAAACATCGCCGAGACCGCTAAGTTTGCGAGAGCATAATTCCGTAAGTTTTCTATCAAATTTCAAACTTTTGGTGTCTTTATGATCGGGAAAAGATTCTCTATCTTTTCATAAGAGAAAATATTTTTTTTTTTTTTTTTAAATTTGGCCGACCCTGAGAACGAGTTTCGGAGAGGGCCTGTCGACCCTCAAAGGGTTAAACATAATACAGGTCTTCCATCACAAATCCGGCATCTATGGGACCTGTAGTGTGCTGGATTACTGAGTTTGCCAGATTACAGAGTGGTTAGGTTAGAATACACTTAATAAAATTAACCAACTTGACTTACACAAAGTTCATTGAACATCGGCAATAATCGAACATTTCCGCTACTTTGAGCCTAATTTCAAGGTACTTTTTGTCATGAAATCAATCAAAATCATGTCTATTTCTCTAATATATTTTCCATTTTATCAAATGAGACAAAAAAAAAACGAGAATACAACCATAAAAACCAAGCGAAAATATACCGCAAAGAGGCGGCTAATGGCTAAGAAGTAAACTCCCTTATTTATCGTCCATCTTTTTTATTTTTGTTGTACGTTAAGAAGCATCTTTCCATCATACATTGCCCAAGTTGCAATGAGATAGCCCAACAAACAACTGAGAAAAAAAAATATTTACCAAAAATCATATATGGCAAGCCCAAGCCAGGTACTGGAAATAAGTCACTTTGACTTTTTTGGGTTATCCTAGGTTCTCTATACATACACTGCTATGTATGATAATCTATGTAACTGTATTTGTGTATACCTGAATAAACTTACTTATTTACTTACTTCTAGTCTGTCGACTGAGCACAAGAAACCACCCATTCACTTATTTCAAGTACCCAATATAGTGGTCAGAATTTTCACAGATGCCAATTTCAAAATAGGGTCAAGAATAAACAATGCAGACATTCCTGGCACTTAAATAACATTTTCTCTGTTCATTAGTCACAGCTACAGGCCCCTCTTATATTACTCTTGCTTTCCATTTGGAATTTTTATTCACAAAAAAATAGAAGATTTATTGTTATGTGGACTGCTACATTATTGTAATAAATGTTTAAATAATCTCAACCCAGGCAAACAGGTATTAGACGGTGACGTCATTTGTTTACTCTTGAGCTTCGCTGAAGAATAGAACGTTTTCACTACTGTGAGCACAATTTCAAGGTACTTTTCATCATGAAAGCAATCAAAATCATATCTATTTCTGTAATATATCTTTCATTCTATCAAACGAGACCGAAAAAACGAGAATATAACCATAAAAACCATACAAAAATATACCGCTAAGCGGCCGCTAATGGCTGATAAGTGAACTCCGCTATTTATGGTCTGATTTCTTTCATTTTTGGTGTACGTTAAAAAGTATCTTTCCATCATCCATTTCCCAAGTTTCAATAAGATAACCCAACAAACAATTGAGAAAATAATAATAATAATAATATCTTTATTTACTACACATACATGAACATGGTATACAGGCCTAGCTGACATCAGTGACATACTACTGTATAGAAAACCCCTTGTTATGCTGAGCATTTCAGGCAAATTAGGTCAGTGTCCCAGGATAACACCACACCAGTCCACTAACACCCAGGTACCCATTTACTGATCGGCGAACATAGACAACAGGTGTAAAGAAACACGCCCAATGTTTCTACCCTGGCTGGGAATCGAATATTTATCAAAAATCATATATGGCTACAAGCCAGGTACTAGAAATAAGCCACATTGTCTGACTTTTTTGGGTTATCCTAGGTTCTCTATACATATGCTGCTGTGTGGTAATCTGTGTAGAGAAAATATTTTTTTTCTTCAGTTTTATGGTGCAGTATGAGTGTATATCACAGTTAGCCCTGTTTTACACTCTGTTTTCTCTAATATGAGCCCCAAGAGAGGGATAGGAGAATGGTACTTGTATCCCATGTCCTCTTCATACCTCCGTCGAACTGCTCGGTATTATGCCAAATATTATTCATTCTGGAGTATTTAACATGTTTTATGTTATTTATATTGTTTATTATGTCATATTAGATCAATTGTGATAGGCAATAAGCTGTAGTGTTGATACAGTGGACCCTCGACTAACGCTATTAATCCGTTCCTGAGAGCTCATCGTTAGTCAGAATAATCGTTAGTCAAGTTAATTTTCCCCATAAGAAATAATGGAAATCAAATTAATCCATGCAAGACACCCAAAAGTATTGAAAAAAAAAATTTTTAACACATGAAATATTAATTTTAATACACACAAACTGAAGAAGACATGCACAGTTACATGACACTTACCTTTATTGAAGATCTGGTGATGATTGATGGGATGGGAAGAGGGGAGTGTGTTGATGGTCTTAGTGTTTAGAAGGGGAATCCCCTTCCATTAGGACTTGAGGTGGCAAGTCCTTTTTCGGGGTTACTTCCCTTCTTCTTTTAATGCCACTAGGACCAGCTTGAGAGTCACTGGACCTCTGTTGCACATAGAGGCCTGTACTTCCCGTTCCTTTATGACATTCCTAAAGTGTTTCACAACATTGTCAGTGTAACCGTTAAACACTTGTTCAGGTTTCAGTCCTTCACTGTCTATGTACTCCTTGAATTCCTGCACATATTTTTCAGCTGCTTTTTGGTCCAAACTGGCAGCCTCACCATGCCTTATCACACTATGTATGCCACAACGATTCTTAAATCTCTCAAACCAACCTTTGCTGGCCTTAAATTCACTCACATCACCACTAGTTGCTGGCATTTTTCTAACTAAATCGTCATGCAACTTCCTAGCCTTTTCACATATGATCACTTGAGAGATGCTATCTCCTGCTATCTGTTTTTCGTTTATCCATACCAATAACAGTCTGTCAACATCTTCTATCACTTGCGATCTCAGTTTCGAAAACATAGTTGCACCTTTGGCAAGAACAGCTTCCTTGATTGCCGTTTTCTTGGCCACAATAGTAGCGATGGTTGATTGGGGTTTTGTGTACAGCCTGGTCAGCTCAGAGACATGCACTCCACTTTCATACTTAGCAATGATCTCTCTCTTCATATCCATAGTAATTCTGACCCTTTTTGCTGTAGGGTTGGCACTAGAAGCTTTCTTGGGGCCCATGGTGACTTATTTTGCAGGTGCAATCACTAAAAAGGCTGTGATAATAGGAAATGTTCCGATTGTATGCTTGGAAGTAACCGCGGTGGCTGGCTGGCTTGTAAACACTGGCCAGAAGTGGACGCGTCTCAGACGGAACGAATAGTGTTGGTCGAGTTTTTTAGCGCTAATCGAGGCAAAATTTTTGCGATAAAATGTATCGCTAGTCAGATTTATCGTTAATCGATGCCATCGCTGGTCGAGGGTCCACTGTATTAGCGTAATAATAAAGCATATTTCCCTGTATCACAGTACCAGCAGGTTGGTGTGGTGACCCTGGAAGTTTGAAATTATGCCAAATAACTGAAGGAACTGAATAACTAATTGCCGGATTTGTCATTAAGGACCTGTACATCATGAAAATGAATTACAATTGCATTACCATTTTTTATTTTTTTACAATTTGGAGACCTAAAAAGAAGTTCTTTGTCATTCTGTGGGGTCGGACAAGCGTAACCATATACGTACAGTGGAGCCCCGGTTCACGTCATTAATCCGTTCCTGAGAGATCATCGTAAAGCAAAATTATCGGAAAGCGAATCAATTTTCCCCATAAGAAATAATGGAAATCAAATTAATCCATGCAAGACACCCAAAAGTATGAAAAAAAAAATTTTACCACATGAAATATTAAGTTTAATGCAATAGAATAATTACAATAGCAATAATAAAAATAGAATAAACACAATAGAATAATTGACACTTACCTTTAATGAAGATCTGGTGATGATTGATGGGATGGGAGGAGGGGGGAGTATCAAAGTTTTTAATGTTTAGAAGGGGAATCCCCCTCCATTAGGACTTGAGGTAGCAAGTCCTTTTCCGGTATTACTTCCCTTCTTCTTTTAATGCCACTAGGACCAGCTTGAGAGTCACTGGACTTCTGTAGCACAACATATCTGTCCATAGAGACCTGTACCTCTCGTTCCTTTATGACTTTCCTAAAGTGGTTCACAACATTGTCAGTGTACAGGTTGCCAACACGGCTTGAAGTAGCTGTGTTAGGGTAATTTTCATCAAAAAAGGTTTGCACTTCAAGCCACTTTGCACACATTTCCTTAATATTTGAAGTAGGCAACTTCCTCGCTTTCTCCATCCCCTCCTCCGAAGCAGTTTCCTCAGGTCTGGCCTCTTGCTGTTGAAGATGATCTAGCAGCTCATCAGTGGTTAGTTTGTCATTGTCCTCCTCCACCAACTCTTCCACATCCTCCCCACTAACCTCCAACCCCAAGGACTTTCCCAATGCCACAATGGATTCCTCAAACTTTTCAAAATCCCCTTTGTCTACACATTCTGGCCAGCAGAGTTCAAGGTCCTCTTAATCACTCCCTCCCAAGCCTTATCTATAAGCTTTACACAATTGAGGATATTAAAGTGATCCTTCCAAAACTCCTTTAGAGTCAATAGAGTATCTGTGGTCACTTCAAAGCACCTTTCAAACATAGCTTTTGTGTACAGTTTCTTGAAGATGGAAATGACCTGCTGGTCCATGGGCTGCAGGAGAGGAGTGGTATTATTAGGCAAAAACTTGACCTTAATGAAGCTCATGTCCCCACAAAGTCGCTCTGCCAAATCTGTAGGATGACCAGGGGCATTGTCTAACACCACGAGGCACTTAAGGTCTAATTTCTTTTTAATTAGGTAATTTTTCACAGTGGGGGCAAATGCTTGGTGTAACCAGTCATAGAAAAAGTCCCTAGTGACCCATGCCTTAGTGTTTGCCCTCTATAGCACACACAAATTAGCCTTGAGGATATTCTTTTGCCTGAACGCTCTGGGAGTTTCAAAGTGATACACTAATAAAGGCTTCACTTTGCAATCACCACTAGCATTGGCACACATGAGAAGAGCAAGCCTGTCTTTCATAGGCTTATGTCCTGGGAGTGCCTTTTCCTCCTGAGTAATGTAGGTCCTGCTTGGCAATTTCTTCCAAAACAGGCCTGTTTCATCACAATTAAACACTTGTTCAGGTTTCAATCCTTCAGCCTCTATGTACTCCTTGAATTCATGCACATATTTTTCAGTCGCTTTGTGGTCTGAACTGGCAGCCTCACCATGCCTAATCACACTATGTATGCCACTACGATTCTTAAATCTTTCAAACCAACCTTTCCTGGCCTTAAATTCACTTACATCACCACTAGTTACAGGCATTTTTCTAATTAAATCCTCATGCAACTGCCTAGCCTTTTCACAAATGATTGCTTGAGAGATGCTATCTCCAGCTATCTGTTTTTCATTTATCCACACCGGTAACAGTCTCTCAACATTTTCTAACACTTGCGATCGCTGTTTTGTAATCACAGTTGCATCTTTGGCAAGAACAGCTTCCTTGATTGCTCTTTTCCTGCTCACTATAGTAGAGATGGTTGATTGGGATTTACTATGCAACTTGGCCAGGTCCGACACACGCACTCCACTTTCATACTTTGCAATTTTCTCTTTCTTCATTTCAATATTCATTAGCACCCTTGGTCTCGAAGGGTTGTTACTAGAAGCTTTCTTGGGGCCCATGGTGACTTATTTTGCAGAAACAAGCACCAGAAACGGTGATAATATGGATAATATGGAATGTGCTGAATGTATCCTTAGATGCGCGCACACTGGCTGGCTTGTAAACACTGGCACACACGTGGCAGTTCAGGCCACATGTGGACACGTCTCGTACAAATCGTATCGCATACCAGGTTTTTGTTACGGGAACCGGGGCAAATTTTTTGCGATGTAACGCTTCGGATACCGGATTTATCGGTTACCGGTGACTTCTCGAACCAGGGGACCACTGTATTTTCTGTAAGCTTTTGAGTTTGTTATTTGCAATTTCGTCTTGGACGCAATTTTCACGAACGCACTACAGTGTTAATCAACAGTCACCTGTAATTAGGTTTATACAGTGGACCCTCAACCAATGGCTTTAATCTGTTGCTTTAGTCGAATTAGCTGTTAGTCAAATTAATTTTCCCCATAAGAAATAATAAAATCCAATTAATCCATTTCAGACAGCCAAAAGTATTAACAAAAAATATTTTTTTTAAAGATTAAATATAAATATACATACAGAAAACAATGACAAATAAATATAAAGCACTAATAAAATGGATAAATTAACATTTAACATCACACGTACCTTTATTGATTTGACTTGACTTGACTTGTTGGTGTATGACAGACACATAGGAGGCAAGTGGAAGGCAAGTTTTTTATGCTTCAATATGATGCTGATATCTCTACAGCTAATTCATTTGTCACAATTCCTCTAATATGACATTATAAACAATATTAATAACACAGAATCATGATATATACTCTAGAATGAATAAAATATGTCATAATGTATGAGAGGAGTAAATGGTGTAAGTGTTGTTGTTGGGTTTAACCCTTTCAGGGTCCGTGCCATAGATCTACGGCTTTATGTTGAGGGTCCAAACTGTAGATCTGCTCCATGAGCTCAGCTCACACTGATAAGCTGTGAGTGGTAAATTTGAGCCTAAATGTGATGCCAACGGTATGCGAGGGTCCACTTTATTTATGTACTGTATATAATGTATACATGGTAGTGAACTGTATTGTAAATTTTACATCGCATACAGTATCATATGTTACTGCTATCTTTATGTATTGTCGACACAGTGGAATGGGAGAATACCACTGGTAGTGTCATCCTGCCAGAATGTAGTATAACCTATACCCTAAGTAAAGAGAAACAACTCTGGAGCATGTGTAATACGTAGCTGGCTGGCTGGCTGGCCGGGTGGGTGGGTGGTTGGTTGGCCGGGTGGGTGGGTGGTTGGTTGGCCGGGTGGGTGGGTGGGTGGCCGGGTGAGTGGGTGGCCGGGTGGGTGGTTGGCTAACTGAATGTGGCTGTCTCTCTCTCTCTCTCTCACAGGTACACGTAAGTGAAGTTATCGTACATAGTGTAAATTACCTAGGATAACCCAAAAAAATCCAGACAAAGTGCTATACAGTGGATCTGTGCTCCAGTGCCTTAAATTAATAATAATATTAATATTTATTTATTTATTTATTTATTTATTTATTTATTTGAACATGATACAGTGAAGTACAAAGGAATACAGTTATTACAGTGCAACATGCCAAAGCCCCTTGTATGCAGAGCATTATGGGCAGGCTTAAAATTAACTTAAGATTAACTAAGCAATGATATATTCAGTGGTAAAAACATTATTGTAAACAGATAACAATTTAGCACAAATGAGTATTACAAAGATGGGTCATATGGTCATTTACTGTGTTGCTGTGCATTCAGTAGAATGGAGTATTCTGTTAGGTAATGTAATTAAAAAATAATGTTTGATTGGGTCACAGGTTAGACATTTATGAGATACAATAATGAGAAACATTTATGAGATACAATTTATGAGATACAATTAATTATTCAGTATTTATTTATTTGTGGGTGAATATGTGATTTTTGAGAAGAGACTTGAATTTATAAACAGTGTTTCTTTTATATTCACAGGTAATGAATTCCAGATTTTAGGGCCTTTTATGTGCATTGAGTTTTTGCATAGTGTGAGATGGACACGAGGAACATCATATTATTACTATTATTATTACAATATTACATATGTACTAATATTAATAATATTATTATTATTAAACTATAATATAATAATCATGTCCACTCATTACTTACCTTAAAATATCTGTAGTCTTAATGTAGAGTGAGAGGTGAGTAAACAAGATTAAATGAATAAACAAATTAGAGTGTAGAAGGTTGGCGAGTTATGTAAACAAACGTTGTTGTTGTTGTTGTTGTTGTTGTTGTTGTTGTTGTTGTTGTTACCAGCCCGGACACGGATGGTTTCTGTTCACTCTGTCAAGCCGACCAGAAAAAATCTCATATTTGTTAATTTATATGTTTATATGTTATGTAGCATGTTTATTATATAATTTTGAAAAAGAAATCATAGATGGATTAAGCAAAATGTCTATATCAATGTTTTATACACATTTAATGCACCTCAGTGATTATTATTGTGTTATCATTATTAATATGGCATCATCAAGACCAATTGCACTCTTAATGATTGGCTCTGAGACAGACAAGCAGACAGAAAGACAGACACAAGTAGACAGAAAGACAGACACAGGTAGACAGAGACACACACACAGGTAGACAGAAAGACAGACATACAGGTAGACAGAAAGACACACACAGGTAGACAGAAAGACATACACAGGTAGACATAAAGACAGACACACAAGTAAACAGACACACAGGTAGACAGAAAGACACACACAGGTAGACAAAGACAGACACAGGTAGACAGACAGATAAACAGACACATAGAGATACACAGATATACAGGCAGGCAGATACAAACAGGTTTATGTGCAACAGTGAAAACAAATAGAGAGTTTGAGAGTAAGAGCCTTTCTTGCCACAATCTCCGGTGCAAGATTCAGACTTCATCTTAAGGGCCATGGTGAAATTTACTGTCCAGTTAGTACAGTTAATACAGTATGATGCTGCTGATAGGGCAGGGTTACTCAAACTGATGCTGCCTGCATGACGCATTGCCCCCGCGAGTATTGTCAAATATTGTACAGTGGTGTGCATCAGCCGGCCCAGCCCAGCTGCCAGATGCACGGCCGTAAGTCGAGTGGACGTATGTCGAGCAGGTCATAAGTCGGATGGTAGGTGTTCGTCATATTAAATAACAAAGTAAAAAAAATTGCAACCTATATATAACATGTTTAATGTTTATACTTTAACAGTTTATTCATCCAGACATTTCAGTATGGAAATATGTTTCCTATAATAGTTACACTGTTAAGTTCACCTTAACCATCAACAGTGCCTTGTATATGAGTACATATTTACACATCAATTATCTTCACTGTAAGGTGATGCACGCAAGAGGTAGCTTCACAGGTAACCTGAACTATAAAGGGTTTGCTGGTTTTTCTCTCCCTTCATGTTCATGCATTTTTTGTTTTTTGCAGGTATGAAATATATCTAAATTTAATTTCTGAAAATGAGAAAAAAAAAGTGGTCACGAGCTTCAAGAAGAAGAGCAATGTGAAGACCAGGAAATATGCAGAATATCTGGTAACGAAGAAAACAGTACATGCTGACATTGATTTAATGAAGCCCAAGGTACCTGGTAATGCTTTTACCATCTTCATTAAGAGCTTAGACCAAGGAGAACTTAAATTAAAGGTACACTATTACATTTTGTTGTATATGCAATTTTTGTTTCACGGTGGATGATATTTTTTCGTTGGTTAGAGTTTATGGGATGATAGATACACTCCCACACCTTGGCTGATACCTGATTGCATCTCTGTCATGCTCACTCTTACAGGTTCAGAGCTTCTCCTCATCATTTGATAGTTAAATGTTATCATGAGAATTATTATGATAAATATTTCTAAGGTCTCAGGGATCTCTCTCCCCTTCTTCTGTTTTATAGTCTTCATTTTCAAAGTCCCATTTCCTTTAAGACAAAAACCACTATAACTTTTATCAGTCGTAAGACAATGGCAGTTATACACTGTGTATGCTGTATATGGGGTCATCAATGTCTTCTTGTTGAGGTCCTGAAAGCTACCATTAACCCTTTGACTGTCGTGGCCGTATATATACGTTTGCGAGGTACCGTGTTTGACGTATATATACTCATAAATTCTAGCGGCTTCAAATCAGACAGGAGAAAGCTAGTAGGCCCACATGTGAGAGAATGGGTCTGTGTGGTCAGTGTGCACCACATAAAAAAAAATCCTGGAGCACGCAGTGCATAATGAGAAAAAAAAAACTCCGACCGTTTTTTTTAATTAAAATGCCGACTTTGTGGTCTATTTTCGTATAGTATTTGTGGTTGTATTCTCGTTTTCTTGGTCTCATTTGATAGAATGGAAACTATATTATAGAAATGGAGGTGATTTTGATTAATTTTACTATAAAAAGAACCTGGAAATGGAGCACAAAGTACAGGAAATGTTTGATTTTTGCAGATGTTCAAAAGTGAACAAATGATGTCATTGTCCAATAAATGTCCAAATAGCCATTCTAATACGCAGTCATGAATGGGTTGATGTAATTTTTACAATTATTACAGTATTGCAGTAGTCTGCATAACAGTAAATCTTCTATTTTTTGTTTGAATAAAATTTCAAAATAAAAAGCAAGAGTAATATCACAGGGACCTGGAGACATGACTGATGAACAAAGAAAATGTTATTTTAGAGCCAGGAATGTCTGCATTGTTCATTCTGGACCTTATTTTGAAATTGTCGTATTTTTTAATTTTCGTGAAATTGGCCAAATTGCAAATTTCTGACCATGTTATTGGGTAGTTGAAATCGGTAAATGGGCAGTTTCTTGTACTCAATCGATAGAAAAAATAGAGTTCTGAAGAAATAGTTATGAGTTTGGTTGACTGGAATAACGGAATTAGCCGAAAATAGGGCTCAAAGTGGGCGAAATTGCCGATTTTTAAATATCGCCGAAGTCGCTAAATTCGCGAGAGCGTAATTCCGTCAGTTCTCCATCAAATTTCGTTTTTTTGGTGTCTTTACAATCGGGAAAAGATTCTCTATCATTTCATAAGAAAAAATAATTTTTTTTTTTTTCGAATATTTTGCGACACCAGAAGCAACTTCAGGATTTGGCCCTTCGACAGTCAAAGGGTTAAATCTGCCAGCCTTGCATGTGCTGCAGCTGTTCTTCAGTTGATGTGCATGTCAGGAGAAGTGAAGCAAGGGAGACAGGTTACCACACTTGTACTTGATAATCGAGACATTTGTGCATCATTTGGGAGTCTTTATTCTGGAAACATTTCTCCAGCTAATGGCTTCTTCAGTCCAATACAGAGAAGATTGATGGAAGATGAGGAGGAGTTTGCAGTAATCAGCCTGGAGTCAATGTAGTCAGTCCATCAAGACTGATGAACTGAACACACTGACTCGGGTGAGGGTTGACTTAATTCAATGCAATCTCTAATGGACCAGTGGGGAGGGAATGTCATTTTAAAAGAAAATTCATTATTTTGATGTGCCTGCTGAGACATTCCATGTAAAATGGTCTGATTTTAGAAAATTGCCCCACCTCACCGTCATGGATTTTGATGAAACTTGGTGTGCTGAATCTTACATGTCTGAAACTAACTTTGGTAAAGTTTTAGATTTATCAGTGAAATGGTTGCTGTGATAGAACCCTTTGTTTGACACCATGCCATGGCCATGTACCTTAACCCTATGAAATTTCGGCAATTTTGAATCAAAGTAATTTCTCACTCTTTCTACCAAAATGAAACGTTATTGTCATACACAGCTTCTTATGCTTCATCCAATAAAACTAATATGAATTTACATTTTTTTTTTTAAATTGGCATGCTGATTTATTTATTTACTTATTTATTTATTTAATGTCTTTGCAAACAGTACATTGAGATTGTGTATATACAATAGTGGGATGCAATGCAAAGAGAACCTCTATTATGCCTTGGCATTATGGGCCAACTTAACATTATTGGCTTACATTCTACTTAATACTAAGAAATAGTATATCATAGTTGTACAGTAGGAAAGTAATTATTTCATAGTTGTACAGTAGAATATTAATTATAAATGAATCAAAATTTGTATAATACAAAGATATACATATTTATATTCTAAAATGCTTTTGTGAAAAACAATGATTCAGTAATATTCCTGCCAACAATGGATAAAAGGTTCAATGTGATTGTTTCAGTTATGATGTGGGAGTACATAGGTGAGTAAATGTATACTGAGTATTTAGCATTTAGTCTAGGGTGATTAAGTGGCTTTTGAGAAGTGTCTTAAATTGATTTTCAGACTGGGTTACTTTAATATCTTCTGGTAATGAATTCCATATTTTGGGGCCCTTTATGTGCATAGAGTTTTTACACAGTGTGATATGGACACGAGGTATATCAAAAAGAGATCTGTGTCTTGTGTTGTGGTCATGTGTCCTGTTTAGGTTGGTGAGGAGAAGTTTGAGTGGAGGGTTTATATTTGCGTGTATTGTTCTGTGTATGTAGTAGGCACATTAATAAGTATGGATGCTGTTAATGGTAAGTAGATTCAGACTTTTGAAAATTGGTGGAGTATGCTGGCAGGAGTGGGAATTGTTATCATTCTTACTGCTGCCTTTTGCTGGGTTATTAGGGGTTTTAGGTGATTGGATGTTGTTGATCCCCATGCACAAATTCCATATGTAAGATAAGGGTATATGAGTGAATGGTACAGTGCCAGGAGAGCTGATTGTGGAACGTAGTACCTTATCTTTGATAGTATGATAGTCTGATAGTTTGATAGTCTTGGAGATTTTCTTGGTGATTTGTTGTATGTGTGTCTGGAACTTAAGGCTACTGTTAAGGTGGATACCTAGGAATTTTCCCTCTGAGTCTTGTGACTGATGATCCATTTAGCGTAATGTTAATTGGATCATTTGCAACTTTCTTTCCAAACTGAATGAAATAGGTTTTATCAGTGTTCAAGGTAAGTTTGTTAGTCATCATCCAGGCAGATATTTTCTGTAATTCAGCATTGACTGTGTTTGCTAGTATGACTGTATTTGGGTGGGAAAATACACATGTAGTGTCATCTGCAAATAATATGGGTTTGAGTAGCTGTGATGGATTTGGTAGATCATTGATGTAGATGAGAAAGAGGAGTGGTCCAAGGACGCTTCCTTGTGGGACTCCTACTGTGATTGGTTGGGCGGAGGAGTTTGCATCATTTGCATACACATATTGAGTTCTGTACACAAATAACCCGCACATAAAAGAGAGAAGCTTACGCCGACGTTTCGGTCTGACTTGGACCATTGACAAAGTGACTGTGTCACTGGTCCAAGTCGGACCGAAACGTCGTCGTAAGCTTCTCTCTTTCATGTGCGGGTTATTTGTGTATCGTTCCAGTCACGGTATTGTGCCTTTTTTTGTTATTTACATATATTGAGTTCTGTTACTAAGGTATGACTTTAGGTAGTTGAGGGAGTGGCCTCTGATACCATAGTGCATTAATTTGGAGTACAGTAGTTCGTGGTCGACTGTATCGAAAGCTTTTCGTAAATCAACGAAAATGCCCAGCGGGACTTCTTTCTTTTCAAGTGCGGTATATATTAGTTTTAGCATGTGTATGATAGCGTCATTTGTGCTTTTATTATTTCTGAATCCAAACTGACAAGGGTTTAATATGTTGTGTGAAACGAGGTAGGAATAGATCCATCTATGAATTAATTTTTCAAAGATTTTAGAGAACAGTGGTAAGTTAGATATTTGTCTATAGTTATTCAAGTCAGCTTGGTCACCTCCTTTATGGATCGGAGTGACCCTCGCTATTTTGAGGATTGTTGGGAAGGTAGATGATTCAATGGATTTGTTAAAGAGCGTTGCAATAATTGGTGACAATACTGGAGAAGCGTTTTTGTACATAAAAGCAGGCAAGTTGTTTTCTGTCTCCTGCCTTGTTTTTAAGGGTGTTTATGATGAGCATAACTTCAGTGGGGTTGGTTGGAGCTAGGAATAGCGTACGTATTTGGGTAGGTTCCTATGAGGTAGTCTGATGGACGGGTGTTTGTGCTTGGTATTTTGTTTGCTAAATTTTTTCCTATGGTGGAGAAGAAAACATTAAGTCTGTTTATGTTTCGGTTGGAGTGAGTAGGGGTTCATCTGATTTTGTTAGTTTGATTGCTTTGTTTTTGGATAACTTTTTGGTTCCAAGAATTTCAGATAGAGTTTTCCAGGTTTTTTTCATATCACCTTTGATGTTATGTAATCTATTTTCATAATACAATTTTTTTGACCTTCTTATCAGGCTGGTAAGTGCTGACGAGTAATTTCTCGACTGTTCTCTAGTTATTTGACCCATTCTATACTGTTTTTCATATTTGTGCTTTGTGTTAATAGATTTGAGGATGCCAGGGATTATTCAGTCTCTTTGCTGTGATCTGTTTAGCTTTTCTGGGGCAATGTCTGTTGTAGAGGCATTGGGCTTTTTTTAGAAAATTATTTATACATTCATTCATATCTGTATATGTTTCAAGCCCATTTTGCCAATCAATGTTATTCATAGCTCAAAGTAGGGCAAAAATATCAATGGATCAAAGAAATGTCCAAGTTTACCTTTCTCTGGCTTGTGTAATAATAAAGATAGCCCTGTGACGTATCATTTATTATTTTGTGACAACCTTATTTACAAGTAGAGTAGAGCCCCACTTATATGGCAGGTTAGGTTCCAGGCTACCGCAGTAAAGCGGAAATCACCGTAAAGTGGAACACCCTTTTTTCCACTTATAAATGCATAGAAATACTAGATAACAGGTTTACACTAACACATATTAAGTTAGCATTAGAACTTGGCATTAAAAAACAATAAAAAAGTAAAATACACATATAGTACACTCATTACTTACCTTAAAATATTTGTAGTCTTAATCTAGGGTGAGATGAGTAGTATTTATTGTAAGAAATCAGGTGTTGCATGTATAGTAGCCAGCCAGACTACCATACCAGGCCACCCTACTCATGACATTTAAGCATCCCAGAGCAATAAAATGCATATACAGTTCACTCATTATTTGCCTTAAAATATTTGTAGTCTTAATGTGGGGTCAGAGGTGAGTAAATGAGATAAAATGAATAAATGAGAGAGAGAGAGAGAGAGAATGAGTATATGAAAGAGGACAGGTACGGAGTTATGTAAACAAACCAGGCGAACACAAGTTTTGTAAACAAACCAGGCAAACACGTCTGGTTTGTGTACAAGTTACATTGTGTACAAGTTGTCTCTACATTGATACCGTAGAATAAATAAAGAGGAACACTCCCATTCTCATGTACAGTAGACCATCATTTTGCACGAGTTTATTTGGCATGATTTGGGTATTGCATGATTGAAGAAGTGAAGTTAAGTGAATGTATAGGAGCCTTTGAACCAAGGAGAGAGTAATTGTGTAGGGGACTTGAATGCTAAAGTAGGAGAAACTTTTAGAGAGGGTGTGGTAGGTAAGTTTGGGGTGCCAGGTGTAAATGATAATGGGAGCCCTTTGATTGAACTTTGTATAGAAAGGGGTTTAGTTATAGGTAATACATATTTTAAGAAAAAGAGGATAAATAAGTATACACGATATGATGTAGGGCGAAATGACAGTAGTTTGTTGGATTATGTATGGTAGATAAAAGACTGTTGAGTAGACTTCAGGATGTACATGTTTATAGAGGGGCCACAGATATATCAGATCACTTTCTAGTTGTAGCTACACTGAGAGTAAAAGGTAGATGGGATACAAGGAGAATAGAAGCATCAGGGAAGAGAGAGGTGAAGGTTTATAAACTAAAAGAGGAGGCAGTTAGGGTAAGATATAAACAGCTATTGGAGGATAGAAGGGCTAATGAGAGCATAGGCAATGGGGATCGAAGAGGTATGGGGTAGTTTTAAAAATGTAGTGTTAGAGTGTTCAGCAGAAGTTTGTGGTTACAGGAAAGTGGGTGCAGGAGGGAAGAGGAGCGATTGTGGAATGATGATGTAAAGAGAGTAGTAAGGGAGAAAAAGTTAGCATATGAGAAGTTTTACAAGTAGAAGTGATGCAAGGGGAAGAGTATATGGAGAAAAAGAGAGAAGTTAAGAGAGTGGTGAAGCAATGTAAAAAGAGAGCAAATGAGAGAGTGGGTGAGATGTTATCAACAAATTTTGTTGAAAATAAGAAAAAGTTTGGAGTGAGATTAACAAGTTAAGAAAGCCTAGAGAACAAATGGATTTGTCAGTTAAAAATAGGAGAGGAGAGTTATTAAATGGAGAGGTAGAGGTATTGGAAGATGGAAGGAATATTTGAGGAATTGTTAAATGTTGATGAAGATAGGGAAGCTGTGATTTCGTGTATAGGGCAAGGAGGAATAACATTTGTAGGAGTGAGGAAGAGCCAGTTGTGAGTGTGGGGGAAGTTCGTGAGGCAGTAGGTAAAATGAAAGGGGGTAAGCAGCCGGGATTGATGGGATAAAGATAGAAATGTTAAAAGCAGGTGGGATATAGTTTTGGAGTGGTTGGTGCAATTATTTAATAAATGTATGGAAGAGGGTAAGGTACCTAGGGATTGGCAGAGAGCATGCATAGTTCCTTTGTATAAAGGCAAAGGGGATAAAGAGAGTGCAAAAATTATAGGGGGATAAGTCTGTTGAGTGTACCTGGTAAATGTATGGTAGAGTTATAATTGAAAGAATTAAGAGTAAGACGGAGAATAGGATAGCAGATGAACAGGAGGCTTTAGGAAAGGTAGGGGGTGTGTGGACCAGGTGTTACAGTGAAACATATAAGTGAACAGTATTTAGATAAGGCTAAAGAGGTCTTTGTGGCATTTATGGTATTTGGAAAAGGCGTATGACAGGGTGGATAGGGGGGCAATGTGGCAGATGTTGCAAGTGTATGGTGTAGGAGGTAGGTTACTGAAAGCAGTGAAGAGTTTTTACGAGGATAGTGAGGCTCAAGTTAGAGTATGTAGGAAAGAGGGAAATTTTTTCCAGTAAAAGTAGGCCTTAGACAAGGATGTGTGATGTCACCGTGGTTGTTTAATATATTTATAGATGGGGTTGTAAGAGAAGTAAATGCGAGGGTCTTGGCAAGAGGCGTGGAGTTAAAAGATAAAGAATCACACACAAAGTGGGAGTTGTCACAGCTGCTCTTTGCCGATGACACTGTGCTCTTGGGAGATTCTGAAGAAAGTTGCAGAGATTGGTGGATGAATTTTGGTAGGTGTGCAAAAGAAGAAAATTAAAGGTGAATACAGGAAAGAGTAAGGTTATGAGGATAACAAAAAGATTAGGTGATGAAAGATTGAATATCAGATTGGAGGGAGAGAGTATGGAGGAGGTGAACGTATTCATATATTTGGGAGTGGACGTGTCAGCGGATGGGTCTTGAAAGAGAGGTGAATCATA
Organism: Cherax quadricarinatus; assembly: GCF_026875155.1. Classification (NCBI taxonomy): domain Eukaryota; kingdom Metazoa; phylum Arthropoda; class Malacostraca; order Decapoda; family Parastacidae; genus Cherax; species Cherax quadricarinatus. Next base: position 13,894,129 of record NC_069458.1, on the reverse strand, counting down.
GAATTGATGAGGGAAAAAGAGTGAGTGGTGCACTAGGAGTCTGTGGAGACAAAGAACTTTGTCCTTGAGCAAAGAGGGAAATGTATGAGAGTATAGTTTTACCAACGCTCTTTTATGGGTGTGAAGCGTGGTGGGGGATGAATGTTGCAGCGAGGAGAAGGAGAGCAGTGGAGATTCATGTCTGGGGGGCAATGTGTGGTGTGAATATAATGCAGAGAATTCCGTATTTGGAAGTTAGAGGAGGTGCGGATACCAAAACTGTTGTCCAGAGGGCTGAGGAAGGTTGTTGAGGTGGTTCGGACATGTAGAGAGAATGGAGCGAAACAAAGACTTCAAGAGTGTATCAGTCTGTAGTGGAAGAAGGCGGGGTAGGGGTCGGCCTGAGGGTTGGAGGGAGGGGGAAAGGAGGTTTTGTGTGCGAGGGGTTTGGGACTTCCAGCAGGCATGCGTGAGCGGTTTGATAGGAGTGAAATGGAGACAAATGGTTTTTTAATACTTGACGTGCTGTTGGAGTGTGAGCAAAGTAACATTTATGAAGGGATTCAGGGAAACCGGCAGGCCGGACTTGAGTCCTGGAGATGGGAAGTACAGTGCCTGCACTCTGAAGGAGGGGTGTTAATGTTGCAGTTTAAAAACTGTAGTGTAAAGCACCCTTCTGGCAAACAGTGTTGGAGTGAATGATGGTGAAAGTTTTTCTTTTTCGGGCCACCCTGCCTTGGTGGGAATCGGCCGGTGTGATAATAAAAAAAAATAATATGATTGAAGAATTGTGGCTCAATTTTATGTAACACGTCGTATAATTAATTTAACACAGTTCAGTTTGTGGGAAAGAAAAAAAAAATTTCTTTTGCTCAAGCGGCTGCCTTGTTGTGGAGCAGCCAGGGAGCCTTCCCGCCTTTCCCTGCCACTACCTGATGCCACCCAACCATTCCAGCATTCATAATTCATACGTGTCCAGTCTTTCTCTGCTACAAGGCAGCTGTGTTTGTGAATTGTGTTATGATATTTTAGTTACTATATCTTGTATCTGCCAAGCAATCATGACACCCAGTAGCAATACCAGTGGTGCTGAAAGTGGCACGAAGAGGTGTAAGTACTCAAGTTTTAGAATTAACAAAGAAACAAAGATATTAGACAAGAGATAACCTGTAGCCATAATGAAATTGTTACTTTGTACACAGAAAAAGAGGTAAACATGAGTTTGTGTGACTGATTGGCTGAATGACTGACTTACTGAATGATTGACATGCTGAATGGCTGACTGACTGAACTGACTGACTTACTGAGTAACTTGACTAACTTACTGAGTGATTTGACTGACTTACTGAGTGACTTGATTGAGTTACTGAGTGGCTTCATGGACTTACTGAATGACTTATGAGTGACTTGACTGACCTATTGAATGACATGACTGACTTACTGAGTGACTTGACTGACTGAATGACTTACTGGGTGACTTGACTGACTTACTGAATGATTTGACTGACTTACTGAATGACTTGATGGACTTACTGAGTGACTTGACTGACTGAATGACTTAAAGTTAGACACTCCAGTACAACCATCAACTTCAGTACCAGAACCTCTACCATCCACCTCAGCCCAGTAGGGCAACACCATAACTCTCCCCTCTCTTCACAATCATCCACAAATACTATTATTTTTGTTACATTTATAATCTTAATCAGCAAAAGCAACATAATACATCACAACAATGAACTACAACTACATATTGACTTTTATTTTTGTAAGATATGGAGGCCTAAAAAAAGTTGTTTGGCATTTTGGGGGCTCTCAGGAACGTAACCCTATTTTCCCATAAGTTCTTCAGTTCATCTAACACGATTTTTACCTACACGGCATTTTCAGGAACGTAACTACTGTGCTAAATGACGTTCCACTGTAACACCATTTTTAGAAGAAATGATGCTCTGAGTGAAGGCATACGAAACTAATAATTTTCTACAGTTACCCCCAGTAAGACATTTTCTCTTATGTCGGACTAGAGAAAACATTATTCTTACCATTACTCATACAAGTCGTCTGGCTATGACATCTCATATTTATGTTTATTTATTCTACTGTGGCATGTATTTATCATTTTATATGTTACATATCATGTTTATTATATAATTTTGAAAAAATATCATAGATGGATTAATGAAAATGTGTATATTAACGTAATACGTATACAACATTTAATGAGACTGGGTGATTATTATTGAGTATTATCATTATCATTACTAATATGGTGTCACTCATACAAGTCATCTGGCTACCACATCTCATTTTTTTTTTTTTTCAACAAGTCGGCCGTCTCCCTCCGAGGCAGGGTGACCCAAAAAAAAAAAGAAAGAAAATCCCCAAAAAGAAAATACTTAAATCATCATTCAACACTTTCACCACACTCACACATTATCACTGTTTTTGCAGAGGTGCTCAGAATGCAACAGTTTAGAAGCATACACATATAAAGATACACAACATTTCCCTCCAAACATCTCATATTTATGTTTATTTATTCTACTGTGGGGTGTATTTATCATCTTTATATGCTACGTATCATGTTTATTATATAATTTTGAAAAAAATATCATAGATGTATTAATGAAAATGTGTATATTAACATAATATACGACATTTAATGAGACTTAGTGATTATTATTATCATTACTAATATGGCATCTCAAGATATAAGACACTCTTAGTGATTTTAGTGTGTACCTGCATGCCAGCACAGTGTGTAAGTTTATTTAGGTACAGGTATACATAAGTATAATAGATGGAGTATATATAATATATAATGAGAGGTTTTTACAAAGTAGAAGTGATGCAAGGAGGGAAGAGAATATGGAGAAAAAGAGAGAAGTTAAGAGAGTGGTGAAGCAATGTAAAATGAGAGAGTGGGTGAGATGTTATCAACAAATTTTGTTGAAAATAAGAAAAAGTTTTGGAGTGAGATTAATACATTGAGGAAGCCTGGGGAACAAGTAGATTTGACAGTTAAAAATAGGAGAGGAGAGTTATTAAATGAAGAGTTAGAGGTATCGGGAAAATGGAGGGAATATTTTCAGGAATTGTTAAATGTTGATGAAGATAGGGAAGCTGTGATTTTGTGTATAGGGCAAGAAGGAATAACATCTTGTAGGAGTGAGGATGAGCCAGTTGTGAGTGTGGGGGAAGTTCTTGAGGCAGTGGGTTGAATGAAAGGGGGTAAGGCAGATGGGATTGAATGGATAAAGATAGAAATGTTAAAAACAGGAGGGGATATAGTTTTGGAGTGGTTGGTGCTATTATTTAATAAATGTATGGAAGAGGGTAAGGTACCTAGGGATTGGCAGAGACCATGCATAGTATGGTCTCTGAATTAAGAGTAAGACAGAGAATAGGATAGCAGATGAACAAGGAGGCTTTTAGGAAAGGTAGGGGGTGTGTAGACCAAGTGTTTACAGTGAAACATATAGGTGAACAGTATTTAGATAAGGGTAAAGAGGTTTTTGTGGCATTTATCGATTTAGAAAAGGCTTATGACAGGGTGGATAGGGGGGCAATGTCACAGATGTTGCAGGTGTATGGTGTAGGAGGTAGGTTACTGAATGCAGTTAAGAGTTTTTACTAGGATAGTGAGGCTCATGTTACAGTATGTAGAAGAGAGGGAGATTATTTCCCAGTAAAAGTAGGCCTTAGACAAGGATGTGTGCTGTCACCGTGGTTGCTCAATATATTTATAGATGGGGTTGTAAGAGAAGTGAATGCTAGGGTCTTGGCAAGAGGTGTGGAGTTAAAATATAAAGAATCAAACACAAAGTGGGAGTTGTCACAGTTGCTCTATGCTGACGATATGGTGCTTTTGGGAATTCTGAAGAAGTTACAGGGTGGTGGGA
>NC_069458.1:13809049-13889745 GCF_026875155.1 Cherax quadricarinatus | reverse complement strand
TCAGTTTATTCAGTTTTATTTGGTTTTGGGTGAGTAATTAAATTTTGAGAAAGACTTAAATTTATAAACAGGTTGTGTTTCTTTTATATTTACGGAAATGAATTCCAGATTTTAGGGTTTTGGCATTGAGTTTTTGCATAGTTGAGAGGGGACAGAGGAACTCAAAGAGTGATCTGTGGTTTTTGGTAGTGTTTGTTGGGGTTGGGAAAGGGAGTTTGGGGGGGGGTTAAAATTCAGATTTAAAGTTTCTAGTATGAAAAGGTGCAGTAATAAGTATGGATGTTTTGTATGGTGAGTAGGTTTTAGTGTATTGAATATGGGGAGTGTGTGGTAGTGAAAAATTTGTTTCATTTAAGCAGCCTTTTTTTGGGGTAATTTAGGGGTTGGGAGGGTTTAATTGTTTTTGGGCCCCCCTGCAAAATCCATAGGTGAGATGGGGTAAAAAAGAGAGTGAAAAGGGCCGGAGGGCTGATGTGGAAAAAAGACCGTATCTTCGATAGTATGCTACAGTCTTGGAAATTTTTTAAAAATTTTGTGTAATGTGTATGAAATTTTGGGTTTTATAAAGGTGGATTCCAAAGATTTTCCTCTGTTGTTTTGTGATAGTGTCCTTTATCATTTTGTTAAGGGGGGGACACTGTAGTTGTTTCCCAAAAAACTGAAGAAGAGGTTTTGTCAATGTTTAGTGTAAGTTTGTTAGTCCTACCCCAGGTAGATATTTCTGAATTCGGTATTTACAGTTTGGCTAGCGTGAGGGCGGGTGAGAGAAGACGTATGTAGTGTCATCTGCAAATAGTGGGGTTTGAGTAATTTTGGGAACTTTGGAAAAAAAAAAAAAACCCCCCCCCCCCCCCATTTTTTGGGAAAAACCCAAAGTTTTGGGTTTTCAAAAGATTTTTCCCATTTGCCCCAATTTGGTACTTTCGCTGAGGGAAGACTTGAGGGTTGGGGGGCCCTTTCCCTGTGTGCAATTTTTGTGGAGAACATGGTAATGTTAAAATTTAGTAAGTCAATGAAGATCCAGTGGGCTTTTTTTTCTTTGAGTGTATATATGTTTAATGTGATAATAGATCATTATTTTTTTTATTATGGGGGGGGTTTAGTTGTTTTTTTGGGGAAAAGGGGGATTTTTTGTTTTTAAAATTTTTTAAAGATTTTTAGGGAAAGGGGGGGGTTGTATTCCCGTTTTCAACTTGTTTTGGTTTTCCCCTTTTGGACGGGGGTTGATTTAAATGTTTTAAGGGGGGGTTTAAAGGGTTGTTAAGATGTTCAATTTTGGGGATAGTTTTAAATTTTTTAAAAATTGGGGGGGTTATTTAAAAAGCTTGTTTTTTGGGGGGAAATTAAGGGGGAAATTGTTGGGTTGGGGAGGCATTTTTTTGGGGTATTTTTGGTTATTTGGTGGGGGATTGGGGGGGAAAATTTTTGGGGGGTTTTCTTGTGGGAAAATTTTATTGTTTTTTTTTTTGGGGGGGGGGGGGTTATCTTTTTTTAAATTTTTTTTGTTTTGAGGTAATGGATTAGCCGCACGTTAAGTAGACTTTACAACGGCTAGGAAACGAAGGGTAACCTCATGATCAAATAAGGCAAGAGGGAGGTCGATTGCAAGACGTATTAGAAAGGTCATCGGCACCACATGCCAGTGCATTTCGGCGATAGGCACTTCCATGGCAATATTTCGCTGGATGGCCAAAACGCCAGCAATTTCTACACAGTATGTGGTGTAGGGAATCCACCTTTTGAACTTGTAACCGATGTCCTGTCACATATAACTGAGGATGGGAGTTCCACGCTTGTCACAAAAGTTTAGAACGAGCCACATTGCTAGGGTATATCCCTCCGCCCACGGGGCAGTGAAAACGTAAGTGTCACCTTTGAGGATGGGAGATCTTTGAGTTTTCCAGCTGTTCAAGAAATGTCAGAGCCTACATGTCTGGAAATTTTGTTGAACAATGGTATGGGGAAGAAATGACTGGTACCACTACAAAAATTGAGGGAATGATGCTTTTCATAGTTACAGGAAGCAGTATCGAAAAGGGAAATATCGAGAAAGCTCATGCGCCTGGGTAGCATTCTGTAACGGTGACGATGCACATACCACTCTTAAGAGCATGAAAAGAAATATCATTACCAACATGGCGTAGGAGTGCCTTGGCCAATACTGTGGTCATAAAGATATGCAGTAGAGGAAGTCGGGTCGAAAAGTTGAAGAATTAGTCCATAGTGCATTCTGAAACTGAGCGTGGAAATTAGTGAAGGACGTGTCGATCTTTTCTGAGAAGGAACGAGAAGGTGGAGAAGATCATCAGCAGGTAATTGTCGGTGTCGTTTAGGCGTGGACCAGAGGTTGTCTGACGTGGAATGGGCCGCGATTCGAAAATTGCCCGCATCACGTTAGAGGGAGAGGGGCCGAAGCATAAGTCCAGAGGAGAGTGGAAGGATGCATCAGATAAATCCGAGGAGATCAGTCCGAGGCCTCAGTACCTTGAAGCGGTGAGGAAACAGCACCGTCAAGAGTACAGAGGCATGAGGAGTGTCCCGAAGAGTGGTCCAAAGATGAGGCAGGGTCAGAAATGGGTGCGGACAAACCCGCCTTGTGTCCCGGTGGGTGACTGCCTCAACCAGTCCACCTTGGCATCCAAGGAAAAAAGAAACGTAAACCCCATCCATACAAACTAAAATGAAAAACCTCCCCCCGCCGCCCGCTCCCTCCCCACCCCCACCCCCCCCCGTCCTCCCCCCCTTTTTTCCAGGCTGTGCACAAAAACCAAGGTCTGCGCCATGCCCGTTGCCCGCCCACTACCCACCGCGCCCCATCGGCCCACCCGCCCCGGCCCTACCCGCGCATGATGCCGCATGGAACCCGTGCCATACCCTACCCCATCATGGGATGCCAGTAAACCGGCAATTCCGGGATAGCAACCTCACCATCTGCCGAGCTAACCTCGGTGGACAAAAGAGTAGGGCAGTCCAGAAATCCGCCACAAAGCATACCTCCTTGTCGGCCACCACCCCCGGAATCCGAAAGGGTGGCTTCCAAGATACACCCATCGCCGAGAGCCACCCTAGACCCAAAGCCACCCTCTGGGATAACCGGAGAGGATCAGGACATCCCTTGAGGCAATATCCAGATTCCACGGCAACCTACGCCACTTGGCCAAGAACCTCAAAGCGGAATGGATGGACCCCGGAAACCCTTTCCCCTCCCAGACTAGCGTGCCTTGGGGAAAAAAAAAAACAAAGGTCAAAAAGGAAGGGCAAAAGGGAGGGGTGGTGAGGAGGAAGGAAGGAAAGGTAAAAACGGGAGATGGGGAGTAGTGGGATAGGGAATGGGGGATTTGGGGGGTTAATTAGGTTCGGTCTGAGAAGTAGACCGCAGTGTTCTAATTCCTCAGACCAAAGCCTCTTCACCACACCAAGGAGCCCCCCCTGAGAAGGAGTAATTAAAACGTAGCTACTTTTTCACCCACAGCAAATAGAAGGGTGAGGATGTCGTTTGTCTTGTTAATATCTAGTTAAAAGAGAAGAATATGAAGGCCTAGTCGATTACCAAGATTTGAGCTTGAACTGTCATAAGAATGGAGCTCAACTTCTTATGCCCTGTTGTATGTATTAAGATGTCATCAGCAAAGCGTTATAGCTATATGATAGGTGAGGCAGGTAGAGAAAACATTTAGGAGAGCAATAATAAGAATATTAAAAACATGGGTGTGGAGAAATTAAATTTATCTGGATGTAACTCATAAGATACATACCATAACTGGTAACAAAGATAATTAATTTTATCAAGGTTACAGAGACAAGTCGGAAATTTAGGACACCAAGGTCAAAAAAAAAATGGTCCCCTTCAACCTACGATAATCCTATCTCTCGAAACAAGTCACTCTGGACCTATAATAATTACAAATGAAATAACATCACCGGGAACATCTGGTAAAAACATTAATATAAATATGTGACTGTATCTTAAATTAAAATTAAAGGAGACTTTATAATAATAAGACTCGCCAATTAGACTCGAGATTACGGTGTGGTCATAAGAACCTCCTGCTAAATTAGTGAAGAAAATACTGGCCAAATTTCAACACAAAATAGACAACGACTTAGCTGGGGTTCCCCGATGCACCCTGTCCATCTGCTTAATGCTTCACATTATGCAGGACTGCAAATTCCAACAATTCGGTTTCTATTTGAGAGGTTTAAGCCCAATATAACTCCCTAGAGTGAGGAAAATTTATGCACTTTCACTAATGTGCCTGTGCCACATTCAAAACAATGGCATCCTCTCCCCTGCTCGTCACGCAGGAGCAGAGCTTCCCTGTTTTTGTCCTATAGTGGAGAAGAAATCATTGGAGTCTGTTTGCTGTTTCTGTTGGTGGGAGTTTGTGGGGATCATCTGTTTATTGCTAATTTTATTTCGCTATTTCGAGATATCTTTTTGTTCCCAAGAATTTCTGAAAAAAAAAATAGGGTTTTCAGGTTCCTTTTTTATATCACCTCGTAAGTTGGATATCTGTTCTACAAATAACAATTTTTTTGCCCTTCTTTATCAGGCTGTGTTAGGGATTGACAGTAACGTTTGTTTGGTCTCTGGTTATGTGACCCATTCAGTACAGTTTTATTTCATATTGTGTTTTTTGTATTTATGGATTTGAGAATGCTGGGTGTTTAGCCAGGGACGTTCATTCTTCTTTGCTGTCAACTGTTTAGTTTTTAGGGCAGTGCTTGTTATAGAGGTCTTGGGTTTTTTTTTTAAAAGAAAATTATTAATACATCGTCAATATCTGTATAGGTCAAGCTCATGGCCAATCAATGTTGCTAATTGCTGTTGTGAATTATTAATGGCTGCCTCATTGTGAAGTCTGAAGGTGACTTTTAGTAGAGTCTTGGGGTATTTTTACCAAGAGTGTTTATGAGGAAAGTAGGTAGTGTCTCGTGTAATATCTGTAATTATGAGCCTGATTTTAAGGGATCTGGTGGGTTGGTCCAAGATTGTGTCAAGTAGGGAAACACTAGTCTCTGAACTCTTGTAGGTTTGTTACTGTTGGTATAACATACAGTTACTCATTGTGTTTTTGTGAATTCAGTAACTGTGTGGGTCCTGGGTCTTGCAGGAGATTTAATTGATGTCCACCTAGAGTAGTAAGTGATCATTTGTTCAGAGCTGCATCATGTTATCCATACTTCCTATGATTTTGACTAAATCGGTAATGTTTGACTGTGGGAACTCTGTAGATTTTACCAATGTGAGAGGTTTTTGTAGGTACTCATTGATTTGAATTTAGCTATTATATATTCCCCAGTTTCATCCCTTGTGCAAGTAATAGTGATACTTCTAGTTGGTCCTCCTGAGTAGATAATGGCTGTGCCCACCCCTTGTTGACTGAGCCTGGGCTCCCACAAATTAGACTGTTCAACATCATTTCTCGATAGAAGAATACTTGTACTGGAGTTGACCTTTCATGGTAAGACAACCGTGACCGTATTCACTACTTCCTCTAGTCATTAATTACGCAGGCGGTAGTCTGCCATATAATACAAGGCCCATACCAGTTGTTTGAGGAGAGTGACACCGTATGGTTTTGGGTTTATGCCCTTTATCCTGAAAATTTGTTTTTTTAACCACCAACACCGGCAAGGCTTACCTCAGCTAGGCCATCATTATTGCCATTAGTCTGCAACCTTTACGATCAGTCAACTGTAGTGGTCAGGGTTATTAACATTTAATCATTATTGTCACCATTATTATAAGATTCACATACAACCCTGCATACATAACTGTATGGTGCTTTCCCCTTGATCATTGAAAGCAACTGTTTCAATTTGGGTATGACAATCCTTACATTATGATTGTACTAGGACATCTGCAAATCTGTCAAGTTCCTTTTATTCTTTCCACTATAATTATCCCATGAATTACAGGCATTAACAATTTTTAGTGAAATGATACCCCTGGCATAAGAGGCAGTTTCTCTTTTCCTTGCCTGACCTCTTATTAACTGGGTTAGCACTTACCGAGGTACTTATCCTCTTACCTTGATGTGAGAACCACTATTACTGATTCTACTTGATATGTGCCTATTTAACTCTAACTATGATTATTACCACTGGTATTTTTCCCTTTTGAGACTTGACGATACTTCACGCCATTAGTGATTATATCCTTAGAACTGTTTGGCTAGGCTGGTTCTGTCAATTGAACAATTAATTCCTTCTCCGACCTAGTCTGATTTCCCCAGACCGTACTATGGAGTGTTTTGCAAAACCCACCCTATTGCATTAATAGGTTGATCAACTGCCTGGCTTACACCCTTAATTTATTCAGAAGCCTACTTTTACAAGACGTTTTTTCTTCCAATTCGTAATGTTGATTAATTAAAACTTCATTTCCATTCCATCTGCACAATTCTCCAGCAGATCTCTTTCACAATCTTTAAACCACAATTTGTACCAATCAAATCTACTCTCTAAAGCATCTAAATATAACTTAATCCATTAGGGTTCGACGGTTTCTTTGGATTCACTAATCAAATCCTTCGTCACATGGCTTTTTAATAGCCTGTAATGATGCTTTCAATTACTCTAAAATTCACGGACTTTCAGCCACATTACTCTATTAGATCCAGTCATGGTTAGAGGGAAAAATTATTAATCACTGATTTACAATTAAGTAGCGCCTTATAAGAGTAATTCTTGCACTTTAACTCTTGTAAGAAATTCCTAGCCACCCATGTGCTAGCAATTAATTGGGCTAATTGTCATCCCCATCACTAACGATCGATTAAACTTGTGCACCCTACCACCCACTTCCTTTCAATCAGTCCCACTTAATTAATTAAGTAATTAAATTCAATTAATTTTTTCACTGATTGCATCCGGTTCTCGAAGGACCAACGGGCAAGATAAGGAAAATTTTCTAGGGAGCATACCTGTAATGTACCTCAACATTATAATCATCATAATCTCATTGGAGACAACATATTGTTACCGTAGTCACCCCGTGTAGACATGTGAGAAAAACTTTAACCACCCCTGGTAGCACCAAGATGGTCCCTCCTCGACCTCACAAATCTTATCCATATCTTAATCCGAGACACCAGATGGATGGGTAGCACCACAAGTCGGTGCTACAAATTATTGTGACTGTATAGATAAATTAGTTATAGCTGAATTAAAGGGGAGGGGGTAAGATACACCTGTATACATCCATCAATGAAAACAATTAGACATAATCCCACCACTTACCAGATGTTCTCTGGTGGTCACTTGATGTGGTGGATCCTCATAACTATCTAAGTACCAACATCACACCACTGGCCAGCATAAGTTTGTTATAACTAGAAGGGGTTTACTTATTGTGGGTGATTGACACTCCTTATTTCTTCCATTCACCATCACAGTTTCGATGTCCTGCTACACACCGACACGTGCTCATTCCCGGCAGACCGAGGATCCGTCGGTTTGGTCCCGGTTAGAAGTCGTGATTCCATAAATCATCCATTATCCCAGGTACGATAGTCACAAAACACGTTCACTCGGAGCAAGGGCGACTCTATTTCACATCCCGCCATTCCTCTTAACTCAATGTTATTATCACTGATTACATTACCATTCACAAGACGATTTAACGTCCATAACTATTATTCAAATTAGAGGTTACTCCATTAAGATCTGAGGCGATGAGCGAGGATTAACACACGGTATGTCCCCTGGACACACCCTGGCCGAGCACACTGCCACCCGGTCCTACTTCATAACACTTTTTAACCACTCTATTACCGTGGTCCCGTAAATCACTTTCCCTCACTCTCTACCCAGGAAAGTTACGACACTTCCTTATTATGAAATGAGGCCTATATTAATCCTTAGAGGCGCCGTGAATGTTCATTTCGTGGTTTCCAAGCTTTCTCAGCTTCTTCATCACATTCCAAAACAATCCGCGCCTCTCCCCCCCGCACATCCGCGCATGCGCAAGAAGGGGAACGCTTTGGTTCTACTCTTATTTTCAAATACATTTTACCCATATAGACACATTAAACACCTATTAGGCACTATAGTTTCGGAAAATCAAAAAATTTTCCACACAAATCATACCCCCGGCCGGGATTGAACCCGCGGTCATAGAGTTTTGATACTCTATGACCGCGGTTCAATCCAGCCGGGGGTATGGTTTACAATATGGATGCTGGCACAACTTGTCAACCTGTGTCCAAGTACCAAGATACCAGATAAACAGAAACTATAAGAACTAAAGTTTCACGGGGTATTACAGTGCTGTCGTGTAGCACAAACTCAGTAAACTGTTTCTTAAAAACAACACAAATGTACAATACCGTGGCAGGAAACATACGAAAAATAACCCGCAATATACGGGAAAGAAACTTTATAACGACTCGGCCAGTGGTTACGACTTTGTTTAATCGTGGCTCCTAAAGGGCAGCTCACACTGCTGTCTACGGGGTTATAAAATTACACTGAATACAGAGCAAAAACCTTGGGCCAGCATGTACATATATTCAATTAATTATAATAGGAAGAATGACAGAACTCGCCTATTACAAAAATATATCTATATAAATGAACTTATATACAACTAATAACTACTACAAAATAACCACCACACTACAGTTCACATTAACTCACTGACACACTGCTACTAATGATTAATAAAAAGAACATTATGAACAGGGACCCAACCCTCAAGGAAGGTTCTTATTTGGTGAGGGGACTCTAGATTTAGGGAATTGGATCTGTGGCTCCAGTATCCCCGATTAAGCCTGAAAGCCTTCCACATCCCCCCCCCCAAGGCGCTGTATAATCCTCCGGTTAGCGCTTCCCCCCTTGATTATAATAATAATATGAACAGGGGGCTCATCAATACCCCGCACTTCACCTTCTGCCTGGTAGACTAATTACCAGCAGGCAAACTACAACAGTACTCTCGCACAACAGGCCCTCTGCATACTAGGGCCTTACAAATAATATTGAAGCACTTAAACACAAACAACCTATGGTAACACTAAAAAATCATCAAAATTATCCTACTCAAACTACAGCCCGAACATATGACTTCAACCCCCGTCACCACCCCGACACTAACTGAAAAACTAAACACACCTCTCATCTGCTGCTGTCATGGCCAACTGACAAGGACTGACTCACAGAATAAATATGCGTTCCACTTCAGGGAATAAATTACACGTCTTTTTCAGTAAATAACTAAACATCAATGAACATTATATACAACGGACGGTTATTTTATATAAATATTTTTTTTACAGTACTTTGTAAGAGTCCCCGGTGCCTGTGGCTAAAGCTCCCGCTTCACACACGGAGGCCCGGTTCGATTCCCGGCGGGTGAAACATTTTTCGACACGTTCCATACAACCTGTTTGTCCTGTTCACCTAGCAGCAAATAGGTACCTGGGTGTTATCGACTGGTGTGGGTTCGCATCCTGGGGGACAAGATTAAGGACCCCAATGGAAATAAGTTAGACAGTCCTCGAAGACGCACTGACCTTTCCTTGGTTATCCTGGTGGCGAAAACCTCCGGGGTTAAAAATCCGAAACGAAATCTTATCTTATCTTATCTGCAGTATGACTAGTTTTTGGTCCAAGTTGGTCCGAAACCGTCGTCATGAAGTTTTTCTCCCCTCGTAATGTGTGCGGCTATTTGTTGTACTGTCTTGCGGTTAGTTCATTGAACTTTATCTAATAAATAATATTATGTCGTGCCGAATAAGTAAAACTTTGATTTTATGGCTTAAATAGCCATACGGCTCTTCTTGCCGAATAAGGCAAACGAAAATTTGTGTGTCAGTATTTCGCAAAAATAATTATGAACCAAAATATCAAACGAAAAAAATAAATTCCATTTTGCTTGTTTATCATTAAATTGCGTTAACATTATCTAAATATATTTAGTTGGATTAGGCGGTTGTTATAATAAGGTAAGGAAAGTTTTCTAAGGTTCTTTTGGTACAAAATAATTAATTTTTACAGTAACATAAATGAAAAAAAAAGTCTTTAAAGGGTGGCGTATAAAAAGAAAATTTTAGAAAGGACTTAATTTTTAAATTGAGTTCCTGGCTAATTGTCCAGTTTACCTATTCGGCACGACATTATGTATTATAATATATATATATAAATATATATATATAATATATAATATATATAATATATATTTATATATTATAATAATAATATATATATATATATATATATATAACTCAACATGGAGGACAAGAAGTCGGAAGCTTATTGTTTCTGTATATTTTTTCGATAACGGTGTTCCGTGAAGCCTTACTGATGTGGAAGGTGATGTAACAACACACACATCAACACACTGATGTGGAAGGTGATGTAACAACACACACATCAACACACTGATGTGGAAGTGATGTAACAACACACACATCCAACACACTGATGTGGAAGGTGAGTAAACAACCACACATCAACACACTGATGTGGAAGTGATGTAACAACACACCACATCAACACACTGATGTGGAGCTGAGTCACAACAACAAACATCAACTGACAATGATGTTGGAAGCTGATGTAAACAACACACACATCAACACACTGATTGTGAAGGTGATGTACCACACACACATCAACACAATGAGGGAAGTGAATGTAACACACACAACATCAACACATTCTGATGTGGAAGGTGATGTAACAACACACTCATCAACACAATGATGTGGAAGGTGATGTAACAACAACACCCACATCATACACAAAGATGTGGAAAGGTGATTGTAAACAACACACACATCAACCAATATGTGGAAGGTGATGAACAACTCACACATCAACACACTGATGTGGAAAGGTGATGTAACCAACACGACACATTCAACACAAATGATTGAAGGTGATGTAACAACACACACATCAACACAATGATGTTGGAAGTGTGATGTAAACAAACACACACATCAACACAATGATGTGGAAGGTGATGTAACAACACACACAAGAAAACACTCTCCCACAACTGGGAAAAATATTTGTTAACCAATATCCAAATATCGTCATAACTTTCTCGTGTGTGATTTATTATATGTATTGTTTCAGTCACTGTATTGTGCCTTCATGTTCTTTTCTTGACAGGGACTTTGATACTTAATTTTCACTAATCTGGTGAATTTTTCTTTATACAATACATAAATGTTTACAAACAATCTGTAACAAACAGTTGGTCAACAGTCTGAGCAATGTCCTGGTCACAGCTGAGCACTGTCCTGGTCACAGAGTCAGAGCACTGTCCTGTCACATCTGAGCACGTCCTGGTCACAATCTGAGCACTGTCCTGGTCACCAGTCTGAGCACTGTCCTGGTCCAGTCCTGAGCACTGTCCTGGTCACAGTCTGAGCACTGTTCCTGGTCCCCATAGTCCTGAGCACTGTCTGGTCACAGTCTGAAGCACTGTCCCTGGTCACAGTCTGAGCACTGTCCTGTGTCACAGTCTGAGCACTGGTCCCTGGTCACAGTCTGAGCACTGTCCCTGGTCACAGTTCTGGAGCACTGTCCTGTCACAGTCTGAGCACTGTCCCTGGTACCACATGTCTGATGCACTGTCCTGGTCACAGTCTGAGCACTGTCCTGGTCACGTCTGAGCACTGCCTGGTCAGCAGTCTGAGCACTGTCCCTGGTCACAGTCTGAGCACTGTCCCATCAAACCAAACAACCAATTTTTACCAAACTCGCCACATTTTTCTTTCTGATGAGAGATGTACTTTAAGACGTCATCACGTAACGACACCATCACGTAACACTGTGAACAACTAAGAGAATTAAAACAATCTGGTAAAAAGGGGGGGGACAGGACGAAGTCATGAGGTTGGGGCTGGATATAGTAGGACCGGGGCGGGAGGATCCGGCAACGCGAACAAACACACCCAACCAAGAATCGGGTATCCACACAATCTGGACCTACGAGTCTTCCTCATATATTTATATGTAATTATTAAAGAAGCTTCCAGACCAAATACTATCAATGAGGTTAAATTTATAAGGAAAAATATAAAATATTATCTGCAATTCAATTCATTTGTTTTAACAAGCTCCCTCTCAAGAAGGTTCCTTGATGTTGGTGAGGGGCTCTTGGATTTAGTGAATTGGATCTGTGCTCACCACGATTCCCCGAATTACAGCCTGATGCCTTCCACATCCCCCCCCCAGGCTGCTGTATAATCCTCACCGGAATTTACGCGCTTCCCCTTCCACTTATAATAATAATAATAACTGGTTTAACAAGCTCTGTATCACCTTGAACCTTGTGTTGAGCCCTTTAAACAGTCGTTCTTTCATTACTATTTCTGGGAATATTATAAATGACATCACAGGGATTATACAGGTTATCATGCTGGGAAGGGATACCTACATATCAGCTACTCATGCAACTGTTTGGAAGTGTGATTTCAAATGGACGACCTTCCCCTGGGGGAGTGAAAGATCGAAGGGTGTTGAAAAAGGAAAAACCAGGGCGGTTGGGGGGCGGCCGGTGGACATCAGAACCAAGGCAGCGTTTGATTTACAAAATCTGTGTGACTAAATCTATGTTACAACACTTAAGTGGCTTCATTAGTTTCTTGAAAAATAGATGTACTTGGTGTGTTTTGTAGAGTGAGAACTTCGTGGATCTAACCACTGTTTCAAGTCTGGATGTTGAGAATGTGATGTTGAAACCGTGATGATGAGAAGGTGATGTTGAGAACCTGATGTTCCTGCACCAAGTAACATCCACCTCATTAAAACTTGAAGACATTTGAATTTACAGATTGAGATGTAAATTTACCTTTTCATTATTGCAAATTAAATTTGTTTAACTATGCCATTTTAATTATTGAGCATAAAATACCATTTGTTTACAGTGTTAGATCCCCTCAAGGAAGGTTCCTTGATGTTGGTGAGGGGCCTCTTGATTTAGGGAAATTTGATCTGTGCCCATTCCCAATAAGGCGAGGGTGATGGGGGAAGGGACACCCACATCCCCCCCCCCCCAGGCGCTGTGTAATCTTCCGGGTTTAGCGCTTCCCCCTTGATTATAATAATACAGTTTAGATTAGTTTATTGTTTTGAATTCGCAATAAAACTCAATACCAAGAATGAGTTGTGTTCTTATGAAACCATACCACGTGGGCGGGTATTATGAGAAACCCGCGATCAGAGTCATCAAAACTCCAGACCGTAACGTTAGCCAATGGACCAGCTAGCCACAATAAGATTCGTCCAAACTAGGTATATATTTCTACACCATAAGGAATGTTACATAGGCTTTGAGGGGACTTGATCTAGAGTTTCGTCAACGGCCAGGCTAGCTGGAGATTCGTCAGTAAAAAACTTGCATTTGTGGTCACAGGTGGTGCCCTGTGCTAACCTTCCTATGTGTAGAAATATACCTAGTTTTGGGAACGAATCTTATTGTGGCTACGCTGGTCCAGTGGCTAAACGCAACGGTCTGGAGTTATTTGTAGACTCCTTCTGATCGGGGGTTCTATCCCCGCCGTGATGGTTTCCATATGAACACACCTCTTTCTTGGTATAGTTTTATTGCGAATTCAAAACAATAACTAATCTAACACTGTAAACAAATGTATTTAATTCCAATAATAAAAATGGAGTTCGAGACTCCTGACCGCGGGTCTATACCCGCCCGTGGTATGTTTTTGTTTGCAATCGTGTCATTACGATTTCGTGAGTCAATGTGTTTCTTATTTTTTGGGGAGGAGGCTAGGGGAATTGTGGCCTGGGAAGCAAGGGGTCAGGAAACGTATCTCTCCTCACCCTACACATCTTACTGTCACATTAACAAGGTAAGCCACACACACAAAGATGATATATAGAAAGATAATCTCCACATATTCCAAACATTCCATGCAATTGTATCGACTTGGAAAAATTTAATATATTTTTTTTCATTTACTCATTTGTACTGACAATTCATGAATATTTAATACCGAAGAGCTGATTACTGATTACTAACATCACACTATTGCTGATTCATTATTACTAATAACCATCAAGAGATCAATACACATATCATTACTACTCGTACTACCATAATCATTACTATACTAACATATGACTACTATAATCAAACTATATTATACATTAATCACAATATCATTACAAACGTATCAAATTACCTATACAGGTTATATCATTACTACTATTTATCATTACCTATTACCATTATTAACATATACATTACCATTATATGGAGGCCTTACACACCCCAACTACACCTACCCACCAACCCCAACATACACCAGTACACCAACTACTATCCCGCTATTCTTCTCATTACAGCTACAACAAAACATACAACTACACACAAAACACATTTACTACATACC
The DNA here is from genome assembly GCF_026875155.1 of Cherax quadricarinatus. Classification (NCBI taxonomy): domain Eukaryota; kingdom Metazoa; phylum Arthropoda; class Malacostraca; order Decapoda; family Parastacidae; genus Cherax; species Cherax quadricarinatus. Next base: position 13,875,373 of record NC_069458.1, on the reverse strand, counting down.
CATACCACATCCGAACCACCACCCAAACCGCCAATCTCCCCTTGACAAAACAAAACAACTACAAACTCAATAACCTCATACCTATTAACCATGTCGACACACCACAACAACCACAACAGCCAACAACAACCCGACCACCACACCAACCACAACCAAACACAGCACCACCAGCATACAACAACACAACAACCGAAATGCCACCCGCCCCCCGGAAGGTGAAAGGGTGCCATAAAAAACCTATACAACTAACACTACAAAAATTCAACAACACACACAAAAACTTAATTACTAAAATACAAACCTCAACCAACACCAATTCGACCAACGTCCCAAAAAACCTCAAGACGCCCCCAGAACCACACACAGAACCTCACCACCTCAGACACAGATAACCACAGTAAGACCGACTAACTGACCATTGTTAAGGTAAGAACACATATGCAACAGATTAGGAATCTTTATTACGAAACGTATCGCACTACACAGTAGGCTTCCCTTCAGTCGATACAGAAAAGTTTGAATAGAAGCAGAAGATTACTTGAAGACGAATGTAATCAGTCATCACCCTTAAAGTTTTGAGTGGTCAGCCCTCAGACTGGAGAAGAGCATTGTTCGCGTTTCAGAAACAATAATGAAAGATTGAAGTGACAGGATGAGCTAAAATAGGTGCCAGAGGTGAGACGTAGGTTGCTTTGGAGGGCAGTGTCCCTCTCAAACCCAGCCGTTCTCACAAGTAGAGGTTGTCGAAGTTGATGGACCGTACCAAGATACCCTTGTGTATGCAGTGTCTGACAGATGAACAATAAAATAGGTAATAAAATACCGAACAGATTAGTTAGTTAAGGTTATGACTAATTACAAAACATCGTCCTCAGTATCTTCAGCTTACTATCATCTTTCTGTACTCGACTGAAGAAGCCAACTGTATGATGAGGTAGCGAAACGTATTCGAAATAAAGATACCTAACTGTTGCATATGTGTCTTACCTAACAATCTGTCTAATTTTATACCATTTTAATGTTCCATTCTGTCGAGCACTGCAAGACAAGGTATCTTGGTACAAGACCATCAACTTCGACAACCTCTACATGTGCGAACGGCTGGGTTTGAGAAGGGACCTGCCCTCCCAAAGCAACCTACGTCTCACCTCCTGGCACTATATAAAGTGCCATCCTGTCACTTCAACTTCATATTGTTTCAGACAACAGAACAATGCCTCTCTCCAGACTGATGGACCCTGACACCACAAAACTTTAAGGGTGATGGACTGATTACATCGTCTTCAAGTATCTTCTGCTTCTATCAACTTTTCGTACACGACTGAAGAAGCCTACTGTGAAGGCGAAACGTTTCGAAATAAAGATCCAAACTGTTGCATTATGTTGTCTTACCTACAATCTGGTCGGTATTTTATACCATTTTAATGTTCATACTGACCAGTGTGCTGGAACAAACAATAATTATTTTAAGAAGAGTATAGAATATCCCACAGCTGCAGTTTTATTTTCATCCATTAACGTTAAGTTTGTGTGTGTGTAGCTGTGTGAGTGTGTGTTGTGTGTTGTGTCGGTGTGTGTGGTGTGGCTGAGTGAGTGTGTATTTTGGTATTACGTAATGTAAATCGGGCGATGGGTATCTTTTATAATACGTCGGAGTGTGTGTGTGAGGAGGGTAGAAATAACGCAATGCGTGCGTTGGCGGAAAAGCGAAAATGAGTGTAAAAATAAAGTTTGCGGTGAAAGTACGTAAATTTAACTGTAGTACAGGAACACGTAATTAACAGTTTAACATTTATCTAAGATTAAAAATTGTAAATTAACCCAGGATAACCCAAAAAAAAAACGTCACCAAAAGTGATTTATTCCACTGAACGCTCGCGCGGCTGTAACCACTGAGAGTCTAAAGCAAATTCATAAGACAAATAACTAATTAATAGGATAAAGATCAACAATTATTCCCGAATCTAGTGAGATCTGTAATAATCCCGGAAACGCAATAGAACATTCACAAGAACATCAACGCCTAATGAGTATCTAAAAAAATATATAATAAAAAGACACGTGCCATGACAACCCACAAAAGAAAATCCAAAATTTTCACTGAGAGTGGCCCAGGCCATGGGGCCGAACTGGACGGTAGCTGGCATGCGTCTGGCTGACTTACGGTCTAGACTGTCTATGGTCCGATGTAATAACAGGGAGCAGATTTCTGTGTTCACCTCCAGTAATGTCCACCCACCTGACAGTCTCTACCGTAGAACCATCAAGACCACGCCTCGTTCTCATTACTGGCTAGATCACTGAGGGTGGCTGAGCTGACTTCGGGAGATACATAACCTGGGGAAGGCTGAACTGGAAGATATCCTAAGGGAAGTGAGGAGGGGCGACTCCGGGGCCCACGGATGGATTCCTGGACACAAATGACTGGGAAAGGCGAGGAATACCTTGGGGAATGGGGAAGGGGTGCGGATGATGCGAAACACTGCTGCTTGACAGATAGGACACCTGGACACATGGAGCCCTGGGAAAAACGGAGGATACTGGTTTTGAGGAAGAACCTTGGGGAAGTGGGTAAGGGAAATATTCTGAGGCGGGGACAGATGGACTCCCTGGACACAATGGACCCCTGGGATAAAAGAGAGATACAGTTGTTGCGTAAACCATGGGGATTGATGGAAGTGTCAATTGGAAAACGTTCAAGCAGATAAGGAACATGCCTGGTGAATAAAGGAGTTATCGCCGATGGAGAAGAGGAGAGAGAAGGAAGCGGAGGGTGGATCAGTGTCCCATTGATGGTTTTGGTCTCTGCAATAAATTCTGAGAATCATCAAGTGTTTCAGAATTCATGAGACGTCGTATGGGAGACAATATTGGACATTGTTGGGTGGAGGATTAGTAAAGATTGGAACTGAATGGACAGTACCAAGGTAGGGGGGGGGGTGGGCGAAAGGGTGGAGGGAACTCTGGAGACGCATTGGGAAGGGGAGACAGAAGAGGCAGGAAACTCCCCTGGGAGGGTGCAGAATAGGAAGAACCCTTGGGAGGAACAGGGGAGGACAGGAACATAAACGAGGAGGAGGGTGAACCTCTACACTTGTAACAAGCCAGTGAGAGGGGGAGAAACCAGGTACAGAGACAGGGAAGGGAAAATGTGGAGTGGAAGATGGTAGAGTGTTAACGGACCTTTTTTAGGACTATTGAGAAGTATAGGGACGATTGGGAGGAGGTGTCATATGAATCTCGTCGCTACCTGAGCTAGTGAGAAGAGAAACACGAAGAAAGCAAGATCAGACTGAGACGTTTGAAGAGGGACTCCTGAGCCGAGGACAGCAAAAGATTAGCTACAGGAGTGAACAAATGGTGAGAGGTAACCACAGATGTGGGTGGCAGAAGATGGGTACCCAAGTGGGGGGATGTTTTGGAAGCACGGGATAAGAAACACTGAGGTAGTCCACCCATGGAGGCGGAGAATGAAAACTGCCATGGCAAAAGGTAGACCATCCTGTCTTCTTTGAGGTAATGGATTAGCCGCACGTTAAGTAGACTTTACAACGGCTAGGAAACGAAGGGTAACCTCATGATCAAATAAGGCAAGAGGGAGGTCGATTGCAAGACGTATTAGAAAGGTCATCGGCACCACATGCCAGTGCATTTCGGCGATAGGCACTTCCATGGCAATATTTCGCTGGATGGCCAAAACGCCAGCAATTTCTACACAGTATGTGGTGTAGGGAATCCACCTTTTGAACTTGTAACCGATGTCCTGTCACATATAACTGAGGATGGGAGTTCCACGCTTGTCACAAAAGTTTAGAACGAGCCACATTGCTAGGGTATATCCCTCCGCCCACGGGGCAGTGAAAACGTAAGTGTCACCTTTGAGGATGGGAGATCTTTGAGTTTTCCAGCTGTTCAAGAAATGTCAGAGCCTACATGTCTGGAAATTTTGTTGAACAATGGTATGGGGAAGAAATGACTGGTACCACTACAAAAATTGAGGGAATGATGCTTTTCATAGTTACAGGAAGCAGTATCGAAAAGGGAAATATCGAGAAAGCTCATGCGCCTGGGTAGCATTCTGTAACGGTGACGATGCACATACCACTCTTAAGAGCATGAAAAGAAATATCATTACCAACATGGCGTAGGAGTGCCTTGGCCAATACTGTGGTCATAAAGATATGCAGTAGAGGAAGTCGGGTCGAAAAGTTGAAGAATTAGTCCATAGTGCATTCTGAAACTGAGCGTGGAAATTAGTGAAGGACGTGTCGATCTTTTCTGAGAAGGAACGAGAAGGTGGAGAAGATCATCAGCAGGTAATTGTCGGTGTCGTTTAGGCGTGGACCAGAGGTTGTCTGACGTGGAATGGGCCGCGATTCGAAAATTGCCCGCATCACGTTAGAGGGAGAGGGGCCGAAGCATAAGTCCAGAGGAGAGTGGAAGGATGCATCAGATAAATCCGAGGAGATCAGTCCGAGGCCTCAGTACCTTGAAGCGGTGAGGAAACAGCACCGTCAAGAGTACAGAGGCATGAGGAGTGTCCCGAAGAGTGGTCCAAAGATGAGGCAGGGTCAGAAATGGGTGCGGACAAACCCGCCTTGTGTCCCGGTGGGTGACTGCCTCAACCAGTCCACCTTGGCATCCAAGGAAAAAAGAAACGTAAACCCCATCCATACAAACTAAAATGAAAAACCTCCCCCCGCCGCCCGCTCCCTCCCCACCCCCACCCCCCCCCGTCCTCCCCCCCTTTTTTCCAGGCTGTGCACAAAAACCAAGGTCTGCGCCATGCCCGTTGCCCGCCCACTACCCACCGCGCCCCATCGGCCCACCCGCCCCGGCCCTACCCGCGCATGATGCCGCATGGAACCCGTGCCATACCCTACCCCATCATGGGATGCCAGTAAACCGGCAATTCCGGGATAGCAACCTCACCATCTGCCGAGCTAACCTCGGTGGACAAAAGAGTAGGGCAGTCCAGAAATCCGCCACAAAGCATACCTCCTTGTCGGCCACCACCCCCGGAATCCGAAAGGGTGGCTTCCAAGATACACCCATCGCCGAGAGCCACCCTAGACCCAAAGCCACCCTCTGGGATAACCGGAGAGGATCAGGACATCCCTTGAGGCAATATCCAGATTCCACGGCAACCTACGCCACTTGGCCAAGAACCTCAAAGCGGAATGGATGGACCCCGGAAACCCTTTCCCCTCCCAGACTAGCGTGCCTTGGGGAAAAAAAAAAACAAAGGTCAAAAAGGAAGGGCAAAAGGGAGGGGTGGTGAGGAGGAAGGAAGGAAAGGTAAAAACGGGAGATGGGGAGTAGTGGGATAGGGAATGGGGGATTTGGGGGGTTAATTAGGTTCGGTCTGAGAAGTAGACCGCAGTGTTCTAATTCCTCAGACCAAAGCCTCTTCACCACACCAAGGAGCCCCCCCTGAGAAGGAGTAATTAAAACGTAGCTACTTTTTCACCCACAGCAAATAGAAGGGTGAGGATGTCGTTTGTCTTGTTAATATCTAGTTAAAAGAGAAGAATATGAAGGCCTAGTCGATTACCAAGATTTGAGCTTGAACTGTCATAAGAATGGAGCTCAACTTCTTATGCCCTGTTGTATGTATTAAGATGTCATCAGCAAAGCGTTATAGCTATATGATAGGTGAGGCAGGTAGAGAAAACATTTAGGAGAGCAATAATAAGAATATTAAAAACATGGGTGTGGAGAAATTAAATTTATCTGGATGTAACTCATAAGATACATACCATAACTGGTAACAAAGATAATTAATTTTATCAAGGTTACAGAGACAAGTAGGAATTTTAGGACACCTAGGTCACAAAAAATGTCCTCCTTCGATACCTACGATAATCTATCTCTCGACAAGTCACTCTGGACCTATATTAATTTCAAATGAAATATACATCACCGGGAATTCTGGTAAAAACATTAATATAAAATGTGGACTGTATCTTAAATTTAAAATTAAAGGAGAATTTATAATAATAAGACTCGCCAATTAGTCTCGAGATTACGGTGTGTCATATGAACCTCCTGCCTAAATTTGTGAAGAAAATACTGGCCAGAATTTCAACACAAAATAGACACGACTTAGCTGGGGTTCCGAAGCTGCCCTGTCCATCTGCTTAATGCTCACATTATGCAGGACTGCAAATCCAACAATTTCGGTTTCTATTTGAGAGGTTTTAAGCCCAATATAACTCCTAGAGTGAGGAAAATTTATGCACATTTCACTAATGTGCCTGTGCCACATTCAAAACAATGGCATCTCTCCCCTGCTCGTCAGCGCAGGAGCAGAGCTTCCCTGTCGGTTCTCTTCTTTAAAATACACTTTAGAGAAATAGTAATGTATTAATCAGGTATATTTACATTATAAAAAATATACAGCAAATTTTGGGAAATTATTTTCCACACTGCGGCCGGGCGGAGGTTGTTGCTAAACGAAACAAATTACTCCTTCCTTTAGGAGACGATTCCAGCCAGTTCTGGCTTGAGTGGCTGTTCTCCTAGTAGGTCTTACTACAATTTCATCTTCCTGCATCACTTGGTCAGTGTTACCTTCAATATCACTCATGTCACTTTCCCTTAGATTTTCATTTATGTTTGATTGAATACCATTTAATTCCAAGGGAATCAATTTATTAATTGTGCGTAAACTTTCCTGGCCATGACACAACACCTTGACATTCCGGGCAACACCTTGTGCATCTGGGTACAATGTCAATACTTTGCCCAGAGGCCACAATGTTCGATGTTGTTCAGTATCAATTAACACAATGCCACCTGGTTGAATGTTCTGTCGATTTACTGCCTCTGTCACACCATGAAAGTGTTCACGTATTGTGTAAGAAGATATTCCTTATGCCACACATTAGACCAATGATCAATTACTTTATTTAACATTTTACATTTATCACACAACACTGCTGCATCATTGTAATCTTCTTCACTTTCTTCAGGATTATTTCTGTAGACAGGGGCAGCTTGGAATTTCCTTCCACATATTAGGTAAGGTGTTAATACGTCATTATCAGGTGTATCACTCATGTACAAGAGAGGCCTGTTATTTATCCGATTCTCCGCCTCCACCAACACCGCACAAAATTCCTCCAAATTAATTCTCTTCTGGTGTAGCACTTTATGGAGACACCTCTTCACTGTGCCTATCGTCTTTCATACAGCCTCCCCCCCAAGGGCTCTAGGAGTAATAAATTTCCAGGTACACCCTCGTTGGGTTAACAGAGATTGAACATCGTTACTATTATTTAATTCTATCAAGTGTTGAGCACCAACTACAAAATTATTGGCATTCAAAATCATCAATCTCGGCAGGATCTGCTAGCTGCAAATTTTTGAAACAGCTGTATAAACTGTTCTGCAGACAAGCCCCCTGAGCCACTTCAAAGGGAAACTGCCCTAGTACAGTACAAGTGAACAAGCATACATACACTTTCAGTGGAACACCATCTGAAGTACCTGTTAAAATGATTGGACCACTATAGTCTACACCTGTTTTCATCAAATGATTTTACTAATTGTACATGCTCCTTTGGCGTGGTGGAGGGCCTGGGTACATATAAGGGTCTGGCATCCACAAGGCGACATCTTACACAAAATTTAATCACCCTTTTTACACTTTGCCGTCCTTGTGGAATCCAGAAAGTTTCCCTAATACAATTTAAGGTATCTTGTACCCCACCAAAGTACACATTTTTATGGCATTTAAAACAATTAAATTTGTTACATGATGAGTTTTGGGCAGTAAAATAGGGTGTTTAGCATAATCACCCAATTTCAGCATTTTGTAACCTACCTCTGCACCTAATTACATTGTTCTCTAAATACAGCCCCAATTTCTGTATTGTGGAACCTTTCACAATTTTTTTTTCCATCATCAATTTAAACTCATTTCCCCTAGATTTCTTCTTGTATCCTCTGATCCAATATTCAAGATGTGAAAACTTATATAGATATTCATCTTGTTTAGAAATTTAACACCAACTTAGTTACATTGACTAGTTTGGGTAAAGAATACCTATTTAAATCAATTGCAAGAAGGACAAACTATTGGAGCGGTGGTCACAGTAATTTCAACAGAGCAATATACGCCTTTTGTACAGGCCAATTAGCTATATTTACCAACCAGCTCGTTCCTTCAACCCATGAAACAGCATTTACAAATTTAACACAAGGTAAATCTCAAGACAAGAAATCAGCTGGATTCTCTCCACAGGTAAATGATTAAAATGTTAACATATGCTGAACCTAAAACTATTATACTTCTCTTGCATCTGATTAATTTCAATTACCCTGGTTAGTACGTACACAATTTACTGTTTCCATTACAATCCATTGTAAGGAAACCTCATATCAGACCAAATTACAGTGTCCGCCTAATTATTTATCTCCTGCAACTTATTTCTTATATAATTTGCTAATTTTGACACCTACAAAATGGCTGTTAAATCAACCTGAGGTAAGTAACGTTATTTAATTGGGGACACTTTAGCCTTATAGCATATACAAGAGAAATAACACTATTACATTAAAGGTAAGCAACTGCTCCATATGCCAATTTTAAGCATCACAAAAATGTGGAGTAATTTTTCCCATCTGGATGGCCACCTGCTGGAACTCCAACATTGGATTTTTTCTCATAATCACCAATTAATGCATCCCACCTGTTAATGAATTCCCTCCAGCTAGATTTCATCCAAGCACATTTAAGCTTCCATCCTTTCTGTATTAATATTTCCCTCTATAGTAAAGGGGTGACACTAAGCCAGTGGGTCAAAACATTTGGAAAACTTCACAAGCAAAACTCTCTTGTTGGGCCAACCATAAGGCGTGTCAGCGTGGCCCTCGTTGTGGCTCCGGGTATTCTCGTGTTTTCACGGTCGCTCTTACGTCTAGAACTTTAATTTGTGTCATCAATCCTATACGATACATCCCTCTACGCCTGAACCAAATCTTGGGCGGAAAACATTATATACTGGAGCCAAAAAGGAGAATTAGTGTGCACTACCTGCACAGTTTTACTGCCAGAGGGGAATCAGGCCTGTGTCCCGTGTGAAAAAAATAATAAATTTAACTTATTCGTGCAGAGGAAAGAAAGTCTCCCTGATAACATTGAGTATACATAGTGTATGTGTATACTACATGCTCCCTAGTACATTGATGATAAAGGCTAAAGTGTAATTTGAAAACAGGTGAATTTGTAAATGAAGTGATAAGCCTATAGAGGCAGGTGCCAGAAGTCGCCAGAAACTTACCACAGGTCAGCTGTTTTTAATAATCTTCCTGACTTGCTAGTGTACTCGCATATAATCTAGTGATACCAGTGAATAGCAGAATACAGTGTTGTAGTAGCAACTAACCAGTATTATAATGGTACTTAGTGGAGTGGAGTGACTTTCATTAGTTTCTTTTTCTTGAAATACCAGACGTATACTGTGAATTTCATATAACCTGTAGTTACCAGCTGTCAGTGGAACGCCTTCCAACTGAACAAAAGAAATTAATGGAAAAATAAATAAAGAAATAACTTAGGAAAAAATGAGAAAAATGATTTTTGAGAATTTTACTTAAAATTTAAATAAATAAAAGAAAATGGCCTTCAGTTCTTTTAGTTGGGCAGGAGTAGGTATGGCCCTGGATAGTTCCTCTGATGTTATTTATGTAGGTTATCCTGGGCAGATGGTAATCCGATGTTCTGGAATCTCCTACCACTTGGATGGAGCACAAGTAGAATAGGTAAGGGCCGAAGTAGTAGAATAATGTAATAATATTATTACATACGTCTTGCCCCCTTTATCTGCATCTATCCTGGAAATACCACGCCAGGAACAGAGCTGGTAAATAAGAGAAATTAAAACTGGTTACCCATAGTCAATGATAATATAACATTTAAGAAAGAAAAAGAATGATAAATGCCAAAATCATTACTGGTAACCATCAAACACTAGAAAAGAACAAATAGTAATACTCCTGGTAGATCACCCTACCTGATTAGGAAAGATGAGTGAAGTGACTCTCCAAACTTCAATCCACATTCAGTACGGAAAATAATACCAGGAGTTAGAAACTTTAACAAATCGGACACCATGAACTAGTTTTGCCCAGCCCGCCAGAGAGGGGGGGGGGGTGTGCGCGCGCAATAGTAACTCGCTAATGGTTCCTGGTTTGCCCGAAAACCTAAACCCCACTTACACCTTTTTTCCCTCACTCCACGGTCAACAATATACAAAACGAAGAAGCAATTATTACTACAGAAAAAGCGACCTTTCCTCCAAAATTTTCCACCAGTTCAACTATAGTGGATAATATAGCATTTATTGTGTGGAGGACAAAAAAAAACTAGAAAAGGCAGATACAGCGTTGATAACCAGGGTTGAGGTCGACCGTTCGTCAATGTAAGGATTTGCCAGCAGTCACCGGTTTTCTTCAACACCAAGATATACTTTTTGTATCAATCAAATCACATATACTCGGGTTAGATAATTTTCCAGTAGATCCTTCATGTGTTTAGCTCAAATCACCGACCAGTTATGTTTTAAATAAGTGACCCATTGATCACGATCAATCGACTGGTACGAACCCTTGACTGGTCCGAACCCTTGACAGGTTTCAAACGGTTTCGTTGGACAATAAAGCAGACTGTAAACGGATTGGTTGTAGGCGCCCTTATAAACACAAACATTAAATATAAATCAGGAACGTGCACGGTAAAGCTGTCCCAATATACAAAAAATAGAAACAAAAATACAAATACTAGAGCTTCATTTAAGGAGGTTTTTAATAAATATTCAAGAGGTTGCTAGTAAGAATTGCAGATAAATCCAACCATTCAATCATTATTAAGCTGTGGTAGTCTGTTGGTCATCAAACAAACGGGCTTCCACATAGATAACTTGTCCATTTTTGTGGAAAATTGGTGACATGCCCCTTGTGCAATATCCACACTAACTAGCTACAAGCAGTGTTAAAACAGGGAAAGTGTTTTTGAGTAAGCCCAAATGAGATAAATCTGTGGACTAAAATTCACAGGGAATTAAAATAGGACAACATCAAAGCTGCTTTCATAGAAAACCTGAAGCTTTCTACAACAGATGGGAACATAAAAAGTCTGGGCTGAATGTACTGCCCTTGATACTGCCATGTAGCAGAAAACTGTAAGTCTGAGGCGATGTCCATGTAGTCAGTAAATGTGGGCTGATACTGCTGTCCTGTGAGACAGTAAGGGTGTAGCTGGAGGTGCTGTCCTGGAGACAGTAATGGTGAAGCTGGAGGTGCGTCCTGGGGAGACAGTAATGTGAATCTGGAGGTGCTGTCCCTGGAGACAGTAATGGTGGAAGCTGAGATGCTGTCCTGGGAGACATAATGTAAGCTGGGAGATTTTGTCCAGGTATGTCGGAATTATACGCAGGAAGGAATACATATAAATGACCTCATAGGGGGACAGCAGCCATAGTAGGGAAAACAAGTGTATCAACGATAAGATAAAACCAATATTGCAAACTAGAAATACCGCAGGAAATAGCAAACAAGAGGACCTCACTACAATAGTGAGGATATAACTACCAAAAACAACTGGTGGGAGCTCCATTGTTGTGCTAGGAGAAGAAGTAAGACAGGGAAACATGCACCACAGGGAATACAGTCACAGAACCCCAGGCAAACGGAAACCAAGCCTGTGCACATACTATGCAACTTGGTATCTGCTGGCATGGGAAATCTGGAAAAACAGATGGGACGTGCAACATGACCACCCAATAAAATGCATGCCCATATGACAGACAGGAAAATGCAAACTCCCTTCCTGTAAGCTTTTCACCCTGAACTGGTAACCTCTTCAGTACATGAAAAGACTGTGCTATAACTTAAATTGCCAGGCTACCATCTAAAGGGGACAAAAAGAATACAAAACATCCAGGCCTGGGAAAAACCTTGTTAGCCACAGCCACTCAAGAGGGAGAGGTTTTTTTAGTGCCAGGAATGAAAAAAACTGGCAGGAATTATGGCAGAATCGTACACCAAATTCCAGTCGATTCCTGGAGTGGAACCACATCGATGGCCTCCACTCCAACCAACAAATTACAGATACAAATGCTGGAAAAAAAATCCCCCCCCCCCCAGTACCAACAATAACCACCATTCCGATAACATTCATTCTTTGCAAAATAATACAGGTCTAAGCCAACAACAAACAACAAAAAAACCTTTCATCCGTTGACTGCTTGCAGAGGCCAAAGGAGCAATGTACGCGGTCTTTCACTGAGACCCTACATAAGGATCACTTGGACAACGAAATATGGATCCCAGGTGACAACCTATACATATGTGACAGAGTGAACAGGCAAAAGGAGGGGGTTTGGCTGTACATTTGTAGAGGTCACTTGTTTGCACGAACTGCTTAAATGCCTCAATGATTTAGTGGAAGTTTTAGCAGTAAAGGTCGAGAACCAAAACCGAGTCATTAGGTAGTCTACAAGCCTCCGTATGCAACAGCCACAATTCAGGAACAGCGGATAAAAATTGACCCAGTCCCTGGAAAATCCTTCCAGCTCTGCAACCAACATCTTGCTCCTGGGGATTTAACTAAGGCACTTAAAATGAGGAATATAGGCAAATAATATTGTTGCAGTAATAACACCAGTGAGGCAGCTCTGATGAAAACTCACACTCACACGACATTTAAATCTCTGCACAAAATTCAATTTAAACCACACATAATAGAGCCTACTAGACTGGAGAATACACTAGATTTCATCATCCACTACAATGATGTGATCTGATAAGAAATGTCCACCATATCACAAACAATATAACTCAATCACAACATAATTGAGGGTTCAGACATGTATGCAAGGAGCCCCAGACCGACATAATTGAGAACTAGTCACGAGGGATCATTCACCAAATTTCAAACTTCAATAACAAAACATAAAGTGGGACCAAGTAAACCAAGTCCTACCGATATAAGCTGGGAAGATATACTAAGCAACACAGAACCCAAATTATGCCTAAACAGATTAACTCGTGGCACTCGATTCTGCACAAGGCATATCCTCTAAGAAAGAAAGGAGAGTAATGTAAAATAGAAAGAGACAAGGAGGCGCTCCCTTTACAGGCGACGGAAAAGAATAACAGAGCGGCTAAAAGAGGTCAATAATATCTGAATGCCTAGGGAGACACTGGTCAGAGAAATAGCAAGCACAACCTAAGCTAAAAGAATCTTAGGAGTCCCAGGAATCGCGGGAAGAACTAAAAGCCATAAATGAAATTGAAAGAAACCCAAAGTATTTCTTCTGCCATGCCAAAACAAAAGCCGAGAACAACGTCCAGTGGTGGGCCCCTACCATAATACAGAGTTAGGGTCCTACACAGATGACAGCGATGACAGCAAGGAAATGAGTGAGCTACTCAAGTCCCAATATGACTCAGTTTTTAGCAAGCCGCTAACCAGACTGAGAGTCAAAGATCAAAATGGGAATTTTTTTAGGAGTAGAGTCACAAAATTTGATTAACACAAGCCTACCGATGTTACCCTGGACGCCAAATGACTTCGAACAGCATCACGATCAAAAGACATTCCCATCACTCTGCCCCAGGGCATACTCGTGGAACTCTGTGTTCCATCAAGAACTGCAAGAAGCCCTATCACGACCTTTTCTATCCTATGGAGAGGGAGCATGACATGGGGGGGGGGGGGGGGGGGGGGTCCGTCCACATTAACTAAAAAACAACAGACCATAGCCCCACTCACAAAGGGGATGTAAAGTAACAGCAAAGAACTACAGACCCAATAACACTAACACCCATATCATAAAAATCTTTGAAAGGGTCCTAAGAAGCAAGATCACCACCCATCTAGAAACCCATCAGTTACAACAACCCAGGGCAACATGGGTTTAGAACAGGTTCGCTCCTGTCTGTCTCAACTATTGGATTCACTACGACAAGGCCTAAATGCACTAGAAGACAAAAGAATGCAAATTAATAATACAGACTTTGCAAAAAGCCTTCGACAATGTGACCATGGTTGTAATACGCACAAAATGCGTGCTAAAGGAATAACAGGAACAGTCGTTCGACGGATCTATAATTCCTCACTAACAGAACACAGAGAGTAGTCCGCCAACAGAGTAAAGTCCGAGCAGCTACGGAGGAAAAGCTCTGTTCCACAAGGCACAGTACTCGCTCCCATCTTGGTCTCATCCTCATATCGCGACATATACAAGGAAGTCAGCCACATCACCTGGTGTCTTCCTTTGCAGATGACACCCGAATCTGCATGACAGTGACTTTTCCATTGCAGACACTGCAAGGCTCAGGCAGACATCAACCAATCTTTCATGGGGCTGCAGAAAAAATATGAAGTTCAACGATGAGAAATTTCAATTACTCAGATATGGTAAACAGAGGAAATTAACATCTTCATCAGAGTACAAAACAAATTCTGGCTCACAAAATAGAGCGAAACACCAACGTCTAAGACCTTGGAGATGATTATGTCCAGAGAATCTCAACTTTCAAGGACCATAACATTGTATCAATTGCATCTGCTAGAAAAATGACAGGATGGTATTGAGAACCTTCCAAAACTAGGGAGGCCAGCCATGATGACACTCTTCAGGTCACTTGTTCTATTAGGCTGGAATATTGCTGCACACTAACTGCACCTTTAAAGGCAGGTGAAGTTGCCGACCTAAAAAATTTATACAGGGGAACTTTCACGGCGCCATAACGGAAAAAAAAACCCCCTCAATTATTTTGGGAGCGTTTGGGGTTCCTAAACCTGTTTTCCCCGGGGAATTTTGAAAGGAGGGAGAGATACATGATTTTTTTCCCCTTTAAAAAAATCCAGAGGGATTTAAAAGCCAAAACTTGCACCCAAAAAAATCACTCACTAGGGAAAGGGAAAAAGGGGATTTGGGGCAACGATCCCACCACCCCCCCAAATTTAAAAAGGGGGGGGGGTTTGTCACTAGAAAATTTTAAAGGGAGCCCAAAAAATAAGTTCGGGGGGCCGGGGGGGACTGTTTAAAACTGCCTCCCAGCACCAAAATGGGGATTACCAACGGGCCCCCCTGGCATTTTTTTTCCCCAAGGGGGGAAAAGGAAAAAAACCCCCTAAATTCCATTCCTGATCAGCCGGGGGTGGTTTTAAATTTGGGGTTTGCTTTGCAGCCACAGCAAAAAAAAGCCGGGTTTGATCGGGGGTTTCTGACCCCCGGGGAGGCCGGGCCCCCGACCGGGCCGGGGGGGGCTTTAAAACCCGGGGGAAAACCCTCCGGGAAAACCTCCAGGTTAATTTTTTTGGGGCCCAACCCTGAATTATTGGGTTTTTAACTTTGCCCAAATCTCCCTCAGACCCCAAAAGTTAACCCCAAAATAAAATTTACAACATTCTGGTACTTTCTTTCCCCTTCCAGGGAAATTCTTTATTTAAATTTTGCCCTTTTAAATTTTTGGGACGAATTACAAATTCCATTCCCTCAAAAGGCATATTTGGGATTTTGCTTATTTTATTAGCACCCATAATTTCATTAACGGTTCCTCTTCAGTTGATGTCAAAAAACCCGGGAAAATTTTTCCAAAATAAAATTGTTTGTTCATTATTTTAAATTTCAATTTACTACCCGTACTTTTTAAGGTGTCATTTATAAATTGCTTAAAAGTAGGAACGGACTGGATGTACACCAAATAATATGCTCCAAAGAAAAAATTTTTCGGAAGGCAAAGTGGGTCCACGGGAAATTTCTCGGGGCCAAAAAGAAGGGGGGTTAAAATTTCCCGGGCGGGGCCTCTTGAAAACCCCCACTTTTGGGAAAAGGGTTTATTTAAATGTCAGCCTTTAAAGGGCATAATTTCACCCTAAAATTTTTTAATAAAGATATACCAAAATTTTTATGTCAAAAAAACAGACCGTCATAAACCCGCCCTTTTTAAACTAGGTACTTTTTTTTGGTTACTCCCGGGGCACTAAAAATCAAACACAATCCCAGAAGGTGGTCTTAGAATTCCTATTTCCCCTCCTTTTGGAGGGTTTCAAATAGAAAAAACCACAAATTTTGGCTTGCTCAGGAGGTAAACCCTTTTATAAATTTATTAATTAATTTTCAAAAATTAAACATTATACAGTCAACAATTTTTGGTGTTCCCCTTTCTCAGTTTTTCAGGGTTTAGCCTTTAATTTTTTTCAAAATTTTCCCTTCTGTAATTAGGGGCAAATTTTAAAAGGTTCAGTCTCCATGGGGAATTGAAACCCCGTATTGGGGGAAAATTTTAAAATTTTAAAATCTCTCAAAAGGGAAAAGAATCGTCTGGACTTTCTTCATTTACATTTTTTCCCAAAGCCCGTCTAATTTACCAACAATTTATGTTTCTGGGTCAACACCAACCTTTATGGAAAAATTTTTTACTGGGGGGAAAGATTTTATGAGTAAGGGGCCAAAACAGTTATTGTATTTTTAGTTTTTCCCCTTTTTCATGGAAAATTTTTTTACGAGGGGAAACCCACCCCCTAAAATTAAAATGGGGCCCCCCTGCAGCTTTAAAAAGGGGGGGGACCACATTTCTTTTTCCTAACCCCTTTAAAAAAGGGGGGAAATGCACTACCCAAAACAAAATAATTTAAATTTGGGCCCCCCAGAAAAACATCATTTACACCAGAAGGTGCTAAAAAATTTTCATTATGTGAAAGTCTTTCTGTAGCTTTAAAAAAGCCCTTTCTTAGATGTTTTCCGGGGGTCTATCTACAATTTTCTGCAAAAAAAACAAGTTTTTTTCTCATTGCCCAAACTGAAAGTTTTAAAAAAAACAGTTTTCATTCAAATAAGCCCTTTTTATCTGAAAAGAAAAACCAATAATTTTTGAAATTTTTAGGATCTTTCCCCTCGTAAATTTCATCCCCTTAACACATTTTTCATTTTTTTTGAAAGTTTCGCTGTATCCCCGATCAAATAATGCAGTTACAATTTTTTTTTTTTTGGCTTTTATTTATCAATTTTTACCTGTAGCACAGGTAAAGGGGTTCTTCAGGGAAAACCCCTCATTATTAAAAAAATTTGCCGCCCAATTTTTTTTTCATTAGCCCCTGTTGGTTTAGGATTGTCAACTTTTTCATTAATTTAAAATTATCATTTTTAGACCCTTTCCACATGACAATTAAAGGTTTTTCTTCCTTTGTGGCCAAACTGATAACAGTTATTTAATTTGGAATGAAATCCTTTTACATGTTGAATTCCTAGGACATTCTGTTACATCTGTCATGTTCTTCCAATCTTTCAACTTTATCATTCATTGGAATTGTATGCATTGGCAATTATTAGAAAAATGAGAGTTGGCCCTTGCAGGAAACGACAATCTTCTTTTTCTTATGATTGGTTTTCTTTATTAACTGGGCTATTCTAAGGAGGGGTTACTTATTTCTTTTTTCCTTGTGGGGAAATCATTATTTCTGATTTCCTATACTTGATTTGTCCTATGCAAAACTCTTTTTAGGAAGATGAAATTTTTGATTATTAACATTGGGATAATTTTTCCCTTGTTAAAACTGGACTGATACTCAGAGTTATTTTGTGTATTAATCTTTTTAAAATGAGATGGTAGGGCTGGTCTGCACTGAACATTAATTCTTGCAGACCTAGTTCTTATTTTCCTCCAGACCAAAATAACCTTTGTGATACTTAGTAAAGTAGTAAGTAGGTAAGTTATTCAGGTTATACACAAATTACCAGTTACAATTAGGAATTATCATTACATTGCAGCATATGTGTATAGAGGAACCTAGGGATAACCCAAAAAAGGTCAGAACCGAGTGACCTTATTTCCCATTGGGTTCCTTTTACCTTATTTAATTATAATATAAAGGTTTTATAATATTTTCTTATTAATTTCTAGAATGAGATACCATCTAATTATCATACTTAAAAAGACTATCTACTACACGGAGGGTCATTATGACTATCAATCATCCATACCGTAGGCCCGCTGAATTACTAGGAATAAGGTAAAATTTTACACGTATGGTTAGATAAAAAATAGGAAAAAATCATTTTCCCCTCCCTTTTTCTGTAGGCTACATTCATCAGACACCTTTTGGCACTCTTCTTGAATGGTTTCATTGACTATGACTTAGCTTTGACATGTGCGGCGTAGTCTGTTCCATTCCCTTATTTTGCTGTACAATAAAAGGTGTTTGACGCTGGCCAAATGGGACTTTGTGGGTACTACAAAGTTGTGCTCTCTCCCCCTGTACTATGATTTGCTTGGTTCCAACTTGAACAAAATTGACAGCAAGATATTCTGGACCACTGTTTGTGAGCAATTTTATAAACATTGATTTAGCTTTTCAGGTTTGGTTTTTACTCTGTCTTCAACTCAGCATATCCAACTGCTGAATTAAATCCCTGGCCTACTATGTTTCTTTGGTCCCGCCCCAGGATGGATTCTTTAACGATTTTGTTTCTGGGGTGATTTGCAAGTCTATCTTTCCAGTTTTCTTGTCAAGGCAGAGTACCAAGAAAAAGCAAGCATAAATCAATATGGCATTGTATAAGGGCTAGGGAATAGGGGTCCTGCGTAGCCTGAGTAGGTAAACAACTGTGCTTGTCTTTTACAGGAACCTTCAGTCTGGCAATTCGCTTCTTTACTACACTGTTCCCTATCCAATTCTCCTGGACATGCATGGGTTCAATGGGATTCCCAAATAATTTTACTGATGAAAACAAAAAGGTGATGGGCTCCCATTACATTGTACAATAAGTTATGTAAAACCCTTGCTCAGTTTATGTTCGTTGCCAAAGGAGGATTGGCTGCAGTTTTCCCTAGGTGTAATGGAATAGATTGGTGTCCTAACTAACCATTTGCTGCAGGGACTCCTGTTCCAGTGGTTAAAACATTTAGCATTATCTAGTGGGTCTTTATACCTGGACACTAACAGAGCACTGTTCATCTGCATACAGTAGGAGTTTGCACTTGGACACTGATAGGGCATTACATTGACATTAAATAAGAATAATAAGGGACCTGAATTAATACGTTGGGGAACTCCACATGTTATCGGCAGGGGTTTGATTCTGTTTTGACTATTTGTCTCCTGTTGCTTAAGGTAGGAATTATAAACAGTCTACAGAACCTTATACCGATAGCTTTGATGTTTGTGATTACATAATATATGTGGTTGCAGTATATCAGAAGGCATTTTGCTGGCCTAAGGTTACAATACCTATGAGGTTCCCCTTTGACATTTCAGTTCTAAGGTATCCATCAGATTAATAAGGGAAGGTGTCGGTTGAGTAGGATCTTCTAAAGCCGATGTAGCTATGGAGAATGTTGTGTCATTAAGGTTACTTAATACTTGAGAATACACCACCCTCTCTAGGAATTTTAGATATTATTCTGAGTATATTAAACAGGCCTATAGTTGCTTACATCAGACCTACTATTTTTTCTTGAAGATAGGAGTAACTCTGGCCTCCTTGAACCCCTCCGGTACGGTATTAGTGTGATGATTGATTTATTATGTGAGCAATAGGGGATTGACAGTTCAGAGCACCATCTTTTAGGGAAACTTAGATCGGGATGTTATTCAGGGCCTGTGCTATTTAGTTGGTTTTAACTGCCTTAGTTCTTTTTGATATTTAAAGTCATGAGATCAACTGATAGTTGGACAAACTGTTTGGGGTTACCCCTTTATTGGTATAGAATGTTTGAAACTTATCAGAGTCTGTGTTTAGGTATTTGTTGCAGCTGGTAGTTTTAACTTACTAGTGTTGATGCCACAGATGTGAAGTATGAAAATTAAAGCATTTGCCACCTTAGGATGTTTCATGCATACATCATTATCGATAGTGTGTTACTATGTTGGACCTATCTACTGGCTTTTGGTATACCCCAATGTTTAGTTGTTGCCAGAGCTTTCTGGGGTTTATGCTTTACTCTTCTATTTTTGAGAAGTAGTGCTTTGCCTTTGCTCCTTTTATAAGTCTCTGTGCTCTGCTCCTCACCCTTTGGAATTCATTTTAGTGCCAGGAATGTCTGCATTGTTTATTCTGGACCTTATTGAAACTGCCAATCTGTTTGAAATTTGGTGTGAACATCGGCCAAATGCCAATTTTGACTCTTTATTGGGTTGTGAAATAAGTGAATGGGCAGTTTCTTGTTTACTCAGTTGACAGACTAGAAGTAAATAAGTTTATTCAGGTATACACAAATACAGTTACATAGATTATCATACATAGCAGTGTATGTATAGAGAACCTGGATAACCCAGAAAAGTTCAGAACAAAGTGACTTATTTCCAGTTACTGCATGGGTTGCCATATATGATTTTGGTAATATTTTTTTTCTCGGTTGTTTGTTGGGCATCTCATTGAATCTTGGGCAATGTATGATGGAAAGATGCTTCTTAATGTACACAAAAAATAAAAAATTTGGGATGGGGTCATAAAATAAGGGAGTTCACTTCTCAGGCCATTAGCAGCCTCTTTGCCTGTATATTTTCGTATGGTTTTTTTATGGGTGATTCTCATTTGATAGAATGAGAGATATATTACAGAAATAGACATGATTCTTGATTGCTTCATGACGGAAAATTTATTATTATAATCAAAAAAAGAAAAGCGCTAAGCCACAAGGGACTATACAGCGCTTGCAGGGCGGAAGGAGGAAGTGAGGGCTTCAGGTGGCAAAAAGGGGAGATGGATGAGCAACAGGTTTCGGATAACAGCGGGGCAGTGGATGGTGAAAAGGTGTTAAGGGCAGCAAGAGATTCTGAACCAGAAAGGGCTGAGGGGAGGCGAAAAGTATCATCAGAGTTTGTGGAGTAAATCGGTCGTTGTCAAGAAGACAATGAGAGAGTCGGATAAAGGAGGGTTCAATCAGGCAAGAAGTGAAGGTAAAGAGAGTAGTAGAACGAAGACGACGTTGGAGGTAAATCTGCCGTGCCTCGTTTTCCTTGATAGAGAGGGCCAGTCTAACAGAATGTGGCTAATCGTACTGGAACTTGACACTGCTCACAGAGAGGAACAGGGTGCCTCTCCATTGAGATACCATGAGTAAGCGAGGAGTGTGGCCAATGCGAAGGCAGGGGAGAAAGAGAGTGGGTTCCCATCTTCGGCACTGATGACAAGAAAGACGGCCTGTAACCTATCCTAGGTTTTAACAGATTGAAGTTTGTTACGAGCAGAAGTTGAACAACGTTGTTTGCCAACGGACGTGACGAAGGTGGGTAAGCTATTGCAGCAAAATAGTCCAGAAATGGAACACCTCGATAGGAATGGTTAGGTAAGCTTATACTGCTGACCGCGCAGCAGCAGTGTTGCTGTTCATTGCCTGTACGTCGACATGACCAGGGGGACCCAACAAAAACAATATCTTTTATGTTTGGTAGAGATAGAGATACGGCGTAGCCAAAGTTGGATTTACGGTGAGAACTAGGGGATGAGATTGTATCAAATTTTCGTTATAGCCTGTAGAGCACCTAAGGGAGTCTGAGGACTACTACAAATGATGACACATGCATAGTTGCATACGGAATAAGTGCTGCAAGATTGGCATACAGTTCAGCAGTGTAAAAATGCTAGCTGAAGATAGTATATGCCATCGTACGACGCTGTCCGGAAACACTGCTGCGAATCCGACGCCGTCTGAAGACTAGAGCATCTGTGTACACAGCGGTGGCATCGAGAATGGGAGTGGAAGTGATCAAGAAAAAGAGAAGGCGGGAAAGCCACACCGTAGGATGTTGAGCTTTCGAGCAAGGGAGTGAGAAAGAACAGACCCGAACAGCTGGAACTTCCCCAGGGGGGCAGGGAAAAGTGAGATGCTACATGAACATTATAAAGGTGGGTAATGAAGGGGAAGACAAGATGTGAATGTAGGCGAAGAGAAGAAAGGGACGGAGGGCAAACAGGGGCGGCGAGCGGAACGAATAAAAGAATGTCTACAATATCCGGTGACCATTATAAATGGAAGGATTGTGTAGATCGTATGAGAGCGTACAAGAACGAAGGCAATGGGCATCAGGCGATCAGACAAGGATGGAACATTTGCTTCTGATAGGAGGTCATCAACGGGGAAGAGCGAAAAAGCACCAAGGCCAACGTTTAAGCCTTGGTGATGGATAGAGTAAGGCTAGAGAGAGTAGCAGGAGAGGCCGCGGATAAATCTGGTCTCATTAATCGAGTTTCGATAAAACGAGTGCTGAATGTAGGCGAAGCAGAGTTCGACGTTCAGCTCCCCAGGAAGATGAGCAAGGGTTTTAAAGGAAGGTTTAGCGGCTTGTGACAAGTGCCTTCAGAGAGGTAATGGTGAGGTTTCCAGGTTAACCGACGGTCAATGAGATGGCCTAGAAACCTGACTGTATCTCGTTCGGGGATACGGGGAGCCATAGAGTTACAAAGGATGATCGGAGATAACAGAGCGTCTATGAAAGTTAATTTGGTGAGTTTTGGTATTGTGAAAATTTTAAACCCATGTGTGGTTGGCCCAAGTGAGATACACGGTTCGACCGCATGTGGCGAGAAGAAATGCAAATAAGGTGACAGTCAGCGCCTGCACATGCAATAGCGAAGTTCACAAAACATAGAGTGAGGACCAAATATTGGGTGGGAGAACAGAGGCCAAATCATTTATAGCAAGGAGAGAAAAAAGTGTTGTGCTTGTAAGAAAACAATCCCTGAGGGACACCTTCAGCTTGGACGAAGTCGGGGAAAGGAACCATTATTGACTCGACTCGGAAATGTTGTCAGTTAAAAAGGTTCTTAAGGGAGGATGGTTATGATTGCCTCGGAGGCCTAAGGAATGGGCCTGGGCCAAAAATATGATACCTCCATGTTGTGTCATATGCCTTCCAAGGTTCAAAAAAAATATTGGCAATACTGAGTGTGATTATTCGCAAAGGCATTACGAACATCGTATCCAGCGTAGTAAGGGTCTATGGTAGAACGACCCTTACGAAAGCATATTTGACTAGCGGAGAGACTGTTGTGAAGTCTCTAAATACCCATTTAAACGTCGATTTACGAGGCGTTCCATCACTTTGCAAACTTGCACTTGTAAGAGCGTGGGGGGCGATAGTGGGGAGGCATCATGTTCTGTAGTTACCCGGTTTGCGGAAAGGGAGAACAATAGCAGATTTCCACAGCTGGGAAGAATCCTTGTGCCCAATTAAGATTTGAAGAGGTGTAAGAGGAACTACAAGGCTGACCGATGTAAATGTTTGTAACATAGAATATGAATGTCATCAGGCCACCAGCTGCCGATGATCGGCAAGACTGAGAGCGTTGCCTCCAGTTCTTTGAAGTGGTTAAAGACATTATAATTGTTCTTCTCCGAGAGAAGAAAAGTCCAAGGGTACTAACTCTCTGCAGACTTTGAGGAAAGAAACGTGGGGCATAGATGGAGCACTCGGGAAATACGGAACCAGATGTGTGCCAAGTTCAATGGCACGTCGAGAGGGTTGGCTATATCAAACACAGTGACCGTAGTAGTAGAACAGGAGCCGGGTCAGGAGAGTATTTACCACTCAATTTCTCACTTTTTTCCACACTGCACTCATAGAAGAAGAGAGGTGATGGTGGAACATAGTCTCGCCAACAAGTGCGTTTAGCTTCACGGATTGGACACGGGGGACGCGATCGCACGCTTCGGTTAAAATCAACAAGTCTCTCAGGGTTCTATTGTACCGGTTCCTGCCCCATGGCAGCACGTTTCATAACGTACTGCACGGCACAAGCAGAGACACCAAGGCACGCACTTCTGAGAATGCCTGTGAGTGTGTGGGGGTATAGAATGAGAAGCTGCGGTATAAAACTGATGTCGAGAAGATGTGTAGCGAGTCATCAATGGAGGGATGAAGAAGGAAACCTCACTAAAAAGCAGGAGGTGTGAGTAAAAGATTCCCCAATTGCCGATCAATTGCCAGCGGGGCTACGGTGAAGGTGGTGAATAGGAAGGAGAATTAAGGAATGATCGGAAAAGGATCGCTGTCATGTAATGTCTGGTAGAACAGACCTGGTGAAAGGTCTGGTGCAGTGGAGGAAGAGCTGGACTGTATAGATCGTTGCTAAGAGAGAGTATGAGTAGAGGATCAAAATGGGTGGGCAGTACCCGTATTTAAAACAGGGAGGGGGTGGAGGCAAGAAAAGCCTCCAACTGAATGCCACGTGAGACACAATGAGGGACCCCCCCAGAGAAATGGTGGCATTAAAATCACAATTAAAACAGAAAGGTGGTGTGGTTAAGGATTGAAACAAGAAAGAGCAAATCTGGGATAGAAAATGCTCTGAGATGGGAGAGAGATATAAAGAACATATTGTAACCACTTATTCAAGGTGGATACGGGCTGCAGTGTAATGCAGCGAGGTAATGGACAATTAAGTTGACTGTAGGTATATCATTGCGTAGAAGAAGGGGCACATTTCAATAAAAGGTCCCATCTGAGAAAGGATCCGAAGAATTACAATAATTAAGCCTGAGATAGGTTGGGGAAAAACAGGCCCGGAGTTGTAATTTTGGTCTCTTGTAAGCCAAGACCAACTGGGGAAAACTGGGAAAGCAACATCTGAAGCTCACCCGATTACCCCTGAGGCCGCGATGGATATCTCCACTGTAAATAAGGCCATGATTGGCGGATGAAGAAATATCAGGAATCTGTAGGTAATGGCACCTACGGATAGAGGGTTAGAAAAGTCACGTTGTGGTGGCATTGGAAGATGTTCAAAGTAGCGAAGGAACGGGAGAGTTGCGAAGAATGGGGTTGTGAAGATGGAGGTAGGGAGGGAGAGAAGGAACAGGAAGTGAATCAGTGTCCATTGAGGTTTAGTCTATGCAATATATTCTGAAATGGCTTCAAGTGTTTCTGAATTCCAAAGATGTATGGGAACCATATTGGAGATAGGAGGAGGAGGGTGAGGAAAGATTGGGAACAGTAAAATATGAGGACTGTACCAAAGTAGAGGGGGAGGGAAATGTGTAAGGGACTGGAGATGAAGTGTGGGGGGGGACAGAAGAGGTAGAAGAAGAAACCTGGGAGGGGTGACAGAAGAGGGACGGAAACTTGGGAGGGGACGGGGGTGGAGGCATAGTACTGAGGAGGAGGGTGAATCTCCCACACTTGTAAATAGAGCCAGAGAGGAGGGGAAGAAACTAGGTTACAGAGACTGGAAAGGTAACGTTGTGGAGGTGGAAGAAGGGAAGGAAGGGGGAAGAAGATTTGAGCAATTGTGGATTTTTTGGACTTCTGAGTAGAGGGGCGATTGGTTTTAGGTGGTCGTACGACAGTCTTGTCGATACTGGGGCTTGTGAGGAAGGACGCGAAGATGTGAGGAACAGCACTGAGTTGTAGTCGGGACGTCTGAGCCAAGGACAGCAAAAAGGATTAGATGCCATAGTGGCTATGGGAGGGGTAACAACCGGAGGAGGGCTGCAGAAGATGGGACCCCAGAAGTGGGGGGACGTTGGAAACACGAGAATAAGAAACACGGGTATTGTCTACTTGGAGGCGGAGATGAGTAATGCCATAGGGGATAAGGGAGACCTCTGCTCTTGAGGGCAACGAGATTTCACGTTCATTTAAGGTAGACCTGGAAACGGCGGTGGTACTACAGGGTGAGCTTCATTACAATTAAGGGCAAGTGGAGGTTGACTGCAAGATTTTTTAGAATGGTTGTCGGAACCACAGTAAAAAACTGGGGCATTCGGCCATAGAGTCTGCAATATTTCGCTGGGTGTCAAACGCCAGCAATTTCTACATTGTTGCCGGGTGTAGGTAATCACCTTTCGAACTTGTAATGTAACCGTGTCCCGCGACATATACAGAGGACGGGTGTTCTTCGGCTGTCAAAGTTAAACGAGCCACATTGCAAGGGTAACGTCTCGCCCCGGGCAGGGGAGGACATAAGTGGTTCTACTTTGAGGATTGGGAGATCTGGAGTTCCCAGCTGTTCAAAAAATATCATTGCCACTGACTGGGAAATTTCTGTTGGACTATGGTTTGGGGCAGAATGACAGTACCACTACAGAATTTGAGAGAAAGATGTTTTTCATAGTCGATAGGGAGTTAGAGTATCGATATTCGAAAGGACGAGAAAGATCATGAGCTTGGGTAGCATTCTGGACAGGGACGAGCGCGTGTTTTGTTTAATTTTTTTGTACCGCTCTTGAGGAGCGTGTTGAGAATGAAATATCTCTGCAACAGAGCAGGGGAGCGCTTTGGCAATATATGGTCAGAAAGGTAGGCAGAAGAAGAAGTTGGATCTTAAAGTAAGAATTTATTTTTAGTCCATTGTGTGAGTCCGGAAACTGAGGTGGGAGGGAGTGCTTGACGTGTCGGTCGTTTCCGAGTAGAATGGGAAGGTAAGACGGAGCATCATCAGGAGAGATTGACGTTGGCGTTTAGGAGTAGGACGGAGTTGGTTCCGGCAGGAACATGTGTGGGCGATTCGAAAATTGCCGTACCGTAGAGGGAGAAGCCGGGGAGCATAGTCAAAAGGGACTAGCGGAGTTCAGACAAATCGAAAGGGTTCAGTCGAAAGCCCCGGGTACCTGAAGCGGGGTGAGGAAACGCACCTGCAAGAGGTACAGGGGGCATCAGGAGTGTCTGAAAGAAGTGTCTAAAAACAGGCGGGTCAGAATGGGGTGCGGTATCAAGATGGGGCCCGGGGTAGTGGTTTCATGGACTAGGGCTGCCATGGTAGGTTAATCTTTGCTTTTTGTTTTAAGAAAAAAAAGAAAAAGAAGAAAAGAAAAATAAAAATAAAAAAGATAAAAAAAAAGGGGGGAGCGGGAGGAATTAAGTTCCCAGGAGGAAATGATAAAGGGGGGGGGGGCCGGAAATCCCCCTCCGCGCCCAAGGAGGACTCGACACCGCTAGTAGCGCAGATGCAGCTAGGAACCGTGCCATACCCTACCTTCATGCCAGTAAACCAGCAATCTGGGATAGCAACCTCACATCTGCCGAGCTACCTCGGTGGACAAAAGAGTGGGCGGCGGATATCCGACACAAAGCACCACCTCCTTTCAGCACCACCCCCGGAAATCCGAAAGGTGGCTTCCAGAGAGATTACACCCGTCGCCCAAAAGGACACCCAAAGCCACTCCGGGAACCGGAGAGGGATAGGGACATCCCTACGGCAATCCAGATCCACGGCAAAACTACGCCACCGCCAAGAAACCTCAACGGATTGGGATGGACCCGTGTCCTTTCCCTACCTAGGAACTAGCGCGCCTGTGGGAGAAATCACGAAGGCTAAAAAGAGGAAGGGCAAAAGGGAGGGGTGAGGATGAGGAGGAGGAATGGAAAAGGGGGGATGGGGAGGTGGATAGGGAGGAGGGGGAGAAGAGACGGAGAATGGGGGGTAATTAGGTTCAGGTCAGAGGAAGAAGACCGACAGGGCTAATTCCTCAGACCAAGAGCCTCTTCACCACGCCAAGGAGCCCCCCTTGAAGAGGTCATGACGAAAAGCACCTTGAAATTGAGCTCAAAGTAGCGGAAATGTTCGATTTTTGCCGATGTTCAATGAACTGTGTAAGTCAAGTTGGTTAATTTTATTAAGTGTATTCTAACCTAACCACTCTGTAATTAGGCAAACTCAGTAATCCGGCACACTACAGGTCCCAATGATGCCGAATTTCTGATGGAGCACCTGTACCACAATGACAAGGTTTAGGTTCTCGATCTTTACTGCCAAAACTTCAACTACATCATTTGAGATGTTTAGTAGTTCTGTGCAAATGAAGCAACTCTAACATATAGGCCAACCCCTCCGCCCCCCCTTGTTGCCTGTTTAGTCTGTCGCATCGGAACAGGTTGTAACCTGGGATCCATATTTCGTTGTCATAATGATCCTTTATGTGGTCTCTGTGAATGCTGCAAACATTGCATATGACTCCATGAGCAGTCCCTTGATGTGAGGAATTTTGTTGTTTTTTGACAGCTTTAGACCCTGTATGTTTGCAAAGACAAATGTCATATTGGTGGAATTTAGGGGGGTTTCATTTACTGGCTCTAATATCTGTTGTTCTGGGGTAGAGGCCAATGTCCGTGCCTCTGCTCCAGAAGTATTTTCAGGTGGTGTAGGACTATTGTCATTTCTTGCCAGTCTTTTTTCCTTTCTAGCCCTAAAAAACCTCTGTCCCTGGAGAGGTTGAGGTTCCTCTCTTTTGTTTCCCATAGTTTGGCTGGTCTGTGTCTTCTAGTCCCCTTGAGATGATATGCCTGGCAGTGTGCATTGTAGCATTTTCTTTCATGGATTGATGAGTGACACATTTCTGGGTGAAATAAGTTGCAAGAAAGGAAGTTGCACTCTCTTGTTGTCATGTGGGTGCAGCATTTTTTGGGATGGTCAAAGGTGCATGTCCCACCTGTTTTACCAGATATACCGTGCGTGCAGATACCCAAGGCATAGTATTTACATAGATTGTACTTCTGTTTGCTAGGATTTATTGTAGCTGCATTCACTGCTGGAGCATTTACTTTTCCTGTTTCCTCAATATCTTTTACCCCTGTATGGACATCAGTGCTTCCACCAGGTTTTGCTGGTAGTGTGTCGACACTATTACCTGAGGCCTCATCCCATTTTGATCCATCTCCAGAAGTATCTCTATTTTGAACCTCTGTGGACTGAATAAGGTTGTCTTCAGTGTCCTCCAGGACACCACTAGTACTCTCACGAGCTCTATCTTCTAATACTTCACTAGGACCCTCTGGAGCACTTTCCTCCAGGACAACACTAGCACCCTCAGCACTGTCTTCCAGGACAGCACTAGCACCCTCAGGAGCAGGGCCGGATTAAGAAGTCTCCGGGCCCTAGGCTAGGCTACTCAGATTGGCGGGGCCCCTTTGAGTTACGGGTAAGCGAAGCGACCCCTTCCAGCTTGGGGGGGGGGGGGGGGTCGGTGTGAGCCTGTTGAAGGTCTAATTAAATACATTCTGGCTATTTAGATTAAATTTAATAGGGAAAGTACATCAAGACAACCAAAACCATTTACCAACAGCCATTATAACTATCTTGTTAAATCATGCATTTTAAAGAGAATAAACTCAAGACAGCATAGTATTACTAGATTAGGCTATTAAAGTAGTGACATCATGTACCTATTATATTCAGCATAACCACTACAGCACTATTATTCCCTTTATAAATCACTGACCATTATTGTTATCATTGCATCATGCATAAGACTATCAAATCATATAAACTACAGAAAATTGGAGAGGATTCTCCCATACTCACCCATTAGCGGGAAAACACAGCTGTTCTGATGTAAACAAAGGCGTGTTGAGTGTTGCCATCTATGGTTAGGTTTATTTATTTTTATTTTATTTTATTTCATTATTTATTTTTGTTTTGATTAATTTTTAAAAATCAATTTTACTCTCCAAACACTTGAACTTTTTAGGTAGGGACACCTTTGCACTTGCACCATGTGCGCAGTCTTGGATGAGCCCCTGAACCCCTTGGACCGCGGGGCCCCCAAATGCGCGGGGCCCTAGGCAAATGCCTAGTTTGCCTATGCGGTAATCCGGCCCTGCTCAGGAGCACTTTCCTCCAGGACAACACTAGCACCCTCAGCACTGTCCTCCAGGACAGCACTAGCCTCCTCAGGAGCACTCTCCAAGACAGCCCTGTCCCCACCATCCATCTTTTTTACCCAGCTGTCATACCATGCTGACATGTCTTTCAAGAAGGACGTTTTATTGGTGTTCTTGTCTTTTAATATAGATGTCATTTCCTCATACAGGTGTATCTCGTTTGGGCAAACCCAAAAACATCTCTGTGAGTTTATGTCAAGTGTGGTCACTAGTTTAAAATCCCTGCATATACTGTGGGACCACTGACCACACAGATGGCAAGCAATCCAGGCCTGTCGTCATCCTTTGCCCTTTCTGCAGACTACACAGATCTTCATGGTAGTGGTCCTCTTACAATACTGGACAACTCTCTTAGCTAGATAGTATATAATTCCCCAATGCCCTTTAATTTTTTTAACATTTCTTCTGATTTGGCTTTAATTCCAATGAAACCGTCTAAGTCCACCCAAATCCGGTTTTATTTCTACAAAAAGCGTTTGAATTCTCCTGAATCCACGAACTGGAAGAATCCAGTCACTGTATATCTTTTTTTCTAATAATTACCTTAACAGTAGATCTGTCTATCTGTATTGTAACTATTTGTTGTATTTAAATTTTTGTACAGTTCTTCCAGTTTGGCTTTATTTCCAACAGAACCGTTTTAATCCGCCTGAATCCAGCGAATCCGGAAGAATCTGGCTAGTGGATCACTGTATATCTTTTTCCTAATAAGCATCTTAACAGTAGACCTGTCTATATGTATTGTAACTATTTGTTGCAGTTTGTGTTTGAGTGTTTGATAGGGTGCGTAGAGCCCCGTCAGTTAGTGAAACCAGTCAGAGGATACATTGGTATCAACGAATCTGTTTGAATCCGGTCGTTGGATGAATCCGGGCAGATTCGGATTAGGCTCACTGGGTGATATTTGACTAGCTCGTGAAAAGGATTACTGGAATAAAATTAAACAGAGTGATATATGTTCAGTTTGATAACAATGGCACACTGACTGTAAATGGTGTGTTGGGCCGCTCAGACGCGTTCGGGACGAATGACTATTACCGTGCTAAATGGCGATCACTGAGCTAATATTTTGATGAAAAAAGTTACAATTTCTGAATGTTACGAAATCCGATGACTACAAAATCTGGTGGTCCACTGTACTGGTCAGAGAGCCCGTCATATGTCCAGGTCGTTGGTAAACGAGTATGTCGCTAAGTGAGGAGATGCTGTATATACAATGTTTAGAGTCTGATTCCCGTATTATTTATTTGTTCAACTGGATATTGAAACTGGGTCTTCATCTTTAATTTGTGTTGCTATTTATTTTTTTTCTTCCTCTGGGGAGATATTTTGAAAAGCAGAGGCTTTCAGCTTCATAAAAAATTGATGATTCTCTACCAGATCTTGTCGGCCAATTTTTTTCATTCTGAAAAGATAAATGATGTTCATGTGTCAGTTAAAAAATGATAATTGGTACCATATTCAGCTTACACAGTGAGTGTCCATAGTTCAGTCTCCAGTATGGGTGGAAACACTGGAGGCATGTTTCTGTAAGACACCTGCTGTCCCTGTTCACCTAGCAGTATCTACCTGGGTGTTAGTTGACTGGTGTGGGTCACATCCTAGGCACAAAATTAACCTAAACTGCCCGAAATGCTCTGCATAACCAGGGGCTTTCTATATAGTATGCCACTAATGTCAGCTAGGACTGTAGAGTTGTATCATGTACTTGTAGAAACAAAGATTATTATTATTATTTTTAATGAGGCAGCTGGTGTAGGAAGATTATAACAAAAAATAAGTGCTAAACCCACAAGGGTCATACAGCGCTGAGGTGTCGGTGTAATGTTTACAAACATGGAATAACTGAAGTATTGTCAACGGTATGGGTAAACTCCAGGTATCCGTACTGACCAGGGCTCTTTCCCAATTGTATAATACTTACAATACGATTATCCTGGTCAGCTCTAATATCCTCATCACCTAGGATTACAAGGAAAACTGTCCAGAACATCAAAGACTTTATCCACTTTCTACAACTCATTGAAGGATCTTGCAAGATACCACCAAGTCATTCACTGTTTGCTTTAGTCACTATAATTTCTTTTTCTTTTTCAATTTTGATTCAGTTAGCTTAACTAAACTTCATACTTTCCTATTTATTTAAATAAACTTACCTTTTTGTCACGTATATCCTTTTCTGATTATTAACTGTATTTACATATTTTTCTAGATTTTTTCATAAAGCAGGGAACTCATATATCAACAACATTCTGGGTTCCATTCTTCACATGGCACTTGGAATATAATAGTTGGGTGTACATGTTCACTTTATGCATGTATAAACTAACCCCCCCTTCCCCTGACATTTCTTTGGTAGAGATTGGTTGGGGTGAGGAAGGCACCTAGCTGCTCATGCATACGTGGAGGTTACCTGTAGCTGCTTCCAGGGGTCACTGCCACTTCAGTCTGGTCCCAGACCAGACCTCCTGGTTGCTGGCCTGACTGATCAAGCTGTTGGTGCCAGCCACCCACGGTCCAATGCATGCACCACAACCCAGTTGATCAGGAACTATTTTGAGGAATCTGTGTGGGACCTCAACCAACACATTCCCTCATACACTCACCACTACACTACATACTCACCCTTTCCTACACCCTACTTACCACCCCTACATATATGTATTGTACTGTACTGTACTGTAGCTCACTTCAGTTTAATTAACCCTTTCAGGGTTCGTCCCATATATGTACAGCTTGAGAGCCAGTGATGGTCCCGTATTTATACGCCAAAATTCTAGCACCTTCAAATCTGGTGGAAGAAAGCTGGTAGGCCTACAATCATTGCAACCAATCATTGCCAATCATTGCAACACTTTAACAAATCCATCGAATCCTCTACCTTCCCTACAGTTCTCAAAATAGCGAGGGTCACCCCGATACATAAAGAAGTAGATCAAACAGACTTGAATAACTATAGGCCAATATCCAACTACACCCTCTCTCTAAAATCTTCGAAAAATTAATTCATCGGCAAATCTATTCCTACCTCATCTCCCACAACATACTCAACCCCCTGTCAGTTTGCGTTCAGGCCTAATAAAAATAGGAATGAAGCTATTATACACATGCTAGAACAAATATACACTGCACTCGAGAAAAAAGAAGTCCCATTGGGATCGTCATTGATTTATGTAAAGCTTTTGATACAGTTGACCATGATTTGCTGCACATAAAATTATCATACTATGGTATAAGAGGGCACTCCCTCAACTACCTAAAGTCATACCTCAGCAACAGAAGCCAATATGTGTACACAAATGGAGCAAACTCTTCCACACAGCCAATTACAGTTGGTGTCCCACAGGGAAGTGTCCTTGGCCCTCTTCTCTTTCTCATTTACATAAATGACCTACCAAATGCATCACAACTACTCAAACCCACACTATTTGCAGATGACACTACATATGCCTTCTCTCACCCAGCCCAGTCATGCTAGCCAATACTGTAAATACCGAATTACAGAAAATACAGTGGACCCTCGACCAACGTCTAACGCTAAATCCAACTAGTGATACATTTTAACGCAAAAATTTTGCCTCGACTAGCGCTAAAAAACTCGACCAACACGGTTCATTCCGCTGAGACGCGTCTACTTGTGGCCAGTGTTTACAAGTCAGCCAGCCACTGCGGTCCCATCCAAACATACAATCAGAACATTTCATATTATCACAGCGTTTTTAGTGATTGCATCTGCAAAATAAGTCATCATGAGCCCCAAGAAAGCTTCTAGTGCCAACCCTACAGCAAAAAGGGTGAGAATTACTATGGATATGAAGAAAGGGATCATTGCTGATATGAAAGTGGAGTGCGTGTCTCCGAGCTGGCCAGGTTGTACACAAAACCCCAATCAACCATCGCTACTATTGTAGCCAAGAAAACTGCAATCAAGGAAGCTGTTCTTGCCAAAGGTGCAACTATGTTTTCAAAACTGAGATCACAAGTGATAGAAGATGTTGAGAGACTGTTATTGGTGTGGATAAATGAAAAACAGATAGCAGGAGATAGCATCTCTCAAGCGATCATATGTGAAAAGGCTAGGAAGTTGCATGAGGATTTAATTAGAAAAATGCCAGCAACTAGTGGTGAT
Organism: Cherax quadricarinatus; assembly: GCF_026875155.1. Lineage (NCBI taxonomy): Eukaryota > Metazoa > Arthropoda > Malacostraca > Decapoda > Parastacidae > Cherax > Cherax quadricarinatus. The sequence goes on along the minus strand of NC_069458.1, from coordinate 13,841,627 downwards.
GTGAGTGAATTTAAGGCCAGCAAAGGTTGGTTTGAGAGATTTAAGAATCGTAGTGTCATACATAGTGTGATAAGGCATGGTGAGGCTGCCAGTTTGAACCAAAAAAGCAGCTGAAAAATATGTGCAGGAATTCAAGGAGTACATAGACACTGAATAATTGAAACCTGAACAAGTGTTTAATTGTGACACTGACAATGTTGTGAAACACTTTAGGAAAGTCATAAAGAAACGGGAGGTACAGGCCTCTATGGACAGATATGTTGTGCGACAGAGGTCCAGTGACTCTCAAGCTGGTCCTAGTGGCATTAAAAGAAGAAGGGAAGTAACCCCGGAAAAGGACTTGACACCTCAAGTCCTAATGGAAGGGGAGTCCCCTTCTAAACACTAACACCATCCACAGTCTCCCCTCCTCCCATCCCATCAATCACCACCAGATCTTCAATAAAGGTAAGTGTCATGTAATTGTACATGTCTTCTTCAGTTTGTGTGTATTAAAATTAATATTTCATGTGGTAAAATTGTTTTTTTTTCAATACTTTTGGGTGTCTTGCACGGATTAATTTGATTTCCATTATTTCTTATGGGGAAAATTAACTTGACTAACGATAATTTCAATTAACGATGAGCTCTCAGGAACGGATTAATATCGTTGGTCGAGGGTCCACTGTATCTACCTGGATGGTGATTAACATACTTACTCTCAATATTGACAAAACCTACTTCATTCAGTTTGGAAACAAAACTACAGAGATTCCTCTTGCCTGGAGTTTACCTGGAGAGAGTTCCGGGGGTTAATGCCCCTGCGGCCACCAGGCCTCATGGTGGATCAGAGCCTGATAGACCAGACTGTTACTGCTGGATGCACACAATCCAACGTACGAGCCACAGCCCGGCTGGTCTGATACTGACTTTAGGTGCTTGTCCAGTGCCTGCTTGAAAACAGCCAGGGGTCTATTGGTAATCCCCCTTATGTATGCTGGGAGGCAGTTGAACAGTCTCGGGCCCTTGACACTTATTGTATTGTCTCTTAACGTGCTAGTGACATCCCTGCTTTTCATTGGGGGGATGTTACATCGTCTGCAGAGTCTTTTGCTTTTGTTGTGAGTGATTTTCGTGTGCAAGTTCGGTACTAGTCCCTCTAGGATTTTCCAGGTGTATTTTTTATTTTTATTAGCACACTGGCCGATTCCCACCAAGACAGGGTGGCCCGAAAAAGAAAAACTTTCACCATCGTTCACTCCATCATTGTCTTGCCAGAAGGGTGCTTTACACTACAGTTTTTAAACTAACATTAACCCTTTCAGGGTCCAAGGCCAAAATCTGAAGTGGTGCCCCAGTGTCCAAGAATTTTCAAAAAAAAAATTTTTTTATTTTTTTCTTATGAAATGGTAGAGAATCTTTTTGTGAATGTAATAAAACAAAAAGTACGAAATTTGATGGGAAATTGACGAAATTATGCTCTCGTGAATTTTGATGTGTCAGCGATATTTACGAATCGGCGATTTTGCCGACTTTGACTCCCATTTTAGGCCAATTACATTATTCCAGTCGACCAAATTCTTAGCTATTTCACTAGGATTACTTCTATTCTATCGATTGAGCACAAGAAATCGCCAAGTCAACTGTTTCAACTACAAAATAAAGTGACCGGAAATTGGTAATTTGGCCAATTTAACACAAAGTTCAAAATATTCCAATTTCAAAATAAGATCCAGAATAAACAATGTAGGTATTCCTGGAACTAAACTAACATTTCCTCTGTTCATTAGTTACGTTTTGAGGCTTTACAAATAAATTCCATTTTGATTTTTTATTCACATAATGAATTTTTATTCACACCAAAAAATAGAAGATTTACTGTTATGCAATATTGTAATAATTGTATAAATATCATCACCACATTTATGAATGTATATTAGACCCACCAGCTGGCGTGTATTACATGTGTGAGGTCGTTTGTTTACTCTTGAACATCGGCAAAAATTTAACATTTCCGCCACTTTGAGCTCAGTTTCAAGCCATTTCCAGTGCTAAAACCAATCAAAATTATCTCTATTTCTGTAATATGTCTTCCATTCTATCAAATGAGACCAAGAAATCACAAATACAACTATAAAAAACATACGAAAAAACACTGCAAAGTCGCTGTTTTAATCGAAAATCACGGTCTCAGTTTTTTTCCTCTCATTATACACAGTGTGCTGCAGGATTTGTTTTATGTGGTGCACACATACCACATAGATGTATTCTCTCATATCTAGGCCCAAATTTACCACTCACAGTTTATCAGAGTGAGCTGAGCTCATGACGTAGATCTACGGTTTGGACACTGAACGTAAAGCCGTAGATCTACGGGACAGACCCTGAAAGGGTTAACACCCCTCCTTCACAGTGCAGGCACTGTACTTCCCATCTCCAGGACTCAAGTCCGGCCTGTCGGTTTCCCTGAATCCCTTCATAAATGTTACTTTGCTCACATTCCAACAGCACATCAAGTATTAAAAACAATTTGTCTCCATTCACTCCTATCAAACATGCTCACGCATGCCCACTGGAAGTCCAAGCCCCTCGCACACAAAACCTCCTTTACCCCCTCCCTCCAACCTTTCCTAGGCCGACCCCTACCCCGCCTTCCTTCCACTACAGATTGATACACTCTTGAAGTCATTCTGTTTCGCTCCATTCTCTCTACATGTCCAAACCACCTCAACAACCCTTCCTCAGCCCTCTGGCTAACAGTTTTGGCAATCCCGCACCTCCTAACTTTCAAACTACGAATTCTCTGCATTGTATTCGCACCACACAATGCCCTCAGACATGACATCTCCATTGCCTCCAGCCTTCTCCTTGCTGCAACATTCATCACCCATGCTTCACACCCATATAAGAGCATTGGTAAAACTATACTCTCATATATTCCCCTCTTTGCCTCCAAGGACAAAGTTCTTTGTCACCACAGACTCCTAAGTACACCACTCACCCTTTTCCCCTCATCAATTCTATGATTCACCTCATCTTTCATAGACCCATCCGCTGACACGTCCACTCCCAAATATCTGAATACATTCACCTCCTCCATACTCTCTCCCTCCAATCTGATATCCAATCTTTCATCACCTAATCTTTTTGTTATCCACATAACCATACTCTTTCCTGTATTCACTTTTAATTTTCTTCTTTTACATACCCTACCAAATTCATCCACCAACCTCTGCAACTTCTCCTCAGAATCTCCCAAGAGCACAGTGTCATCAGCAAAGAGCAACTGTGACAACTCCCACTTTATGTGTGATTCTTTATCTTTTAACTCAATGCCTCTTGCCAAGACCCTCGCATTTACTTCTCATACAACCGCATCTATAAATATATTAAACAACCACGGTGACATCACACATCCTTGTCTAAGGCCTACTTTTACTGGGAAATAATCTCCCTCTTTCCTACATACTCTAACTTGAGCCTCACTATCCTCATAAAAACTCTTCACTGCTTTCAGTAACCTACCTCCTATACCATACATCTGCAACATCTGCCACATTGCCCCCCTATCCACCCTGTCATATGCCTTTTCCAAGTCCATAAATGCCACAAAAACCTCTTTAGCCTTATCTAAATACTGTTCACTTATATGTTTCACTGTAAACACCTGGTCCACACACCCCCTACCTTTCCTAAAGCCTCCTTGTTCATCTGCTATCCTAGTCTCCGTCTTACTCTTAATTCTTTCAATAATAACTCTGTAAAGTAAAACGACACAAGTGCAACTAATGAGACATTTATTGTGGCAACGTTTCGCTCTCCAGGAGCTTTATCAAGCCATTACAAACAATACATGGACACAGAGGGTATATAAAGGCTCAGAGTGAGGACCATCAGCCCCGCTCATCTTAAACACTCAGGTGGCCTTCTCAACCGCATCCGTAACCTCTCCATCCGTAACAAGAAACTAAGTAGTTTGGATGTGACTTCCCTCTTCACAAAAGTACCTACCAAAAAAGCCATCGAGGTTCTACGACGTAAAGTCAATCAGGACCTTAATCTTCCTCTACCTCCCGGAGATTTTGTTGACTTAATTGAACTCTGTGTTAATTTCAACTGTTTTTCTTTTTCTTTCAATAACAAGCTCTACAAACAAACCTACGGCATGGGAATGGGGTCCCCCATAAGTGCCGTCCTAGCCAACTTATACATGGAACACCTAGAGTCCGAACACTTCGCCAACATCATCCCTTCAAGCGTCCCTTGGTTACGTTACGTGGACGATGTCCTCGTAATAACTCCAAAACGTTTTGATGTACGGGATCTTCAGGCAAGGCTCAACGCAGTTGAACCGGCGATCCAGTTTACACTAGAAGAAGAGTCCAATGACAAGCTACCTTTCCTCGACATCCTCATTCACAAAGTAGACAACAACCTAATATTTCAAGTTTATCGGAAACCTACCAATAAAAATGATCTCACACACTTCTATTCCAGTCAAGATACCAAGACCAAAAGAGGCATCATCATCGGGTTTTTCCTAAGAGCATACCGAATTTGTAGTCCTGAGTTTCTTGACGAGGAGTGTACATACATTCACCAAACATTCACAGAGTTACATTTTCCTTCTTTTTTCATCAAAGACTGCAAGAAAAGAGCTCTTCAGATCATAAATTCTCCACGCATCAACACCACTCTCAGCAAAGTTATAATTCTTCCCAACAGTCAGGTTGCACTGAACGTCTCAAAAGTACTTTCACATCATCACAAGATTGTGATGATGGTTTTCCTCGAATACAAGCAGCTATATCTCCAGCTTAAGGCAGAATTAATGGAAGCAAGAAGAGAAATTAATTCAATGACTGAAGGGTATGTCACCGATGATTGGATCAATGAATGGATGCTAGTCGGAACTGAAGGGATGAAGATGAATATGAAGAAGGTCCAGGAGGCTGCAACTCTTTTTTCCTTGTTATCAGACAAATGTGAATCGACCATCCATGATCTTCCAACAAAGATAATTGTTAACGACACAATGAAGCCAGCCAATGAAGACATCCCAGCAAAGACCATCTTTACTAACACTGTCGAGAACATCAAGCCCATCACCAGTTGAGGTAAGAACATACAGATTAAGTTCGTAGATAGGGCTTTTTGTCTTAGGGATAGGAAGAGGAGGCAGAGGGAGTGTTTTCCTGGGATTGGGAAGAAGGATATTGTTAGCCATCTGGACGACATCATGAGAGGTAATGGGAGCAATGTAGGAGTGAGGACCTGATTAACAGGTATAGGTCAGCAATAGGCATAATTAGGAAGAAGGGTGGGAATCCTGTCATATGTGGTAGCATTTTGCCAAGGAGAAGAGTTGGAAATGAATGGTTGTCCAGGGCAATTAGCATCAACTGCTGGCTGGACAAACACTAAGGAAAATGCAGTAACATTCATTGACAACTGGGACCTCTTCTATGGCAGAAATGACATGTATGCCAAGGATGGGGTTCGCTTATCTAGGTTTGGGGTGGGGGCACTGGACACTGCAGTGGAGGCAGCTGTTAGGGCTTTAAACTAGACATAGTTGGTGGTATGGGCTTTAGGAGGAAAACAGTGGAGTCCCAGTGTAGTAATATTGTGAGTTTCAGGGGAACTAGTACCAGGCAGAATGAGGTGGGTATTGGAAGCCAGTGGCATTAAGTGACAAGGACAGTAATAGGTATAGTGGAAAAACAGAAATGAGCAAGAAGGGTAAAGGGAGAAGAGGGTCTTTAAACTTATGTTACACTGATAGTTATAGTGCTAGGAATAAGTTGAAATTAGTTGCAAGTGCAGGAAACATTGATGTATTTGCGATAGTTGAGACGTGGTTTAATACGAAAAATCGGGACATGCCTGCTGAAGTCTCATTCAGGGTTTTAAATTGTTCCAAGTAAATAGAAGTATTATGAAGGAGGGTGGGGTGGCACTGTATCTCTGAGATTACTTGAACTGTTGCAAAAAACGAGTATAAAGTTTGAAATAACACATACAGTGTCTGTCTGGATAGAATTTTCAGAGGGGCATGAAAAATTTATTTTAGGAGTGATACACTGTCCCCGAAACTAAAATAGGGACCAGGGGAGGCTACTTTGGGAGAAAATTATTAATGCCACAAGGCATGATAATGTAATTCTAGAGGACATTAACTTTAGACAGACTGATTGGAATTTCTTGACTGGGAATTTAGAATCGAATGACTTCTTAGAAGTAGTTCAGGATTGTTTTTTGAAGCAGTTTATGACAGACTCTACAAGGGGAAATATCCTGCTTGACCTGGTTCTGGCAAACAAGGAAACCCTTATTAATAATTTAGAAATTACAGAGGAACCTGGCACAAGCAACCACAAATCAATTACCTTGAGCACTGAATGAAAGTATGATAGTAGGGATAACTCAGTAATGTTGCCAGATTTTTGCTTAACAGATTACAATGGGCTAGAGAACACTTATCATCTGTGGACTGGGGTAACAAAGAAAGCTATCCAAACAGCTTTCTAAACACTATACATGCTGCCCAAAAAACATTTATCCCGTATAAAGAAATTAGATCGAATAGAAATGATCAAAAAATGAAAGAATAATAGGCTCAAATATCTCTTAGGGCAGAAGAAAGGAATTTATAGGTGCATCAAAAGAGGTGAGAGACATCTTATGAATCAGTACATTGACATTAAGAGGGACATTAGAAAGCAAAATGGGACTGCAAAATTAAAATTGCTAGGGATTCAAAAACTAACCCAAAAGCATTTTTCCAGGTTTATAGAACAAAAGCTCGAGAAAAGATAGGTCCCCTTAAAAATAGCTCTGGGCATCTTACTGACAAGGAGAATTAAATGTGCTCAATTTTTAATAATTATTTTCTCTCAGTTTTCACTCAGGAACACTAATAATTAGGTTTTATAGTGGGCCTGAAGAAGATGAATTATGTAATATCACAGCCACTATCGAAATGGTTATCAAAGAGATAGACTGATTGAAGCAAAATAAATCCCCAGGACCTGATGAACTTTTTTCAAGGGCTCTTAAGGTGTGCAAGATGGAACATTGTGAACCACTGACTAATATTTTTAATATATCTCTTCAAACAGGTGTAGTGTCTGATATGTGGAAGATGGCCAATGTAATTCCTATTTTTAAAGCAGGAGACAAGTCGTTACCCTCAAATTACTGCCCAACAAGCCCGACCTCAAATGTAGGCAAATTACTAGTCAATTATAGCTTATATCATAAGAAGCCATCTTGATAAGTATAATTTGATTAATGATACTCAGCATGGATTCACGAGGGGCCGTTCCTGCCTAATTTATTAACCTTATTCAGTAAAGCTTTTGAGGTAGTTGATCACGATAAAGAATTCGATTTCGTTTATTTAGATTTTAGTAAGGCTTTTGATAGAGGACTGCACCAGAAACTGTTAACCCGTTAACTGTCCAAACGTAGATCTACATTCTCTCACCCAGACTCCGAACATTTTGAAAAAAAAAATCTTTTTTTTTCATAGAAATAAAGAGTGCATTTTTCTATGCCATAGAATTTTTTTTTTTTAGGGTCAGTACTTACCGAGATATATGTAAGCCCACGAAGTTGGCACTTGACGATCACCTGACAGCAACAAGGAGTGCTGCTGCTTGCAGAAATTCTAAATATTTATCATTTTTTTTTTCCATTTGGTTTTAATTTTCTTAGGTTTTATGGTACGATAATTATGTTTTATAGTAATTCTTTTGATTTCATGGCCAACTGTTGTTTATACAGAAATATATAATATTATAATCATACTATTAGAAACTCACATGTACACATTGATAGGTGATTTTGCACACCTGGCTGAATCACATTCTATTATCTACAACTATATACAGTGCACAAGTATTTACATGTCCAACTTATGTTTCTAGTACTCCATGATTGTATGATACTCCATAAAGCATGGATTCATACAGAGTGCCACCCAACATGGGTGACACACAAATCATGTGTCCTTCCACTGTTGGGGTCATTTTGTGGTGGTAGCACACACAACACACTTTTCTGTGAATGCTTTTTCTTTGGGGTAGGTGGTACTGGTATCAGGTAGTGACAGTTAGGGATGATTTGGTCTGGCACTTTCCCCACTGGGTGTGGTTGTGGTTGGGGGACATGTCGCTGCTGAGGGGCAGGCACAGGTGTGATACCATACGTTTTTGCTATCTGTTTTATGACATTCTGGGAGAATTCTGCAAAACGTTGTCGTTTTCCAGTCTTTACTTTGTACATATTGAATGCATTGAGCACTGCAATGTCTACAAGGTGGAAAAACACTTTTATATACCACTTGCTACTCCTACATACACAGTCAATGAACCCTATCATCATGTCACACTTGTCGACTAGTCGCATATTGTTTGTATAGCAGACGACAACAGCTAGCTTGACAATATGCTCATTGGTGCCCTGGTTCACTTTGTCTGTTTGCACCATCTTATTTCTGTGGATGGTTGACAGCAATGTCATGTCCCGTTTGTCATGCCATGTCAGTGACATGATGTCATTGGCATGAAACGCTTGCGCTGCTCCGTCAGCACTGCCTCCACTGAACCTTGGCATAAATTTTCTATTTCTTCTCACTGTTCCACATATATCAGATTTGTTCACACGTAGGAAATCAGCGAGCATACATCTTGTATACCAGTTGTCTGTGTACAATGTATGACCCTTGCCCAAACTCAGTCATAAGTCAGATGGAACCTGTAATGGAAATAGAATCCGTTCCAGACACCCAAAAGTATTAAACAAAATAATTTTTTTTACATGAAATATACATTTCCCTACACAAAAACGAATAGGATATGCAAAATAAACAATAATTAAATGCCACTTGCCTTTATTGTGGAGTTGTTGATGAGTGATGTGCCAGCAGCAGGGGAGATTGAGGTCTTTTACTGTTTGGAAGGGGAATCCCCTTCCATAAAGACTTCAGGTATGTGTACTAAGTCCTTTGGTGGGGTTACCTCCCTTTTTGTTTTTTTAATGCCACTAGGACTAGCTTGAGAGTCACTGGACCCCTGTCACACAAAATATCTGTCCAGAGAGCTCTGCTTCTCACGTGCCCTTAGGATTTCCCTAAAATGGGACACAAGAGTGTCATTGTACATGTTGCCAATACAGCTTGCAACAGCTGTGACAGCATAAAATTCATCCATAAATGATTGCACCTTTGTAAACATTGTACACATTTCCCTAATCCTTGATGAAGTCATCTTCCTCCATCTCTCTTCCTCCTGCTCTGAAGTACATTCCTGAGATGTGATCTGTTGCTGTTGCACCTGAAGCTCTTGCAGGTCTACAGTCGTTAGTTCTTCCTTGTCATTCTGCACCAACTCTTCCACATCCTTGCCACAAACCTCCTACCCCAAGGACTTCCCCAATGACACAATGGATTCCACTACTGGCATAGGTGCCTGAGGGTTAGCCCCAAACCCTTCAAAATCCCTCTCTTGTACACATTGTGGTCACAGATTCCTCCAAGCAGAGTTCAAAGTCCTGGTAGTCACTCCCTCCCAAGCATTACCTATAAGGTTTATGCAACTGAGGATATTGAAGTGATCTTTCCAAAACTCTCTTAGGGTCAACTGAGTGTCTGAGGTCACTTCAAAGCACTTTTGAAACACTGCTTTGGTGTAGAGTTTTTTGAAGTTTGAAATGACCTGCTGGTCCATGGGCTGGGGGGAGAGTTGTATTAGGAAGCAAAAACTTCACTTTCACGAAGCTAAACTCCCCTGCAATTTGCTCTTGCAAGTCGTGAGGATGAGCAGGAGCATTGTCCATTACCAGGAGGCACTGAGTGACAATTTCTTTTCCTGGAGGTAATTTTTCACAGTGGGGCCAAACACACCATAAAACCTGTCCAAGAAAAATACCCTAGTGACCCATGCCTTACTGTTTGATCTCCACAGCACACACAAATTACCCTTGATGATATTGTTTTCCTGAACACACTGGGAGTTTCCAATAAAGGCTTCACTTTGCAATCACCAGTAGCATTACTACACAACATTAATGTCAGCCTGTCTTTCACAGGCTTATGTCTTGGGAGTGCCTTTTCCTCCTGAGTAATGTAGGTCCTGTTTGGCATTTTCTTCCAAAACAGGCCTGTTTAGTCACAATTAAACACTTGTTCAGGTTTTAAGTTTTCAGTGTCTATGTATTCCTTAAAGCCCTTCACGTATTATTCAGCCGCTTTTAGTCTGAACTGACAGCCTCACCATGCCTTACCACACTGTGAATGCCACTATGATTCTTAAATCTCTCGATCAGCCTTTGCTGGCCTTAAATTCATCAATATCATCACTATTTTGAGGCATTTTCTTAACGAGATCATCATGCAACTTCCTTGCCCTTTCACACTGTCTCCTGATAATTGTTTATCGTTTATCCATACCAACAACAGTCTCTCTACCTCTTCAATTATTTGCAGTCTCCGTTTTGAAAACATACTCACACCTTTCGCAACAACAGCTTCCTTGACTGCCTTTCTGTTTGCCAAGATAATAGTGATGGTTGAATGGGGTTTGTTGTATAGCCTTTCCAACTCAGACATATGCACTCCACTTTCGTATTTTTCAATGACCTCTTTCTCCATTTCCATCGTAATTCTCACCCTTTTTACTAGAGGCTTGGCACTAGAAGCTTTCTTGCGGCCCATGGTGGCTTATTTACCAGTTACAAGCACTAAAAACACTGAAATCATAGAAAATATATCGCAGGTACACTTGGAATTGACCACAACGGTTTGTAAACAATGGCGCACTGAGTCTTGGAGTGGCTAGGCCAACTCCAGCCACATGGGTACATTCGGGACGAACGTGTCCATGCGCCCGTTGGTAGAACCATTTTTTTATGCCAAAGAGCGCCGTTAAACAAATTTGGCGTTACTTGATGCCGCCATTGGTCGGGGGTCCACTGTACAGTGGACCCCCAGTTCCCGATGCTATCGGTATCCGATAAATCCGGTAGCCGATGCATTTGATAGAAAAAAATTTGCCTCGCTTCCCGATACAAAACCCGGTATGCGATACGATGCGTACGAGACGTGTCCACGTGTGGCCTGAACTGCCCCGTGTGTGCCAGTGTTTACAAGCCAGCCAGTGTGCGTGCATCTAAGCATACATTCGGTACATTCCATATTATCCATATTATCACTGTTTTTGGTGTGTGTTTAGTGCAAAATTAAGCCACCATGGGCCCCAAGAAAGCTTCTAGTGTCATCCTTGTGGTAAAAAGGGTGAGAATTAGTATGGAAATTAAGAAAGATTTTGAAGGGTTTGGGGCTAACCCTGAGAAGCCTATGCAGTTTGATGGATCCATTGACCTACTTCAAAAATTAAGGAATGGTGCAAAGTGATTGAACTGCAAAACTTTAGGAGATGAAAATCACTAACAACAGCTATTCAAGGTGTGCTGGTGGATATAATTGCAGCAAGATGGCATTTAGACAAATCTTAAAGGAATGGCACTGAGGTCCAGTGACTCTAAGCTAGGTCCCAATGTGGATTAATAGAGAAGGGATAAGTAACCCCAGAAATAGACTGACAACCTTATGTGTTGGAATGGAATTCCCATTCTAAACACTAAGAATCATCAACTCTCTCCTCCCATCCAATGAATAACACCAGAGTCCAATAAAGGATAGTGTCAGTAACTAGGAGTTTTTGTCATTGTGTATTAAAGTTAATATTTCATGTGGTAAAAGAATTTTTTTTTCATACTTTTGGGTGTCTTCCATGGTTAATTTGATTTCCAAGTATTTTTATGGGTAGAAACTGATTCGCTTGTCCTAATTTTGGTTTACGATGAGCTCTCAGAACGGATATATCTTAACCGGGTCAAACTGTATTTAATTCTCACTGTCTCGTATGTAAATATATGTATTTTTTTGTACTTTTGTTGATGAAGGTCCGCCGATACAAATCGGCAATCATTATTCGGTTCCCTTCAGTTATTCCAGCACTAATTTTGGCTTAGCATAATTTCAAATTTCCAGGGTTGCCACACCAACCTGTGTATTTGTTTGGTGGTGCTATTTGCTGCATAAGTATTTTCAAATTTCTTTTCTCTAATTTTTTTGTTTTAACTGTTTACTTTTAGCCCTAGCCATGGTTCCAATGAATAAAAGAAATGTTTCTCATTATGTAAAGCACCTACACAGTACATTATCCATTAAAGATAAGGTGGCTTTGAAGCCACTGTCGGTTGCCATGAGCTCAGTCTCATGAAGCAGGAGAATATGCTTTATTATTACGCTAATATCAACAGAGTGACTTCAAGAGTGTATCAGTCTGTAGTGGAAGGAAGGCGGGGTAGGGGTCGGCCTAGGAAAGGTTGGAGGGAGGGGGTAAAGGAGGTTTTGTGTGCGAGGGGCTTGGACTTCCAGCAGGCATGCATGAGCATGTTTGATAGGAGTGAATGGAGACAAATGGTCTCTAATACTTGACGTGCTGTTGGAGTGTGAGCAAAGTAACATTCATGAAGGGGCTCAGGGAAACCGGCAGGCCGGACTTGAGTCCTGGAGATGGGAAGTACAGTGCCTGCACTCTGAAGGAGGGGTGTTAATGTTGCAGTTTAAAAACTGTAGTGCAAAGCACCCTTCTGGCAAGACAGTGATGGAGTGAATGATGGTGAAAGTTTTTCTTTTTCGGGCCACCCTGCCTTGGTGGGAATCGGCCAGTGTGATAATAAAAATAAAAAAATCAACACTACAGCTTATTTGCCTATCACAATTGATCTAATATGACATAATAAACAATATAAATAACATAAAACATGTTAAATACTCCAGAATGAATAATATTTGTAATAACACCGAGCAGTTCGACGGAGGTATGAAGAGGATATTGTTATGCAGGGTTCTGCATGACATCGTAATGTACATATAGTGGAGAAGTGTGTCATAATAGTATGAATATTATAATTGTAAAAAATAATTTTACAATTCATAATGTGCATTTGGGGGTACTGTAAAGTACTCTAACTGTAATTATAAAAAAAATCCTGCTAGGGATTTATTTTCCAAGGGTGTTTGGGTACGCGGAGTAAGCGTGGCTTGGGGCAGTCACATGGGGTCAGCATGGTGTGGAGGCTGGCATCGGAGATGCTGTGTATTTAAGCTAAGTTTGTAGTTGTGTACTCCTTTTGTTTAGCTAACCCAAGCCATAGGCTCTTCTATGGCTTACCTGTATGCCCACCTAGGCTCTGACATGGTCAGGGTGCTGTGGGATGAGTGAGGACATAAGAAATGGGATTGGTAGTGGAGTTGTGACGGCCTGGCGCTGACTAGGCCTAGTGGTTATGGTGGCTGGACCTCCAGCCAGCTGTTTCTTGTGTACCCTCATTTGGGCATTTAGGATTAAGGTGTCTCTAGAGTGTGTATATAGTGTTATGTTGAATAAATATATTTTCCTAACTGGGATTTTTGCCTAACCCTCTGTTAACCAACCCACTGAAGTAACACACACTGGTTTAGCGCTTTCTGTTTTGACTGGGATAGCCCTGGGTGGCCTGTTTATGCTTGAGATGTGTGTAACTTTTACCTTTGCCCTTAGACAAGGCTCAAGCCCCCAGCTATCCCACATTTCTGCGTAATAATATGGTATACAAATACCATTCTCATATCCCTGTCTTGGTGGTTTATATTAGAGAAAATGGAGTGTAGCACAGGGCTAACTGTGATATACACTCGTACTGCACCATAAACCTAAAACAAAAAAGTTATTTTCTCTATATAGATTATCACACATAGCAGCGTATGTGTAGAGAGCCTAGGATAACCCCAAAAAAGTCAACGTGGCTTATTTTTAGCACCTGGCCTGGGTTAGCCACATATGATTTTTGGTAAATATTCGATTCCCAGCCAGGATAGAAACATTAGGCGTGTTTCTTTACACCTGTCGTCTGTGTTTACACATCAGTAAATGTGTACCTGGGTGTTAGCTGACTAGTGTGGGTTATATCCTGGGACATAGACCTAATTTGCTTGAAATACTCAGCATAACAAGCGGCTTTCTATACAGTAGTATGTCACTGATGTCACCTAGGCCTGTATACCTTGTACATGTACGTGTAGTAAATAAAGATATTATTATTATTATTATTATTATTATTATTATTATTATTAAGCTGTTGTATTCTGAGCGCCTCTGCAAAAGCAGTGATGGTGTGTGAGTGTGGTGAAAGTGTTGAATGATGATGAAAGTATTTTCTTTTTGGGGATTTTCTTTCTTTTTTTTGGGTCACCCTGCCTCGGTGGGAGACGACCGACTTGTTGAAAAAAAAAAAAAAAAAAAAAAATTAGTATTATTATATTTATTATATTATTTTCTCAGTTGTTTGTTGGGTTATCTTATTCAAACTTGGGCAATGTATGATGGAAAGATACTTCTTCACATACACCAAAAATGAAAGAAATCAGACTATAAATAGCGGAGTTCACTTCTCAGCCATTAGCAGTCGCTTAGCGGTATATTTTTGTATGGTTGTTACGGTTATATTCTCATTTTTTCAGTCTCATTTGATAGAATGAAAGATATATTACAGAAATAGATATGATTTTGATTGCTTTTATAATAAAAAGTACCTTGAAATTGCACTCACAGTAGCGAAAATGTTCTATTCTTTAGCGAAGCTCAAGAGTAAACAAATGACATCACCGTCCAATACCTGTCCGCCTGCTAATACAATACATAGTCAAGAATGGCTTGACATTATTTATACAATTATTACAATAATGCAGCAGTCTGCATAACAGTAAATCTTCTATTTTTTAGTGAATAAAAATTCCAAATGAAAAGAAAGAGTAATATAAGAGGGGCCTGTAGCTGTGACTAATGAACAGAGAAAATGTTATTTTAGTGCCAGGAATGTCTGCATTGTTTATTCTGGATCCTGTTTTGAAATTGGCATCTGTTGAAATTTGTGTGAAATCGGCCAAATTGCCAATTTCTGACCACTTTATTGGGTAGTTGAAATAAGTGAATGGGCGGTTTCTTGTACTCAGTTGACAGACTAGAAGTAAATAAGTTTATTCAGGTATACACAAATACAGTTACATAGATTATCATACATAGCAGTGTATGTATAGAGAACCTAGGATAATCCAGAAAAGTCAGACAAAGTGACTTATTTCCAGTACCTGGCCTGGGCTTGCCATATATGATTTTTTGGTAAATATTTTTTTTTCTCGGTTGTTTGTTGGGCTATCTCATTGCAACTTGGACAATGTATGATGGAAAGATGCTTCTTAATGTACAACAAAAATAAAAAAGATGGACGATAAATAAGGGAGTTAACTTCTCAGCCATTAGCCGCCTCTTTGCAGTATATTTTCGTATGGTTTTTATGGTTGTATTCTCATTTTTTTGGACTCATTTGATAGAATGGAAGATATATTACAGAAATAGACATGATTTTGATTGCTTTCACGACGAAAAGTACCTTGAAATTGAGCTCAAAGTAGCGGAAATGTTCGATTTTTGCCGATGTTCAATGAACTGTGTAAGTCAAGTTGGTTAATTTTATTAAGTGTATTCTAACCTAACCACTCTGTAATTAGGCAAACTCAGTAATCCGGCACACTACAGGCCCCAATGATGCCGGATTTTGTGATGGAGGACCTGTACTTTTATGTGGCTGGAATGGATTAATTGAATTTATATTATTTCTTATGGGAAATATTGCTTCAGTTTTCATCGAATTCGGTTTTCGTCAGACTTTCTGGAACAAGTTAATGACAAAAACCGAGGTTTTTGATAAATATGAGGTTCTGAAGCTCGGGAGTGTCCATAATCCTAGCACTTATCAATTAAATTATGTAGAACTTAGCCATACAGATTGCAAACAGGATTTGGGGGTTACGGTACACAGCAACCTTAAACCAAGACAGCAGTGCGTACGTATGCGTAATTAGGCAAATTGATTACTGGGATTTATATCAAGAAGTGTAAGCAAAAGAAGTCCAGCAGTTTTACTACAGCTTTATACATCATTAGTAAGGCCTCACCTAGATTACGCAGCTCAGTTCTGGTCTCCACATTGCAGAATGGATATAAATTCGTTAGAAAACATTCAGCATAGAATGACTAAATTAATACATAGCATTAGAAATCTTCCGTATGAAGAAAGATTGAAGTCCCTTAAATTACATTCACTTGTAAGATCAGGAATGAGGGGAGTCATGATTGAAGTGTATAACTGGAAGATGGATATTAACCCTTTGAGGGTTTTGGTCGTACTAGTACGTCTTACGCGTAGGGGTTTTTGACGTACTAGTACGCATAAATTCTAGCGGCCTCAAATCTCGCAGGAAAAGGCTGATAAGCCTAGATGTGAGAGAATGGGTCTGTGTGGTGGGTGTGCGCAGTAGGAAAAAAATCTGGGACCCAGTGGTGCATTGTGGGAATGCCATCATAGTACACAATTTCCACCGTGCCCTGCGGTAAGAAGTTCCTCACTCCTCGGCGAATTGGGACACTTTTGTTCCCCAGTGACAGTTCTAATACAGATGGAAGTGACAGTGAAGATGAGTTTCAAGGTTCTGGTGAGGTTTTGACCGAAACTAATGACCATAATATGAGTAATAGTGAGGAAAACCCAGACAACCCACAGCCTTCCACCTCTGGTGCTGGGCCGTCGTTCAGTTGTACCAGAATCAAAGAGGAAACTCCTATTTTCCAAAATCCCAGACTCAGATGTGAGCATTGGTGATGATAATGATAGTGATTATGAACTACAAGCTCTTCAAACTTGTTCCAAGAATGGAGGAGGAGGAGGAGGCAGAGGAGGAGGAGGCAGAGGAGGAGGAGGAGGCAAGAGGAGGAGGAGGCAAGAGGAGGAGGAGGCAAGAGGAGGCAGAGGAGGAGGAGGAGGAGGAGGAGGAGGAGGAGGAGGAAGAAGAAGAAGAGGAGGAGGAGGAGGAGGAAGAGGAGGAGGAGGAGGAGGAGGAGGAGGAGGAAGAGGAGGAGGAAGAAGAAGAATACGTTATGATAACAATAATACATAATAATAATACATAATAATAATAATACATAATAATAATAATACATAATAATAATAATAGGTAATAATAATAATATGTAATAATAAAAATAGGTAGTAGGTTGGTAGACAGCAACCACCCAGGGAAGTACTACCGTCCTGCCAGATGACTGTGAAACAGAAACCTGTAACTGTTTTACATGATGGTAGGATTGCTGGTTTTCTTTTTCTGTCTCATAAACACGCTAAGATAACAGGGATATCTTGCTACTCCTACTTACACTTTGGTCACACTTCACAGACACGCACATGCATATATATATATACATACATCTAGGTTTTTCTCCTTTTTCTAAATAGCTCTTGTTCTTTTTTATTTCTTCTATTGTCCATGGGGAAGTGGAAAAGAATCTTTCCTCCGTAAGCCATGCGTGTCGTATGAGGCGACTAAAATGCCGGGAGCAATGGGCTAGTAACCCCTTCTCCTGTATACATTTACTAAAAAAGAGAAGAAGAAAAACTTTATAAAACTGGGTTGCTTAAATGTGCGTGGATGTAGTGCGGATGACAAGAAACAGATGATTGCTGATGTTATGAATGAAAAGAAGTTGGATGTCCTGGCCCTAAGCGAAACAAAGCTGAAGGGGGTAGGAGAGTTTCAGTGGGGGGAAATAAATGGGATTAAATCTGGAGTATCTGAGAGAGTTAGAGCAAAGGAAGGGGTAGCAGTAATGTTAAATGATCAGTTATGGAAGGAGAAAAGAGAATATGAATGTATAAATTCAAGAATTATGTGGATTAAAGTAAAGGTTGGATGCGAGAAGTGGGTCATAATAAGCGTGTATGCACCTGGAGAAGAGAGGAATGCAGAGGAGAGAGAGAGATTTTGGGAGATGTTAAGTGAATGTATAGGAGCCTTTGAACCAAATGAGAGAGTAATTGTGGTAGGGGACCTGAATGCTAAAGTAGGAGAAACTTTTAGAGAGGGTGTGGTAGGTAAGTTTGGGGTGCCAGGTGTAAATGATAATGGGAGCCCTTTGATTGAACTTTGTATAGAAAGGGGTTTAGTTATAGGTAATACATATTTTAAGAAAAAGAGGATAAATAAGTATACACGATATGATGTAGGGCGAAATGACAGTAGTTTGTTGGATTATGTATTGGTAGATAAAAGACTGTTGAGTAGACTTCAGGATGTACATGTTTATAGAGGGGCCACAGATATATCAGATCACTTTCTAGTTGTAGCAAGAGGCATGGAGTTAAAAGATAAAGAATCACACACAAAGTGGGAGTTGTCACAGCTGCTCTTTGCTGATGACACTGTGCTCTTGGGAGATTCTGAAGAGAAGTTGCAGAGATTGGTGGATGAATTTGGTAGGGTGTGCAAAAGAAGAAAATTAAAGGTGAATACAGGAAAGAGTAAGGTTATGAGGATAACAAAAAGATTAGGTGATGAAAGATTGAATATCAGATTGGAGGGAGAGAGTATGGAGGAGATGAACGTATTCAGATATTTGGGAGTGGACGTGTCAGCGGATGGGTCTATGAAAGATGAGGTGAATCATAGAATTGATGAGGGAAAAAGAGTGAGTGGTGCACTTAGGAGTCTGTGGAGACAAAGAACTTTGTCCTTGGAGGCAAAGAGGGGAATGTATGAGAGTATAGTTTTACCAACGCTCTTATATGGGTGTGAAGCGTGGGTGATGAATGTTGCAGCGAGGAGAAGGCTGGAGGCAGTGGAGATGTCATGTCTGAGGGCAATGTGTGGTGTGAATATAATGCAGAGAATTCGTAGTTTGGAAGTTAGGAGGAGGTGCGGGATTACCAAAACTGTTGTCCAGAGGGCTGAGGAAGGGTTGTTGAGGTGGTTCGGACATGTAGAGAGAATGGAGCGAAACAGAATGACTTCAAGAGTGTATCAGTCTGTAGTGGAAGGAAGGCGGGGTAGGGGTCGGCCTAGGAAGGGTTTGGAGGGAGGGGGTAAAGGAGGTTTTGTGTGCGAGGGGCTTGGACTTCCAGCAGGCATGCGTGAGCGTGTTTGATAGGAGTGAATGGAGACAAATGGTTTTTAATACTTGACGTGCTGTTGGAGTGTGAGCAAAGTAACATTTATGAAGGGATTCAGGGAAACCGGCAGGCCGGACTTGAGTCCTGGAGATGGGAAGTACAGTGCCTGCACTCTGAAGGAGGGGTGTTAATGTTGCAGTTTAAAAACTGTAGTGTAAAGCACCCTTCTGGCAAGACAGTGATGGAGTGAATGATGGTGAAAGTTTTTCTTTTTCGGGCCACCCTGCCTTGGTGGGAATCGGCCAGTGTGATAATAAAAAATAATAAATAATATAATAAATAATAAATGTTCACCCATGACAGTAACAAGATAAGGGGAGATAACATCTGATAAGTGCTGACGTTTGATGAGGGTAAATGAGGGTAGAGCTGATGCCAAAAGATGAGATGAACATCGCCCTCCCTTTGTTTTTGCTGGTATACTAACATTTCTGTCTGTCTATTTGCCTGTCTGTCAAGCTCCCTGTCTATCCATCTAGCTCTCTGTCTCAGAGAGCCACAAGACTGCGTCATCACTTTTACTCACATCTTCAAGCAGAGTATAGCACTTTGTCTGGGTTTCTTGGGTTATCCTAGGTAATTTATACTATGTATACTTGTATTTATGTGTACCTGTGAGACAGAGATAGACAGAGAGAGAGAGAGAGAGAGAGACAGATTGAAAGAGATAGAATGAGGGAGAAAGATAAAACACCATTGTGTATGACACCATGTTTCAGAGTTCCACAAGCTGCAGAACTAATAGGAATATGTTCAGTGACTGTATATTGGTATATATATTATAGAACAATAATAATAAACAATGTTTTGTATTGTTTGTTTTTGTAAACAAGTTTTGTAAACAATATATTGATAATTATGTTTGTGTGCTTATTGTGTTGTATACAACGAGTGTATATATGTACATTGCACCTTACTTTGGTCTCATAGGCCACATAAGTTATGTGAAAAAATAAAATAGTGAAAAAAACAACAAACCTTCAAATACAAGTAAATCAAAGTTTACCGGGTGAGCGGCAGTCGCCGCTGTTGCCATACGTGGCTCATTTTCTGCAAACTTCATGCATCCATATCTCCGTAAGTATTGATGGTAAAATTTTTTTGTTTATCCTATAATGTTTAGAAAAAAAAACTCTATTTTTTCATAAGAAAAAATAAATTTTTTTTTTTTTTGAAATTTGGCCGACCCTGAGAACGAGTTTCGGAGAGGGCCTGTCGACCCTCAAAGGGTTAACAAAAGGGATATAAATAAGGTTTTGAGGATATTCCTCCAAGAGAGAACCCACAATAATGGGTTCAAATAAGACAAGTTTAGATTTAGAAAGGATATAAGAAAGTACTGGTTTGGAAATATTCTAATTGACGAGTCTAATGATCTGCCTAGTAGGGTTATGGATTTGAGTGGGATTTGCACGTGAGTAAACAGAATAGAATGGGTAGCGTTTATTCTGTTAGTGGGTTGGATTTGTAAAGAACCTGCGTAGTATGGGCCAACAGGCCTACTGTAGTGTTCCTCGTTTCTTATGTTCATATGCTCTTATGGAAAATCCTGATACGGGTCTGTGTTATAAGACAATCCTACTCAGCCCTATGCTTGAGGTGAGGTAAAAAAGTTACCACTTTAGTGCTGACACTTGGAGTATTTATGGCTGGTACAGCATCATAGACATGACCCAGGTTCAGAGTACATCTCTCCTTATGAAAAAAGACTAAATCTAAAACGAAATTTTAAATCAAATAACCCACACATGGGAAAATGAAGTTTATGATGACTTATGTGTGTATATCAAACTCAATATTTCGAACAGCCAGAGTGAGTGCATAAACTATACATAAAGAAATGCTCTATTTATTCCTTACAAGATTTACAACATACTCTTAATATATATCACATAAACATCAACTAGACCTTTGATCCATTCCAGATACATTATTATGAAACATTCTAATCTATGAAAGTAAATCAGAGAAGAAATTATTATTCTAGAACTGGTTCAGGTCATATAATTTTCAACATTACAATTTTTATATCCCAAGTGAGAAAAAAAAATATGCTTCCACAACAACATTGTTAATGTTACTCACTTTTTCTCCCATTGTGAGATCTCGTGA
This sequence comes from Cherax quadricarinatus, assembly GCF_026875155.1. Classification (NCBI taxonomy): domain Eukaryota; kingdom Metazoa; phylum Arthropoda; class Malacostraca; order Decapoda; family Parastacidae; genus Cherax; species Cherax quadricarinatus. Next base: position 13,820,426 of record NC_069458.1, on the reverse strand, counting down.
CAATACTGTTTTTCGTATTTCTTCGCTAGAGTCCGAAACACATCTTTCTCTTCCTCTGGTAACATGTTCCATTTAATAGCTGCATCATACATGAAATCCTAGAAGTATAGAGTTTTAATATAATAATATATAAGAGCAAAGACAATGTTAAGGGAGCGCTAGGGCAAATTTCCGCGCGCGCTCAACCAAAAATCGAAAAATTATGGAAATTGAGTTATATATACCAAAAAATAGCTTAACTCTTTGGCAACACAATGGTACCAGAATGAATGTTCTATGACGTTTCTAAAAGAAATTATAGTCATTTATATCAGGTATGGTGACGGCGATGTGGGTAGCGTGTCTGCTCACGGCCCATATATTTTTTGGAATTTTTTCCTTGTTTTTTATCGCTTTTTCTTGCATTATTCTTTCTAATATAATAACTGGCTATTTGGCATCATAAAACAGTAGGTGGAGCTTATCCGTAGACTTAGAGACAACCAGGAACCATCTGGGAACACTCGGCTCCAGAGATTGCCAGGAGAAATCACTTCATTATTACGCTTATATCAGCTTATATATCAACTCTACGGCTTATTTATCTATCAGAATTGATCTAATATGATATAATAGACACTATAAATAACATACAAACATGTTATATACTCTAGACTGAATAAAATAGGCCATAATATGGCGAGAGATTATCGGGAATATTTCGATATTAATGAGTTACTCCTCTCCATGTCGTATTCTTTGGTCTTGTAATAGAAAATGGTGTTTTGAAGAGGATAACTACACTAGAACATCAGTTTACTAAGAAATACACCCAAACAAATGCGATTTTCGCGATTTTTTTTTTTTTGAGACGGGGGGCCGGCCGGCACTCCAGGCCGATATCTTGCAAGTAACTTATTTACCTAAAGTCCATAATTCTTCCTTTATTACTTAATTAAATGGAATAATATTCACAGAAATTGTAGAATAATGATTTCTCTATTTTCCCCCATTTCATTTTTGGAAATATTCCAAATACTTTCGGAGTTATGTGGGAGTAAAGGGCAGATTTTTTTGCAACTTCGAGGAACTAACAAACTTTATTTTTTTTGTGAAATAAAGATAAGTTATTTAGAGGAAAGATTCTGAGGTAAATTAGTATAAGCATTGTTTTCTCGGCACCAAGTGTCAAAACAACCTTACGTAGTCCCATATAAGAATAAATTTGGGCACAAGGGCATTTTCAGTAAATCAGTCTTTTCTCAGTTGTTGTTTGAGGTATATTTTTGATAAATATTTTCAAGAAAGAGTGAAAACACTTTGTCTTGTGCACCAAAACTGGAGGAAATCGGACAGTAAACAAAAGAGTTACAAAATTTGCCCTAGCGCTCAATAAGACACAGTATAGAGAACAAGCTTTTATTAAGATGTTGTGCTCAGAGTAGAGCTTTATAAATTTTATGCAAGTTATACCCAGAGTGAAATATTGTCCCAAAGTATATTGTTCTGTATAGTGTGTCTTCATAGCCATACCTGCTGGGATTTTGTTTATATCTCTGGGACAAGTCTTGTACAATTACTGCACAAGCTAAGCTGCTGTTTGTTTTAGTATACTCCCATCCTAAGGTAGCTCATAATTTACAAGCAACTCAGATTACATTAGGTAAGTAAGCAACCTGTACAATACTTGTCTTACAGTATAATATACAGTAAAACTTCAATATAATGAACCCCTATGTAATGAATTTCAGATATAATGGACAAAATAATTTACTAGACAAATATTTGAGGACTAAGCCTGCTGCATCAGGATTTTGTTAGAAGTAGTGTATGTGTCCAATGGACCACATCCATTGCAGCAGGGTAATTCCATGTCAAGTGGACCAGGGCTCCCACCTCATCATCACAGATTTTGATGAAACTTGGAATGCTAGATCCAAACTAACTTTGATAAAGTTTCAGAAAATTTCCCTCTTTAATTTAAAAAAAAAATCAAAATATTTCGAGCACTGTGCGAGTGAACGTAGATTTATGTTTGGACAGTTTAAGAGTTAACACCATGTCCCGACTGAAATTTCGGCAATTTCAAATCACAGTATCTCACTCAATCACAATAAATGAAACTTTGCTATCTTACACAATTTCTTACACATAATCCAGTTGAACTATTATGGATTCACATTTTTTTGAAACTGACATATTGATTGAGCCTTAAAGTGGGGCAAATATATCAATGCATCAAAAAAAAAAATGTCAAAGTTTAGCGTTCCCTGGCTTGTGTAATAATAAACAGATCACCATGAAATTTTGTTTACCATTTTGTGACATAACCTTGTTACAAATATATAATTTCAACTTGGGAAAATGCTCCATTCTTCTTAAATTTAAATTTTCACATTTTTTTAAAGTAGAAAATAGGGTATTTTCAATGAGCTTTTGCAAAGAAGGGAGTCATCTTGTAATATTTTCAAACTGTGTCCATTAGAAAGAGCATGTTTTAACCCTTTGAGGGTCGACAGGCCCTCTCCAAAACTCGTTCTCAGGGTCGGCCAAATTTAAAAAAAAAAAAATTATTTTCTCTTATGAAAAGATAGAGAATCTTTTCCCGATCATAAAGACACCAAAAGTTTGAAATTTGATAGAAAACTTACGGAATTATGCTCTCGCAAAGTTAGCGGTCTCGGCGATGTTTACGCATCGGCGATTTTGCCCACTTTGAGCCCCATTTTCGGCCAATTTCACTGTACTAGTCGACAAAAAACATGAATATTTCGCTAGAACTCCATTTTTTCTATCGAATGGATGCAAGAAACCACTCATTTATGAAATTCAACTATCCAGTACAGTGGTCAGAATTTAGCAATTTTGCCAATTTCACACAAATTTCAAAAGATGCCAATTTCGGAATAGGGTCCAGAATAAACAAGAAAGACATTCCTGGCACTAAAATGACATTTCCTCTAGTCATTAGTCATGTCTCAAGTCCCCTCTTATATTCTTTTGCTTCACACTTTGAATTTTTATTTTCACAAAAAATATAAGATTTACTGTTATGCAGACTACTGCATTAGTGTAAAAAATGGTATAAATATTATTGGTGCACTTATGAAAGAATATTAGACTCACCAGTTGACGTGTATTGCACGCTTGGCACGATTTGTTTACTTTTGAAGTTTGGTAAAAATCGAACATTTCTGCTACTTTGAGCTCAATTTCAAGGCACCTTTCTTTGTAAAACCAGTCAAAATCATCTCAATTTCTGTAATATGTCTTCCATTCTATAAAATGAGACCAAGAAAACTAGAATACAACAATAAATACCATACGAAAATACACTGCAAAGTCGCTGATTTATTCAAAAAAAATGGTCAAAGTTTTTTTTTTCTCATTATGCACTGTGTGCTGCAGGATTTTTTTTAGACTGTGCACACTGACCACATAGACCCATTCTTTCATATGAAGGCCTACCAGCTTTCTCCCACTAGATTTGAGGCCGCTAGAATTTATGAGTACTAGTACGTCAAAAACCCCTACGCGTAAAACGTACTAGTACGACGAAAACCCTCAAAGGGTTAAACAATCTAAAAAAGTTGCTTTACTTTTTCATCACACTCACATAATGTCCAAAAAATAAGGGTCAGAGTTCAACATATTACATGCTGATAAACAAAATTCTTGTAACACGTGTCATTATTCATCTTCTAAAAGAATAAGTTCTATGTTTTTAGGTAAATTAATTAGACTCTCCTCACTTACCGACTGAGTTCCATTTCTAAGACCACGTTAGTATACGAATTTGTCACTAATCGAGGAATCACCCCTTACTCATACTTCGAAAAGTCACCACCCAAAATTAAAACATTCAGCTTTATGTTTGCTGTGAAAATCCTTTCAATCCATTCAATATTAACCCTTCGGGGGTTGGCAGGACCTCTCAGAGACTTGTTCTCAGGGTTGGCCAAATTTAAAAAAAAAAAAAAAAGTTTTTTCTTATGAAAAGATAGAGAATCTTTTCCTGATTATAATGACACCAAAAGTATGAAATTTGATGGAAAACTTACGGAATTATGCTCTCGCGAAGTTAGCGGTCTCAATGATGCTTACGCATCAGCGATTTTGCCCACTTTGAGCACTATTTTCGGCCAATTACAGTGTACTAGTCGACAAAAATCATAACTATTTTGCTAGAAGTCCATTTTTTCTATCGAATGAGTACAAGAAACCACCCATTTACCAATTTCAACTCTCCAATAAAGTGGTCACACTTTAGCAATTTTGCCAATTTCACACAAATTTCAAAAGATGCCAATTTCCGAATAGGGTCCAGAATAAACAAGAAAGACATTCCTGGCACTAAAATAACAAGTTCTCTGTTCGTTAGTCACATCCCCAGGCCCCTCTTATATTTCTTTGGCTTTCCACTTTGAATTTTTATTCTAACAAAAAAAAAAATAAGATTTACTGTTATGCAGACTATTGCATTAGTGTAGAAATGGTATAAATAATATCAGCGCCCTTGTGAAAGAATATTAGACTCACCAACTGATGTGTATTTGACGCTTGGCATGATGTGTTTACTTTTGAACTTCGGTAAAAATCAAACATTTCTGCTACTTTGAGCTCAATTTCAAGGTACTTTTCATTGTAAAACCAGTCAAAATCATCTCAATTTCTGTAATATGTCTTCCATTCTATAAAATGAGACCAAGAAAACTAGAATGCAACAATAAATACCATACAAAAATGCAGTGCAAAGTCGCTGTTTTAATCCAAAAACACAAAGTTTTTTTTTCTCATTACGCACTGTGTGCTGCAGGATTTTTTTTATACTGCGCACACTGACCACATAGACCCATTCTTACATATGTAGGCCTACCAGCTTTCTCTCACTAGATTTGAGGTTGCTAGAATTTAGGCGTACTAGTACGTCAAAAACCCTGGGTCGTAAGACGTACTAGTACGTCCGAAACCCTCAAAGGGTTAATGGTGATACAACATGATATAAGTCAATAACTTACGTCCAAGATATTTCAGGAAATGCACACGTAGCTGATTACTTTGGAAAAAGAAATTCAAGAAAATATCACTTTTTTCAGTCTTTGCATTGGCGCATAATGCATAACGTTTTCTCTAATGATCGCAGTTACTTTTTTGCACTTCTATTTTGTATTATTGGGTGCACAATAAAGTACAAATTTATAGACAAAATACGTAGTCTCACAGACTGATTGATACTTAGACCCATCACTAACCATTATACCACGAACTTCTTTTGTACTTCTTCCATTTTCCTCTTCCAAGTGCTGAGGGGTGCACAATAAAGCTAGTGTGCTGAGTGGCTGAAGGAAGGAGAATGAGATGCTTGATGTTGAGATGCTGCGCTGCCCGTTTCCACGATCCAATTTCTCGTACAGCATACAATAGTAGTAAAGTTCGACTTACGACCATTTCGACTTACAACCGCTTTCTCGGAATCGAACTCGGTCGTAAATCGGATGGTAGGTATGTGTGTGTGTATTATATATATATATATATATATATATATATATATATATATATATATATATATATATATATATATATATAATATATATATAATTATTTTTTTTTTTTTTTATTATCACATGGCCGATTCCACCAAGGCAGGGTGGCCTGAAAAAGAAAAACTTTCACCATCATTCACTCCATCACTGTCTTGCCAGAAGGGTGCTTTACACTACAGTTTTTAAACTGCAACAATAACACCCTCCTTCAAAATGCAGGCACTTACTTCCATCTCCAGGACTCAAGTCGGCCTGCCGGTTTCCCTGAACCCTTCATAAATGTTACTTTGCTCACACTCCAACAGCTCATCAAGTATTAAAAACCATTTGTTCCATTCACTCTCAACACGCTCACGCATGCCTGCTGGAAGTCCAAGCCCTCGCACACAAAACCTTCTTTACCCCCCTCCAACCTTTCCTAGGCCAACCCCTACCCGCCTTCCTTCCACTACAGACTGATACCACTCTTGAAGTCATTCTGTTTCGCTCCATTCTCTCTACATGTCCGAACCACCTCAACAACCCTTCCTCAGCCCTCTGGACAACAGTTTTGTAATCCCGCCACCTCCTCCTAACTTCCAAACTACGAATTCTTTCGCATTATATTCACACCACACATTGCCCTCAGACATAACATCTCCACTGCCTCCAGCCTTATCCTCGCTGCCAACATTCATCACCCATGCTTCACCACCCATATAAGAGCGTTGGTAAAACTATACTCTCATACATTCCCCTCTTTGCCTCCAAGGACAAAGTTCTTTGCCTCCACAGACTCCTAAATGCACCACTCACCCTTTGCCCCTCATCAATTCTATGATTCACCTCATCTTTCATAGACCCATCCGCTGACACGTCCACTCCCAAATATCTGAATACATTCACCTCCTCCATACTCTCTCCCTCCAATCTGATATCCAATCTTTCATCACATAATCTTTTTGTTATCCTCATAACCTTACTCTTTCCTGTATTCACTTTTAATTTTCTTCTCTTGCATATCCTACCAAATTCATCCACCAATCTCTGCAACTTCTCTTCAGAATCTCCCAAGAGCACAGTGTCATCAGCAAAGAGCAACTGTGACAACTCCCACTTCATGTGTGATTCTTTATCTTTTAACTCCACGCCTCTTGCCAAGACCCTCACATTTACTTCTCTTACAACCCCATCTATAAATATATTAAACAACCACGGTGACATCACACATCCTTGTCTAAGGCCTACTTTTACTGGGAAATAATTTCCCTCTTTCCTACATACTCTAACTTGAGCCTCACTATCCTCGTAAAAACTCTTCACTGCTTTCAGTAACCTACCTCCTATACCATACACCTGCAACATCTGCCACATTGCCCACCTATCCACCCTGTCGTATGCCTTTTCCAAATCCATTAATGCCACAAAGACCTCTTTAGCCTTATCTAAATACTGTTCACTTATATGTTTCACTGTAAACACCTGGTCCACACACCCCCTACCTTTCCTAAAGCCTCCTTGTTCATCTGCTATCCTATTCTCCATCTTACTCTTAATTCTTTCAATAATAACTCTACCATACACTTTACCAGGTATACTCAACAGACTTATCCCCCTATAATTTTTGCACTCTCTTTTGTCCCCTTTGCCTTTATACAAAGGAACTATGCATGCTCTCTGCCAATCCCTTGGTACCTTACCCTCATGCATACATTTATTAAATAATTGCACCAACCATTCCAAAACTATATCTCCACCTACTTTTAACATTTCTATCTTTATCTCATCAATCCTAGCTGCCTTACCCCCTTTCATTTTACCTGCTGCCTTACCCCCTTTCATTTTACCTGCTGCCTTACCCCCTTTCATTTTACCTGCTGCCTTACCCCCTTTCATTTTACCTACTGCTTCATGAACTTCTCCCACACTCACAACTGGCTCTTCCTCACTCCTACAAGATGTTATTCCTCCTTGCCCTATACACGAAATCACAGCTTCCCTATCTTCATCAACATTTAATAATTCCTCAAAATATTCCCTCCATCTTCCCAATACCTCTAACTCTCCATTTAATAACTCTCCTCTCCTATTTTTAACTGACAAATCCATTTGTTCTCTAGGCTTCCTTAACTTGTTAATCTCACTCCAAAACTTTTTCTTATTTTCAACAAAATTTGTTGATAACATCTCACCCACTCTCTCATTTGCTCTTTTTTTACATTGCTTCACCACTCTCTTAACCTCTCTCTTTTTCTCCATATACTCTTCCCTCCTTGCATCACTTCTACTTTGTAAAAACTTCTCATATGCTAACTTTTTCTCCCTTACTACTCTCTTTACATCCTCATTCCACCAATCGCTCCCCCTCCCTCCCGCACCCACTTTCCTGTAACCACAAACTTCTGCTGAACACTCTAACATTACATTTTTAAACCTACCCCATACCTCTTTGACCCCATTGCCTATGCTCTCATTAGCCCATCTATCCTCCAATAGCTGTTTATATCTTACCCTAACTGCCTCCTCTTTTAGTTTATAAACCTTCACCTCTCTCTTCCCTGATGCTTCTATTCTCCTTGTATCCCATCTACCATTTACTCTCAGTGTAGCTACAACTAGAAAGTGATCTGATATATCTGTGGCCCCTCTATAAACATGTACATCCTGAAGTCTACTCAACAGTCTTTTATCTACCAATACATAATCCAACAAACTACTGTCATTTTGCCCTACATTATATCTTGTATACTAATTTATCCTCTTTTTCTTAAAATATGTATTACCTATAACTAAACCCCTTTCTATACAAAGTTCAATCAAAGGGCTCCCATTATCATTTACACCTGGCACCCCAAACTTACCTACCACACCCTCTCTAAAAGTTTCTTCTACTTTAGCATTCAGGTCCCCTACCAGAATTACTCTCTCACTTGGTTCAAAGGCTCCTATACATTCACTTAACATCTCCCAAAATCTCTCTCTCTCCTCTACATTCCTCTCTTCTCCAAGTGCATACACGCTTATTATGACCCACTTTTCGCATCCAACCTTTACTTTAATCCGCATAATTCTTGAATTTGCACATTCATATTCTCTTTTCTCCTTCCATAACTGATCCTTCAACAGTACTGCTGCCCCTTCCTTTGCTCTAACTCTCTCAGATACTCCAGATTTAATCCCATTTATTTCCCCCCACCGAAACTCCCCTACCCCCTTCAGCTTTGTTTTGCTTAGGGCCAGGACATCCAACTACTTTTCATTCATAACATCAGCAATCATCTGTTTCTTGTCATCCGCACAACATCCACGCACATTCAAGCATCCCAGTTTTATAAAGTTTTTCTTCTTCTCTTTTTTAGTAAATGTCTACAGGAGAAGGGGTTACTAGCCCATTGCTCCCGGCATTTTAGTCGCCTCATACAACACTCATGGCTTACGGAGGAAAGATTCTTTTCCACTTCCCCATGGTCAATAGAAGAAATAAGGAAGAACAAGAGCTATTTAGAAAAAGGAGAAAAACCTAGATGTATGTATATATATATATATGCATGTGCATGTCTGTGAAGTGTGACCAAAGTGTAAGTAGGAGTAGCAAGATATCCCTGTTATCTAGCGTGTTTATGAGACAGAAAATGAAAACCAGCAATCCTACCATCATGCAAAACAGTTACAGGTTTCTGTTTCACAGTCATCTGGCAGGACAGTAGTACTTCCCAGGGTGGTTGCTGTCTACCAACCTACTACAATATATATATATATATATATATATATATATATATATATATATATATATATATATATATATATAAGAGAATATGAATGTGTAAATTCAAGAATTATGTGGATTAAAGTAAAGGTTGGATGCGAGAAGTGGGTCATAATAAGCGTGTATGCACCTGGAGAAGAGAGGAATGCAGAGGAGAGAGAGAGATTTTGGGAGATGTTAAGTGAATGTATAGGAGCCTTTGAACCAAGTGAGAGAGTAATTGTGGTAGGGGACCTGAATGCTAAAGTAGGAGAAACTTTTAGAGAGGGTGTGGTAGGTAAGTTTGGGGTGCCAGGTGTAAATGATAATGGGAGCCCTTTGATTGAACTTTGTATAGAAAGGGGTTTAGTTATAGGTAATACATATTTTAAGAAAAAGAGGATAAATAAGTATACAAGATATGATGTAGGGAGAAATGACAGTAGTTTGTTGGATTATGTATTGGTAGATAAAAGACTGTTGAGTAGACTTAAGGATGTACATGTTTATAGAGGGGCCACAGATATATCAGATCACTTTCTAGTTGTAGCTACACTGAGAGTAAAAGGTAGATGGGATACAAGGAGAATAGAAGCATCAGGGAAGAGAGAGGTGAAGGTTTATAAACTAAAAGAGGAGGCAGTTAGGGTAAGATATAAACAGCTATTGGAGGATAGATGGGCTAATGAGAGCATAGGCAATGGGGTCGAAGAGGTATGGGGTAGGTTTAAAAATGTAGTGTTAGAGTGTTCAGCAGAAGTTTGTGGTTACAGGAAAGTGGGTGCAGGAGGGAAGAGGAGCGATTGGTGGAATGATGATGTAAAGAGAGTAGTAAGGGAGAAAAAGTTAGCATATGAGAAGTTTTTACAAAGTAGAAGTGATGCAAGGAGGGAAGAGTATATGGAGAAAAAGAGAGAGGTTAAGAGAGTGGTGAAGCAATGTAAAAAGAGAGCAAATGAGAGAGTGGGTGAGATGTTATCAACAAATTTTGTTGAAAATAAGAAAAAGTTTTGGAGTGAGATTAACAAGTTAAGAAAGCCTAGAGAACAAATGGATTTGTCAGTTAAAAATAGGAGAGGAGAGTTATTAAATAGAGAGTTAGAGGTATTGGGAAGATGGAGGGAATATTTTGAGGAATTGTTAAATGTTGATGAAGATAGGGAAGCTGTGATTTCGTGTATAGGGCAAGGAGGAATAACATCTTGTAGGAGTGAGGAAGAGCCAGTTGTGAGTGTGGGGGAAGTTCGTGAGGCAGTAGGTAAAATGAAAGGGGGTAAGGCAGCTGGGATTGATGGGATAAAGATAGAAATGTTAAAAGCATGTGGGGATATGGTTTTGGAGTGGTTGGTGCAATTATTTAATAAATGTATGGAAGAGGGTAAGGTACCTAGGGATTGGCAGAGAGCATGCATAGTTCCTGTGGTGACGTGTACTTAGCCAGTGGTGACGTGTACTTAGTCAGTGGTGACGTGTACTTAGCTCTGTGAAGACCTGTTTGTGAGCTCTTGAGTGGTGACCTGTACTTAACTCTGTGAAGAAGTGTCTTGTTTGCTCCCGTGGACTGAACCAAGATGCCCTCCATCGAGCAACTTTACCAGCAACTTAAGGAAGAATTGAGGGCAGCGAAGATGGAGATACGGCGACTGACCGAAGAAAACAAGAGGATTCGTAGTAGTCCTCCTGTTTCAAGTCCTCAGGTCAAGAAGGGATCGTGGTCAGTGGCTGGACAGCAGGGGACGACGAAGTTGACGATCAAGAAGAATGGAAAGCCAGAAACGATGAAGAAGAAAGAGACTGCTGTGGAAACTCCCGTGGAAACCTCCAACGCATTCTCGGTGCTACCCGACGAATGTGAGTCTACTGCTGGGATCGTCACGACGAACGACAACAAGGAAGGTAAGAATATTGTTGTTGTTGGGGATAGCCAGGTTAGATACATGGATAGGGCATTCTGCGTGAAGGACAGGAGTAGGAGACAACGGGTATGCTTTCCTGGGGCTGGGATGGAGGACATTGTTAGCCGGCTTGACAACATCATGAACGGTAATGGGATCAATCCTATTATTTGCCTCAGTGCTGGAGGCAATGATGTTGGCAAGCGTAGAAGTGAGGATTTAGTTGAAAGTTAGGA
>NC_069458.1:13800080-13808549 GCF_026875155.1 Cherax quadricarinatus | reverse complement strand
TGGGGGAGGGGGGGTGTTGGGTGAGGGTGTTGGGTGAGTGTGTTGGGTGGGGTGTTGGGTGAGCGTGGGTTTTAGGGTATTGGGGGAGGGGGTTGGTGAGTGTGTTGGGTGAGGGTGTTGGTGAGTGTGTTGGGTGAGGGTGTTGGGTGAGGGTGTTGGGTGAGTGTTTTGGGTGAGGGGTGTAGGGTGAGTGTGTTGGTTTAGGGGGTTGGGTGAGGGGTGTTTGGGTTTAGGGTGTTGGGTGAGGGTGAGGTTGAGGGTATTGGGTGAGGGGGTTGGGTGAGTGTGTTGGGTGAGGGTGTTGGGTGATGGTGAGGTTGAGGGTGTTGGGGGGAGGGTGTTGGGTGAGGGTGTTGGGTGAGTGTGTTGGGTGAGGGTGTTGGGTGAGGGTGTTGGGTGAGTGTGTTGGGTGAGGGTGTTGGGTGAGTGTGTTGGGTGAGGGGGTTTGGGTGAGTGTGTTGGGTGAGGGTGAGGTGAGGGTATTGGTGAGGGTGTTGGGTGAGTGTGTTGGGTGGGGGGTGTTGGGTGATGGTGAGGTTGAGGGTTGTTGGGTGAGGGTGTTGGGTGAGGGTGTTGGGTGAGTGTGTTGGGTGAGGGTGTTGAGTGGGGTGTTGGGTTTAGGTGGAGGTTGAGGGTGTTGGGTGAGGGTGTTGGGTGAGGGTGAGGTTGAGGGTGTTGGGTGAGGGTGTTGGGTGAGGGTGTGTTGGGTGAGGTGTGTTGGGTGAGGGTGTTGGGTGAGGGTGTTGGGTGAGGGTGAGGTGGGGGGTGTTTGGTGAGGGTGTTTGGTGAGGGTGGGGGTTGAGGGTGTTGGGTGAGGGTGTTGGGTGAGGGTGTTGGGTGAGTGTGTTGGGTGAGGGTGTTGGGTGGGGTGTTGGGTGAGGGTGTTGGGTGAGGGTGTTGGTTGAGGGTGTTGGGTGAGGGTGAGGTTGAGGGTGTTGGGTGAGGGTGTTGGGTGAGGGTGTTGGGTGAGGGTGTTGGGTGAGGGTGTTGGGTGAGGGTGAGGTTGAGGGTGTTGGGTGAGGGTGTTGGGTAAAAAATGTTGGGTGAGGGTGTTGGGTGAGGGTGTTGGGTGAGGGGGAGGTTGAGGGTGTTGGGTGAGGGTGAGGTTGAGGGTGTTGGGGGAGGGTGTTGGGTGGGGGGGGATGGCGCAGAATTGTGTTTTTTTTTTGGGCATGTGATCTTGTCCACTGTTTTTTCACACAAAAAAACACCCTCAAACCCCAAAACCCTCACCCAACACCCATCACCCAACACCCTCACCCAACACCCTCACCCAACACCCCCACCCAAACACCCTCACCCAACACCTCACCCAACACACTCACCCTCACCCAACAGCCTCACCCAACACCCTCACCCAACACCCTCACCCAACACCCTCACCCAACACACCTTCACCCAACACCCTCACCCAACACCCTCACCCAACACCCTCACCCAAAACCCTCACCCAACACCCTCACCCAACACCCTCACCCAACACCCACACCCAACACCCTCACCCAACACCCTCATACAACACACTCACCCTCCACCCAACACCCAACACCCTCACCCAACACACCCTCACCCAACACCCTCACCCAACACCCTCAACCAACACCCTCACCAAACCCTTCACCCCAAAACCTCACCCAACACCCCCACCCAACACACCTTCACGAAACACCCTCACCCCAAAACCCTCACCCCAAAACCCTCACCCAACACCCTCACCCAACACCCCCACCCAACACCCTCACCCAACACCCTCACCCCAAAACCCACACCCAACACCCTCACCCAACACCCTCACCAACACCCTCACCCCAAAACCCTCACCCAACACCTCACCCAACAAACCCCCACCCAAACCCTCACCCAAAAACCCTCACCCAAAAACCCTCACCAACAAACCCCCACCCCAAAACCCACATCCCAAAACCCCCCACCCAACACCCCTCACCCAAAAACCTCACCCAACACCCTCCCAACACCTTTACCCAACACCCACACCCAAAACCCCCCACCAACCCCCCACACCCAACACCCACACCCAAAAACCCTAAAACCCCAAAACCCTCACCCAACACCCCCCCCCAACACCCTCACCCCCCAACCTCACCCCCAAAAACCCCCACCCCTCCCCCCTCACCCCAAAAAAAAACCCCTCACCCAACCCCCCCCAAAAACCCTCACCCCCAAACCCACCCAACACCCCCCAAACCCAAAACCCCACCCCCCACCTCACCCAACACCTCCCCCAAAACCCCCCACCCAAAAACCCTCAACCCCAAAACCCCCACCCCAAAACCCTCCCCCCAAAAACCCTCACCCCAAAACCCTCACCCAACAACCCCCCCCCAACCCCCTCAACCCCTCACCCCCCAGGGCAACACCCCCAACCCAAACCCCTTTACCAACACCCCACACCCCAAAACCCCCCCAACCCGCACCCCAGTTCCCCCCCACTAACCCCCAATCACCCCACCCTCCTTTACCTTCCACTTCCTCTCTCCCCCGAGAAGGAAACATTAAACCAACGGGACCCCCAAACCCCAAAATCAGCAGAAAACAAAAAACAATAAAACCAAAAAACAAAAACAAGAACAACAACAACAACACCAAAAAAACAAAAAACAACAAAAAAACAACAACAACAAACAACAACAACAATTAAAAAAAAAGTACAGTTGGGGAAATGGAACTGGGAAAAAATAAAACCGAAGGAGGTCAAACAAACACTAAGGTACAGAGAAAGTCAATAAGGGGACCTAGAAAAATCAAATAAGGGAAGAGAAAGTCACTAAGGTACTTTGAAGGGTCACTAAGGTTTCAAAAAAAGAAAAATACTTTAAGGTAAGAGAAAGTCACTAAAAGGGACAGAGAAAACCACTTAAAGGGCTTTTTAAAGTTACTAAGGTCAGAGAAAAATCACTAAGGTACAGGGGAAAGTCACTAAGGTACAGAGGAAAAATCACTAAGGTTTTCAGAGAAAGTCACTAAGGTCAGAGAAAAATACTAAGGTACAGAGAAAGTCACCCAAGGTACAGAGAAAAACACTAAGGTTCAGAGAAAGTCACTAAGGGACAGAGAAAGTTTTCTAAGGGACAGAGAAAGTCACTAAAAATACAGGGAAAAATTTACTAAAGGGACGAGAAAGTCACTAAGGGACCGGGGAAAGTCACTTTAAATAAAGGAAAGTCACTAAAAGGGACAGAAAAAAAGTCACTAAGGTACATAGGGAAAATCACTAAAGGGAAAGGAAAGTCCCCTAAGGTTCAGAGAAAGTCACTAAAGGTTTCAGAGAAAAATCAAATAAAGGGACAGAGAAAATCATAAGGTTTCAAGAAAAAAAGGGCCTAAGGTACAAGGGGAAAATCAATAAGGGTACAGAGAAAGTCACTAAGGTACAGAGAAAATCACAAAGGGAAGAGAAAAGTCCTAAGGTACCCGAGAAAGTCACTAAAGGGGCAGAGAAAGTCACTAAAGGTACCCGAGAAAACACTAAAAGGGACAGAGAAAATCACTAGGTACATAGGGAAAATCAATTTAAAGGGACAGAGGGAAAACACTAAGGGTGCAGAGAAAATCACTAAGGTACAGAGAAAGTCACTAAGGTACAAAAAGGAAAAATAACTATGGGACAGAGAAAGTCACTAAAGGTTTCAGAGAAAATCACTAAGGTACAGAGAAAATCTTAAGGGACGAGGAAAAACCCCAAGGTTTCAGGGGAAAGTTATAAGGTACAGAGAAAAGTAAATAAGGTACAGAGGGGAAATCAAATAAGGTTTCAGAGAAAGTCAATTAAAGGGACAGGGAAAAAGGGCACTAAAAGGGACAGAAAAGTCACTAAAAGGGAAAAAAGAAAGTCAATAAAGGGGCAGAGGAAAGTCACTAAGGAAAGAGAAAAATCAATAGGTACATAGAAAGTCACTTTAAGGGACAGGAAAGTCACTAAGGTGCAGAGAATGTCCCATTGGTACAAAGGAAAATCACAAAATTTCAAAAGAAAATCACTGAGGGACAGAGAAAGTCACCCAAGGTACAGGGGAAAGTCACTAAGGTACAGAGAAAGTCACTTAGGTTTCATAGAAAGTCACTAAAGGGACATAGAAAGTCACTAAGGTACAGAGAAAGTCCCCAAAGGGGACAGAGAAAGTCACTAAAGGTTTCAGAGAAAGTCCTAAGGTACAGGAAAAGTCACTAAGGTACGAGAAAGTCCCCTTTAAAGGGACAGGGGGAAAGTCACTAAAATTTTCAGAGGGAAAATCACTAAAGGTTTCAGAGAAAGTCATAAGGTACAGAGAAAATCACTAAGGTAAAAGGAAAATCACTAAGGTACAGGGGAAAGTCACTAAGGTACAGAGAAAGGGCAAAAGGGACAGAGAAAGGCACTAAGGTACAAGAAAAATTACTAAGGTAAAGAGAAAGTCACTAAAGGGACAGAGAAGGTCACTAAGGGTACAGAGAAAGGGCACTAAGGTACAGAGAAAATCCCCTAAAGGGACAAAAAAGAAAGTCATAAGGTACAGAGGAAAAGTAAATAAAAGGGACGAAAAAATTTTCAAGGTACAGAAAAAGCACTAAGGTACAGAGAAAAAGTCACTAAGGTCAGAGAAAGTCACTAAGGATTCAAGGAAAAAAAGTCACTAAAGGGACAGAGAAAGTCACTAAGGGACAGAGAAAATCCTAAAGGTACAGAAAAAAGTCATTAAAGGGACAGAGAAAGTCCTAAGGTACAGAGAAAGTCCCCTTAAAGGTTTCTTTAGAAAAATTTAATAAGGTTCAGAGAAAGTTTTCTAAGGTTTCAGAGAAAGTCACTAAGGGACTGAGGGAAAAATCACTAAAGGGACAGGGGGAAAGTCACTAAGGGGCAGAGGAAATTTTACTAAGGGACAGAGAAAGTCACTAAGGAAAAGAGAAAGGGCCTTTAAAGGGACAGAGAAAATCACTAAGGTACAAAAGAAAATCACTAAAAGGGACAAAAAAGAAAATCACTAAGGTTTCAGAGAAATTTAATAAGGTACATAGAAATTTACTAAGGTACAGAGGGAAAATCACCCCAAGGTACAGAGAAAAAAAAACACTAAGGTAAAAGAGAAAAAATCCCCTAAGGGCAGAGAAAGTCACTGAGGTACAGAGAAAAGTCACTAAGGTACAGAGAAAAATACTAGGGAAAAGGAAAGTCACTTAAAGGTACCTAGAAAAAACCTAAGGTTACAGAGAAAGTCACTAAGGTACGAGGGAAAACCCCCTAAGGTAAGAGAAAGGGCACTAAGGTACAGAGAAAGTCACTAAAGGGACAGAGAAAGTCACTAAGGTACTGGAAAGTTACTAAGGTTTCAAAAAAAGGGAAAGTCACAAGGTCAGAGAAAGTCACTAAAGGTACAGAGAAAAATTAATAAGGTACAGAAAGTCACTAAGGAAATTTGAAAAATCACTAAGGGGACAGAAAAGTCACAAAAGGGACAGAGAAAATTCCCCTAAAAGGGAAGAGAAAGTCACTAAGGTACAAAAGGAAAATCACTAAGTACAGAGAAAGTCACTAAAAGGGACAGAGAAAGTCATAAGGTACAGAGAAGTTACTAAAAGGGAAGAGAAAGTCACAAGGGAAAAAGGGAAAAGGGCACTAAAGGTACAGAGAAATTTCAATTGGTCAGAGAAAATCCTTAAAGGGACATAGGGAAAATTACTAAGGTTTAAAAAGGGAAAAATTTCTAAGGGAAGAGAAAAATCACTTGAGGTACAAGAAGGAAAAAACTAAAGGGACATAGAAAGTCCCCCTAAGGTACATAGAAAGTACTAAGGTACAGAGAAAGTCACTAAAAGGGACAATTTGAAAAATCACTAAGGTACATAGAAAGTTTTCAAAGGGACAGAGGAAAAAAACTAAGGGACAGAGAAAACCAAGGTACAAAAAGAAAATCACTAAGGTAAAATAGAAAAAAGTTACTAAAAGGGACGAGAAAGTCACTGAGGTAAAGGAAATATAAATACATAGAAATCACTAAGGTACATAGAAAAATTACTAAAAGGGACTAGAAAGTTACTAAGGTAAAAGAAGAAATTTATGAGGGGGACAGAGGAAAATCACTAAGGTTTCATAGAAAGTCACTAAGGTACATAGAAAGGCACTAAGGGACAGAGGAAAAATCACTAAAGGGACAGAGAAAGTCATTTGGTAATAGAAAATTAACTAAGGTTCAGAGGAAAATTTACTGAGGGAAGAGAAAGGGCACTAAGGTTTCCCGAGAAAGTCACTAAGGTACAGAAAAAGTCACTAAGGTACAGAGAAAGTCACTAAGGGACATTGAAAGTCCCCTAAGGTACATGAAAGTTAATAAAGGGACAGAGAAAAATCACTAAAGGTACATTTGAAAGTTAGTAAGGGACAGGGGAAAAATCACGAGGGACAGGGGAAAAGTTTACCCAAGGGGGCAGAGAAAGTCATAAGGTACAAAAAGAAAAGCACTAAGGGACAGAGGAAAATTTCCCAAGGTACAGAGAAAGTCACTAAGGGAAAGAGAAAAATCATAAGGTACAGGGAAAAATTTACTAAGGTTTCATAGAAAAAATCACTAAAAGGGACAGAGGGAAAATCACTAAGGTACAGGGGAAAATCATAAGGGACAGAGAAAGTCACTAGGTACAGAGAAAGTCATAAGGTGCAGAGGGAAAATCATAAGGTAAGAGAAAGTCACTAAGGTACAGGAAAGTAATAAAAGGGACAGAAAAAAGTCACTAAGGTTTAAAAGGAAAAGTTCTAAGGTACAAAAAGAAGTTACTAAGGGGGTACAAAAGAAAGGGACTAAGGTACAAGAAGTTACAGGAAAAAAGGGGGGGGTAAAATAAAGGCGAGAAAATTTAAAAAGGAAGGGGGGGGGGGGGGGACTAAGGTTAAAAGAGGAAAGTCCCTAAAGGTTAAAAGGGAAAATTTCCCCAAAGGTCAGGAAAAGGAAAACAAAGGGGAAAAGGAAAAACTAAGGGGGAAAAGGGGGGAGGGAACCCTTAGGTAAAAGAAACACTAAGGAAAAAGAAAGGGGGGCAAAAGGGGAAAGGGGAGGTAACACTGGGGCTAAAAGTAAAAATGGAAATGAGAGTAAAACTGGAGGCTTTTTAGTTTTAACCCCTTTGGGGTGGGATAAAACCCCGGGGCTGAGGGTAACCCCGGAGGCTGAAAGGGAAACACTTTGGGGGCGGGGGTAACACTGGAGGCGAGAGTAACCCCCCCCGGAGGCTGGGGAGTAACAATGGTGGTTGAGAGTAACCCTGGGGGGTGGGCAAACCCCCTGGAAGGGTGAGAGTAAAACCCAAAGGTGAAAGTAACCCTGGAAGGGTGAAAAGTAAAACCCTTTGGGGGCTGAGGAAAAACGGAGGCGGGGGGAAATAAAACCCGGAGGGTGGAGGGAAATGGAGGCTGAGGTAAACCCGGAAAGGGGGGGAAGGGGAAAACCCCGGGGCTGGGGAGTAACCCTGGGGGTGAGGAACCCCCAAAGGGTTTGGGGTAAACCCCCGAGGGGAGGGCAACCCTGGAGGCCCGAGGGAACCCTGGAAAGGTTTAAAGTAACCTGGGGCTGAGGGAACCCTGGAGGTTTAGAAATAAAAAAAGGAGGGGGAGGTAACCCTTTGAGGGGAGGGCAAACCCTGGAGGCTGAGAGTAACCCTAGAGGGTGAGGGCAAAATCCCTGGAGGTGAGAGTAACCTAGAGGGTGAGGGGGAACCCTGGAGGCTGAGAGAACCCTGGGGGGTGGGGGAAAACCCCGGGGGGTGAGGGCAACCCGGAGGCTGAGAGTAAAACCCCGGAAAGGGGTGAGGGCAACCCTGGAACTGAAGTAATCCCGGGGGTGAGAGTTTAACCCCCGGGGGGCGAGGGGAACCCATGGGGAAGGGCTGGAGTAACCCCAGAGGGTTGAGGGCAAATTGGGGGCTGAGAGCAAACCCTGGAGGCTGAGAGTAACCCCCCGAGGGGGGAGGGCCCAATCTGGGGTGAAGGGGAACCCCGGAGGCGGAAACCTTGGGGGGTGAGAGGAACCTTTGGGGCTGAGAAGGGGAAAACCCAGAGGGTGAGGGCAATTTCTAAAAAACCCCGGGGGAGGGGGAAAAACCCGGAGGCTGGGGAGTAAAACCCCGGAGGTGAGGGGAACCTGGGGGGTGGGAGTAAAAACCCCGGAGGCTTTAGAATAAACCCCAGGGGGTGAGGGCAACTCTGGAGGCTGAGAGTAACCCTGGAGGCTGAGAGTAACCCTGGAGGCTGAGAATAACCCTAGAGGATGAGGGCAACTCTGGAGGCTGAGAGTAACCCTGGAGGCTGAGAGTAACCCTGGAGGCTGAGAGTAACCCTGGAGGCTGAGATACCACTGTTGTCTTCTTTTCTGGTTCTCGTTTTTATTCGTGTATGTGTTTTCCTGTCTTAGCTGTTGTCTCTCCTCTTTCGTTCTGTCTCGCTCCAGATATAACACTAATATCTGTCTGTATCCTTGTATCTTG
>NC_069458.1:13790689-13792080 GCF_026875155.1 Cherax quadricarinatus | reverse complement strand
GTTGTTTTGGTTTTGTTGTTGTTTTGGGTTTTTTTGGGTTTTTTTGTTTTTTTTGTTCTTGTTGCTGTTGGTGTTGTTGTTGTTGTTGTTGTTGTTTGTTGCTGTTGTTGTTGTTGTTGTTGTTGTTGTTGTTGTTGTTGTTGTTGTTGTTGTTGTTGTTGTTGTTGTTGTTGTTGTTGTTGTTGTTGTTGTTGTTGTTGTTCTTGTTGTTACTGTGGCTTAGGGACTGACCACCTCACTTTTACTACTATAAGACTGAGGGACTGACCACCTCACTTTTACTACTATAAGACTGAGGGACTGACCACCTCACTTTTACTACTATAAGACTGAGGGACTGACCACCTCACTTTTACTACTATAAGACTGAGGGACTGACCACCTCAAATCTACCTCTTCACTTCCAAAGTCTCCCCCTCTGTTTTCGACTGAAGAAACCTGTTGTTAATGATATACCCGAGTCTTCCTGACCGAACCTTTGCCTGTAACTGACTCACAAAAGAGTAATGACACGATTGCAAACAAACCATACCAAGGCGGGGTTTGAACCCGCGATCAGAGAGTCACAAAACTCCAGACCGTCGCGTGAGCCACTGGACCAGCTAGCCAAAACAGGTATATTTCTACGCCATAGGAAGGTTAGCATAGCCACCATTGTGACCACAAATGCAGGTTTTTACAGACGAATCTACAGCTGGCGTGGCCGTGACGAACTCTAGCTCAAGTCCCCTCAGAGCTCAGTGGCTAACGAGCCGGTCTGGAGTTTTAAGACTCTCTGACCGCGGGTTCAAACCCCACCCGTGGTATGGTTTCTTTGCCTGTATTTTGACCAAGCTTCTGCCTGTATTTTGACCAAGCTTCTGCCTGTATTTTGACCAAGCTTCTGCCTGTATTTTGACCAAGCTTCTGCCTGTATTTTAACCAAGCTTCTGCCTGTATTTTGACCAAGCTTCTTCCTGTATTTTAACCAAGCTTCTGCTTGTATTTTGACCAAGCTTCTACCTGTATATTAACCAAGCTTCTGCCTGTATTTTGACCAAGCTTCTTCCTGTATTTTAACCAAGCTTCTGCTTGTATTTTGACCAAGCTTCTGCCTGTATTTTAACCAAGCTTCTGCTTGTATTTTGACCAAGCTTCTGCCTGTATTTTGACCAAGCTTCTTCCTGTATTTTAACCAAGCTTCTGCCTGTATTTTGACCAAGCTTCTGCCTGTATTTTAACCAAGCTTCTGACTGTATTTTAACCAAGCTTCTGACTGTATTTTAACCAAGCTTCTGCCTGTATTTTAACTAAGCTTATGCCTGTATTTTAACCAAGCTTCTGCCTGTATTTTGACCAAGCTTCTGCCTGTATTTTGACCAAGCTTCTGCTTGTATTTTGACCAAGCTTCT
>NC_069458.1:13780689-13785689 GCF_026875155.1 Cherax quadricarinatus | reverse complement strand
TTGTGTGTCCCCTTGTTGTTGTGTCCCCTTGTTGTTGTGTCCCCTTTTGTTTGCCCCTTGTTGTGTGTCCCCTTGTTGTTGTGTCCCCTTGTTGTTGTGTCCCCTTGTTGTTGTGTCCCCTTGTTGTTGTGTCCCATTGTTGTTGTGTACCCCTTGTTGTTGTGTCCCCTTGTTGTTGTGTCCCTTGTTGTTGTTCCCCTTGTTGTTGTGTCCCCTTGTTGTTGTGTCCCCTTGTTGTTGTGTCCCCTTGTTGCTGTGTCCCCTTGTTGTTGTGTCCCCTTGTTGTTGTGTCCCCTTGTTGTTGTGTCCCCTTGTTGTTGTGTCCCCTTGTTGTTGTGTCCCCTTGTTGTTGTGTCCCCTTGTTGTTGTGTCCCCTTGTTGCTGTGTCCCCCTTGTTGTGCTGTGTCCCTTGTTGTTGTGTCCCCTTGTTGTTGGTGTCCCCTTGTTGTTGTGTCCCCTTGTTGCTGTGCCCCTTGTTGTGTGTCCCCTTGTTGTGTGTCCCTTGTTGTTGTGTCCCCTTGTTGTTGTGTCCCCTTGTTGCTGTGTCCCTTTTGTTGTTGTGTCCCCTTGTTGCTGTGTCCCCTTGTTGCTGTGTCCCCTTGTTGCTGTGTCCCCTTGTTGCTGTGCCCCCTTGTTGCTGTGTCCCCTTGTTGCTTGTGTCCCCTTGTTGTTGTGTCCCCTTGTTGCTGTGTCCCTTGTTGCTGTGTCCCCTTGTTGCTGTGTCCCCTTGTTGTTGCTGTGTCCCCTTGTTGCTGTGTCCCCTTGTTGTGTGTCCCCTTGTTGCTGTGTCCCCTTGTTGCTGTGTCCCCTTGTTGCTGTGCCCCCTTGTTGCTGTGTCCCTTGTTGCTGTGTCCCCTTGTTGTGTCCCCTTGTTGCTGTGTCCCCTTGTTGCTGTGTCCCTTTGTTGCTGTGACCCCTTGTTGCTGTGTCCCCTTGTTGCTGTGTCCCCTTGTTGCTGTGTCCCCTTGTTGCTGTGTCCCCTTGTTGCTGTGTCCCCTTGTTGTTGTGTCCCCTTGTTGCTGTGTCCCCTTGTTGCTGTGTCCCTTTGTTGCTGTGACCCCTTGTTGCTGTGTCCCCTTGTTGCTGTGTCCCCTTGTTGCTGTGTCCCCTTGTTGCTGTGTCCCCTTGTTGCTGTGTCCCCTTGTTGCTGTGTCCCTTGTTGCTGTGCCCCTTGTTGTGTGTCCCTTTGTTGCTGTGACCCCTTGTTCTGTGTCCCCTTGTTTGCTGTGTCCCCTTGTTGCTGTGTCCCCTTGTTGCTGTTTCCCTTTGTTGTCTGTGTCCCCTTGTTGCTGTGTCCCCTTGTTGCTGTGTCCCCTTGTTGCTGTGTCCCCTTGTTGCTGTCCCCTGCTGCCGGACCCTTGTTGCTGTGTCCCCTTGTTGCTGTGTCCCCTTGTTGCTGTGCCCTTTGTTGCTGTGCACCTTGTTGCTGTGTCCCCTTGTTGCTGTGTCCCCTTGTTTGCTGTGTACCCCTTGTTGCCTGTGTTCCCCTTGTTGCTGTGTCCCCTTGTTTGCTGTGTCCCCTTGTTGCTGTGTCCCCTTGTTGCTGTGTCCCCTTGTTGTTGTGTCCCCTTGTTGCTGTGTCCCCTTGTTGCTGTGTCCCCTTGTTGCTGTGACCCCTTGTTGCTGTGTCCCCTTGTTGCTGTGCCCCTTGTTGCTGTGTCCCTTGTTGCTGTTCCCCTTGTCTGCTGTGTCCCCTTGTTGCTGTGTCCCTTGTTGCTGTGTCCCCTTGTTGTCTGTGTCCCCTTGTTGCTGTGACCCTCTTGTTGCTGTGTCCTTTTGTTGCTGTGTCCCCTTGTTGCTGTGACCCCTTGTTGCTGTGTCCCCTTGTTGCTGTGTCCCTTGTTGCTGTGTCCCTTGTTGCTGTGACCCCTTGTTGCTGTGTCCCCTTGTTGCCTGTTGTGTCCCCTTGTGTTGTGTCCCCTTGTTGCTGTGTCCCCTTGTTGCTGTGTCCCCTTGTTGTCTGTGTCCCCTTGTTGCTGTGTCCCCTTGTTTTGCTTGTCCCCTTGTTGCTGTGTCCCCTTGTTGCTGTGTCCCCTTGTTGCTGTGCCCCTTGTTGCTGTGTCCCCTTGTTGCTGTGTCCCTTGTTGTTGTGTCCCCTTGTTGCTGTGTCCCCTTGTTGCTGTGTCCCCTTGTTGCTGTGCCCCTTGTTGCTGTGTCCCCTTGTTGCTGTGTCCCTTGTTGCTGTGTCCCCTTGTTGCTTGTGTCCCCTTGTTGCTGTGTCCCTTGTTGCTGTGTCCCCTTGTTGCTGTGTCCCCTTGTTGCTGTGTCCCCTTGTTGTTGTGTCCCCTTGTTGCTGTGTCCCCCTTGTTGCTGTGTCCCCTTGTTGCTGTGTCCCCTTTGTTGTCTGTGTCCCCTTGTTGCTGTGACCCCTTGTTGCTGTGTCCCTTGTTGCTGTGTCCCCTTGTTGCTGTGTCCCCTTTGTTGCTGTGTCCCCTTGTTGCTGTGTCCCCTTGTTGCTGTGTCCCTTGTTGCTGTGTCCCCTTGTTGCTGTGTCCCTTGTTGCTGTGTCCCCTTGTTGCTTGTGTCCCTTGTTGTTGGTGTCCCCTGTTGCTTGTTCCCTGGTGTCCCCTTGTTGCTGTGTCCCCTTGTTGCTGTGTCCCTTGTTGCTGTGTCCCCTTGTTGCTGTGTCCCCTTGTTGCTGTGTCCCTTGTTGCTGTGTCCCCTTGTTGCTGTGTCCCCTTGTTGCTGTGTCCCCTTGTTGCTGTGTCCCCTTGTTGTGTGTCCCTTTGTTGCTGTACCCCTTGTTGCTGTGTCCCCTTGTTGCTGTGTCCCCTTGTTGCTGTGTCACCTTTTTGCTGTGTCCCCTTGTTGCGTGTCCCTTGTTGTTGCTGTGTCCCCTTTTGCTGTGTCCCTCTTGTTGCTGTGTCCCCTTGTTGCTGTGACCCCTTGTTACTGTAACCCCTTGTTGCTGTGTCCCCTTGTTGCTGTGTCCCCTTGTTGCTGTTTCCCTTTGTTGCTGTGACCCCTTGTTGCTGTGTCCCCTTGTCGTTGTGTCCCCTTGTTGCTGTGTCCCCTTGTTGCTGTGTCCCCTTGTTGCTGTGACCCCTTGTTGCTGTGTCCCCTTGTTGCTGTGTCCCCTTGTTGCTGTGACCTTGTTGTCCTTGTGGCCCTCTTGTTGCTGTGTCCCCTTGTTGCTGTGTCCCTTGTTGCTTGACCCCTTTGTTGCTGTGTGCCCCTTGTTGCTGTGTCCCCTTGTTGCTGTGTCCCCTTGTTGCTGTGTCCCCTTGTTGCTGTGTCCCCTTGTTGTTGTGTCCCCTTGTTGCTGTGTCCCCTTGCTGCTGTGTCCCCTTGTTGCTGTGTCCCCTTGTTGCTGTGTCCCTTTGTTGCTGTGACCCCTTGTTGCTGTGTCCCCTTGTTGCTGTGTCCCCTTGTTGCTGTGTCCCCTTGTTGCTGTGTCCCCTTGTTGGTGTCCCCTTGCTTGTTGCTGTGTCCCCTTGTTGCTGTGACCTCTTGTTGATGTGTCCTTTTGTTGCTGTGACCCCTTGTTACTGTGACCCCTTGTTGCTGTGTCCCCTTGTTGCTGTGTCCCCTTGTTGCTGTGTCCCTTTGTTGCTGTGACCCCTTGTTGCTGTGTCCCCTTGTTGCTGTGTCCCCTTGTTGCTGTGACCCCTTGTTGTTGTGTCCCCTTGTTGCTGTGACCCCTTGTTGCTGTCACATCTCTGGAACATCCTGTTTCTGTCCACCTTGTCAAATCCTCTGAGCATTTTATATGTCGTTATCATATCCCCCCTATCCTTCCTGTCCTCCCGTGTGGTCAGGTTGAGTTTCCTTAACCTCTCCTCCTAGGACATTACCCTTAGTTCTTAAAAATAAAACACTTGTAAATCTTACCCTTATACATATAATAATAATAATAATAATAATAATAATAATAATAATAATAATAATAATAATAATAATAATAATAATAATAATAATATACTGACCTATAATTAGTGACCTGTACTGACCTATAACTGGTGACCTGCACTGACCTGAAACTTGTCGTGGTGTAGTTCCAATAGTCGCTTGACCTGGTAAGTGTCATTATTCTTGATGGCAGACTCCAGAACCACCGCCTCACTGGTCAGGTCATTGATGGACGAGGTCAAGCTGTGGGAGGAATACAGGTCATCACATTTCAAGCTATGGGGGGAAAAAGGTCATCACAGGTCAACCTGTGGGGGGATAAAGTTGTACACCGCACCACTAAGTGAATTACAGAAGATAAGATAAGATAAGATAAGATTTCGTTCGGATTTTTAACCCCGGAGGGTTAGCCACCCAGGATAACCCAAGAAAGTCAGTGCGTCATCGAGGACTGTCTAACTTATTTCCATTGGGGTCCTTAATCTTGTCCCCCAGGATGCGACCCACACCAGTCGACTAACACCCAGGTACCTATTTGCTGCTAGGTGAA
This sequence comes from Cherax quadricarinatus, assembly GCF_026875155.1. NCBI lineage: Eukaryota > Metazoa > Arthropoda > Malacostraca > Decapoda > Parastacidae > Cherax > Cherax quadricarinatus. Next base: position 13,781,290 of record NC_069458.1, on the reverse strand, counting down.
CAGGACAACAGGTGTAAGGAAACGTGTCGAAATGTTTCCACCCGCCGGGAATCGAACCCGGGCCCTCCGTGTGTGAAGCGGGAGCTTTAGCCACCAGGCTAAAGACTTGTGAGACCTGACTGGCTAAGTGACATGACTTTTGAAACCTGACGAGATCTGGTCATATACAAGGCCACGGAGGGGGGGCGTTGACACCTGGAAACACCCTCCAGGTATACACCAGTTACCCTCCAGGTAGACTGCAGGTAACCAAGGCTGGTAGTGAAACGTGGCTGGCTGTCACCCTAGAGTTTGCCACAGCAGTCTGTGTCCCAGGTTAAGTCAGTAGCTAAGACATCTACTGTGTGTCACAGTAGCGTCTTTGTCTCCCACCACACGTTTGTGACCATGACACATACAGTATACACAGACAGTGTGACATACAGTATCTACCATTAATATGGACACATGAAACTACAATATACACAGTATAACATAGCGTCCTCCGCTAGTATGGACACATGACACATGCAATATAAACAGACAGTATAACATACAGTGTCCACCACTAGTATGGATACATGACACATACAATATACACAGTATAACATACAGTGTCCTC
>NC_069458.1:13748189-13775689 GCF_026875155.1 Cherax quadricarinatus | reverse complement strand
TCTGTTTACACTATCACTACCTCTGTTTACACTATCAACTACCTCTGTTTACACTATCAACTACCTCTGTTTACACTATCAACTACCTCTGTTTACACTATCAACTACCTCTGTTTACACTATCAACTACCTCTGTTTACACTATTAACTACCTCTGTTTACACTATCAACTACCTCTGTTTACACTATCACTACCTCTGTTTACACTATCAACTACCTCTGTTTACACACTATCAACTACCTCTGTTTACACTATCACTACCTCTGTTTACACTATCAACTACCTCTGTTTACACTATCAACTACCTCTGTTTACACTATCAACTACCTCTGTTTACACTATCACTACCTCTGTTTACACTATCAACTACCTCTGTTTACACTATCACTACCTCTGTTTACACTATCAACTACCTCTGTTTACACTATCACTACCTCTGTTTACACTATCAACTACCTCTGTTTATACTATCAACTACCTCTGTTTACACTATCAACTACCTCTGTTTACACTATCACTAACCTCTGTTTACACTATCAACTACCTCTGTTTACACTATCACTACCTCTGTTTACACTATCAACTACCTCTGTTTACACTATCAACTACCTCTGTTTACACTATCAACTACCTCTGTTTACACTATCACTACCTCTGTTTACACTATCACTACCTCTGTTTACACTATCAACTACCTCTGTTTACACTATCAACTACCTTTGTTTACACTATCAACTACCTCTGTTTACACTATCAACTACCTCTGTTTACACTATGAACTACCTCTGTTTACACTATCAACTACCTCTGTTTACACATCAACTACCCTCTGTTTACACTATCAACTACCTCTGTTTACACTATCAACTACCTCTGTTTACACTATCAACTACCTCTGTTTACACTATCACTACCTCTGTTTACACTATCAACTACCTCTGTTTACACTATCAACTACCTCTGTTTACACTATCAACTACCTCTGTTTACACTATCAACTACCCTGTTTACACTATCAACTACTCTCTTTTACACTATCAACTACCTCTGTTTACACTATCAACTACCTCTGTTTACACTATCACTACCTCTGTTTACACTATCAACTACCTCTGTTTACACTATGAACTACCTCTGTTTACACTATCAACTACCTCTGTTTACACTATGAACTACCTCTGTTTACACTATCAACTACCTCTGTTTACACTATCAACTACCTCTGTTTACACTATCACTACCTCTGTTTACACTATCAACTACCTCTGTTTACACTAATCAACTACCTCTGTTTACACTATCAACTACCTCTGTTTACACTATCACTACCTCTGTTTACACTATCAACTACCTCTGTTTACACTATCAACTACCTCTGTTTACACTATCAACTACCTCTGTTTCACTATCACTACCTCTGTTTACACTATCAACTACCTCTGTTTACACTATCAACTACCTCTGTTTACACTATCAACTACCTCTGTTTACACTATCAACTACCTCTGTTTACACTATCAACTACCTCGTTTACACTATCAACTACCTCTGTTTACACTATCAACTACCTCTGTTTACACTATCAACTACCTCTGTTTACACTATCACTACCTCTGTTTACACTATCAACTACCTCTGTTTACACTATCACTACCTCTGTTTACACTATCAACTACCTCTGTTTACACTATCAACTACCTCTGTTTACACTATCAACTACCTCTGTTTACACTATCAACTACCTCTGTTTACACTATCACTACCTCTGTTTACACTATCAACTACCTCTGTTTACACTATCACTACCTCTGTTTACACTATCACTACCTCTGTTTACACTATCAACTACCTCTGTTTACACTATCAACTACGTCAGACAGCTACGTCAGACAGCTACGTCAGATAACTACGTCAGACAGCTACGTCAGACAGCTACGTCAGACAGCTACGTCAGATAACTACGTCAGACAGCTACGTCAGACAGCTACGTCAGATAACTACGTCAGACAACTACGTCAGACAGCTACGTCAGATAACTACGTCAGACAGCTACGTCAGATAACTACGTCAGACAGCTACGTCAGACAGCTACGTCAGACAACTACGTCAAGAAGTATAGCTCCGTTTATACTCACCATCTCCACAATTATACCTACAAAAGCTTAACCTAAAAAGCAATAAGAGGGAAAGATGGAAGCGAACCGCGGTGTGTAAACAGACAGCCCGACCTTCTGACAGGCTTGACCCTCCCGTCCATCTTACTTGATTTCTAAAACCGTCAAGCTGAGGAATGAGTCACTTATGCGAATCTTTACGGAGGAGACGCTTCGCCAAACAGTGGCTTCATCGGTCCTATACAAACAAGAACGGTGTAAGGAGAGGAGGATTTTGAGGTAATTAGTCCCTCAGTCTGGAATCGATGTGTTCAGTCCAGGAAACAGGATCAGTCACTGTCACTGTTCACCTAGCAGTAAAATAGGTACCTGGGTGTTAGTGGACTAGTGTGGGTCTCATCCTGGGTGTTAGTGCACTGATGTGGGTCACATCATGGGTGTTAGTGGACTGGTGTGGGTCACATCCTGGGTGTTAGTGGACTGGTGTGGGTCGCATCCTGGGTGTTAGTGGACTGGTGTGGGTCACATGCTGGTGTTGGTGGACTGGTGTGGGTCACATCCTGGGTGTTAGTGGACTGGTGTGGGTCACATCCTGGGTGTTAGTGGACTGGTGTGGGTCACATCCTGGGTGTTAGTGGACTGGTGTGGGTCACATCCTGGGTGTTAGTGGACTGGTGTGGGTCGCATCCTGGGTGTTAGTGGACTGGTGTGGGTCACATCCTGGGTGTTAGTGGACTGGTGTGGGTCACATCCTGGGTGTTAGTGGACTGGTGTGGGTCACATCCTGGGTGTTAGTGGACTGGTGTGGGTCACATCCTGGGTGTTAGTGGACTGGTGTGGGTCACACCCTGGGTGTTAGTGGACTGGTGTGGGTCACATCCTGGGTGTTAGTGGACTGGTGTGGGTCACATCCTGGGTGTTAGTGGACTGGTGTGGGTCACATGCTGGGTGTTAGTGGACTGGTATGGGTCTCATCCTGGGTATTAGTGGACTGGTGTGGGTCGCATTCTGGGTGTTAGTGGACTGGTGTGGGTCACATCCTGGGTGTTAGTGGACTGGTGTGGGTCGCATCCTGGGTGTTAGTGGACTGATGTGGGTCACATCATGGGTGTTAGTGGACTGGTGTGGGTCACATCCTGGGTGTTAGTGGACTGGTGTGGGTCTCATCCTGGGTATTAGTGGACTGGTGTGGGTCACATCCTGGGTGTTAGTGGACTGGTGTAGGTCTCATCCTGGGTATTAGTGGACTGGTGTGGGTCACATCCAGGGTGTTAGTGGACTGGTGTGGGTCACATCCTGGGTGTTAGTGGACTGGTGTGGATCACATCCTGGGGTTGTGGACTGGGGTTGGGTCATTGGGTGTTGGGATGGTGTGGGTCACATCCTGGGTGTTGTGGACTGGGTGGGGTCACTTGGGACAAAAAAGACCTAATTTGAGGAAAAATTTCGCATAAAAGCGGTTATATAGTGTATATAGTGTCGTTTTTGGCTGTATAATTGTATGTTTACTTGTGGGAATAAAGATTATTTTTTTATTATTATTTTATTATTTTATTATTTTTTATTATTATTATTTTATTTTATTATTATTAATTATTATTACTCTTTCTGAGTTTTAAACCCCTTTATGATACTTTTGGTTTTTCAGTGTTTCGTGTTGTCAGTGTTTTCAGTTTTGTCGTGTTGTCGTGTTGTCAGTGCAGCCTGGGCGAAGGTCCATGATGTAAGGACGTTGATATATTCAACACAGCTTGGGATGTAAATAAGAGCCAGTAGTGTGAGTTACGGTTTTTATTGTGGCGAGTATCACCCAATAGACCCTTTATCAGTTTTCCAGTTGCATTAAAATATATGAGTTCCCTATGTTGTTTTAATTCCACTGTTCCAGACCTGGTGTGAACTTCCTCCAGGTGAGGGACGATCCTTGTTCCAGGGGCCTTTGGTGCTGAACTCTCCCCCCAGGGCTGGAGGGAAATGACCCCCTTTTTCCAGCCATGTGCTGAACTCTCCCCCAGGTGAGGGCTGCCACCCCGTTCCGACCTGGTGCTGAACTTCTCTCCCGGGGGGTGAGGGACTGACACCCTTTTTCCAGACCCTGGGGGCTGAAATCTCCTCCGGCTGGGGACGACCCCTTGTTCGCCATGGTGCTGAACTCTCTCCGGCTGAGGGGATGACCACCCTTTTTTCCAGCCATGGTCTGAACCTTTTCCGGTGAGGGGGTGACCCCTTGTTCCAGACCTGGTGCTGAACTTCCTCCCGGCTGAGAGAGCTCCTGTTCCAGACCATGGTCTGAACTTCCCCAGGCTGAGGGCTGACCCCCTTGTTCCCGCCTGGTGCTGAACTCTCCTCCAGGCTGGGGACTGACCCCTTGTTCCAGACCTTTGGGCGAACTCTCCTCCGGCTGGGGACTGACCCTTGTTCCAGCAGGTGCGAACTCTCTTTCCCGGGAGGGAATGACCACCCTTTTTAGACCCGGTGTGAACTTCCTCCCGGTGGGACTGACACCTTGTTCCGACCCTGGGCTGAACTCTCCCCAGGCTGAGGCTGACCCCTTTTTTCCCGACCCTGGTGTGAACTTCCTCCGGCTGAGGGCTGCCCCCTTTTTCCAGCCTGGGGTGAACTCTCCTCCCCCGGCTGAGGACTGATCCTTTCCCAGGGCCCTGGTGCTTTAAAAATTCCTCCAGGTGGGGACTGCCCCCCTTGTTCCAGACCATGGTGCTGAACTCTCCTCCCGGCTGAGGGACTGCACCTGTTCCAGACCATGGTGCTGAACTTCCCCCAGGCTGAGGGGACTGATACTGTTCCAGACCCTGGGTAATCTCCCCCAGGCTGAGAGACTGAACCTTGTTCCGACCCTGGTGCTAACTCTCCCCCAGGTTTAGGAGCACCTGTTCCAGACCTGGTTCTGAACTCTTCCCGGTGAGAGACTGACCACCGTTTCCAGCCATGGTGTGAACTCTCCTCCAGGGTGAGGGGCTGACCCCCTTGTTCCAGCCTGGTGCTGAACTTCCCCCGGCGGAGGGCGAAAACCTGTTCCAGGGGCATGGGGGCTGAAATTCCTCAGGTGAGGTGCCACCCTTTTTCCAGCCATGGTTAACTCCCCAGGCGGGGGGAAAAGACCCCCTTGTTCCCCGCCATGGTGCTGAACTCTCCCCCGGGTGAGGGGACTGACTACTGTTTTCCGACCATGGTGCTGAATTCCTCAGGCTGAGGGGATGACCACCTTGTTCCAGACCTGGTGCTGAACTCTCCCCCAGGCTGAGGGACTGACACCTGTTCCAGCCCTGGTGCTGAACTCTCCCCGGTGAGGGGACCACCTTGTTCCAGACCCTGGGGTGAAAATCTCCCCAGGCTGGGACTGACACCTTTTTTCCGACCATGTGCTGAACTCTCCTCCCAGGGTGAGAATGACACCGGTTCCAGGGGGGGGTGGTGCTGAAACCTCTCCGGCTGAGGACGCCCTTTTGTTCCAGGGCCATGGTGCTAAACCCCTCCCCCAGGTGAGGACTGACACCTGTTCCAGACCATGGTGCTGAACTCTCCTCCCGGCTGAGGACTGACCACCCCTTTTTCCAGCCCTGGGGCGAACTCCTCCAGGTGAGGGACTGATACCTTGTTCCAGACCATGGTGCTGAAAATTCCCCCCAGGTGGGGACTGCTACCTTTTCCAGACCTGGTGCTGAACCCTCCCCCAGGCTGAGGGCTGACCCCCTTTTTCCAGCCATGGTGCGAAACTTCCCCCCCCCAGGGTGAGGGACTGACCCCCTTGTTCCGACATGGTGCTGAACTCTTCTCCGTGGGGACTGAAACCTTGTTCCCGCCCTGGTGGAACTCTTCTCCCGGCTGAGGGCTGCACCTTGTTCCAGACCATGGTGCTGAAATTTCTCCAGGGGAGGGGCTGAACCTTGTTCCGACCATGGTCTGAACTCTTCCCCGGGAGGGATGACTACCTTGTTCCGCCATGGCTGAACTCTCCTCCCGGTGAGGGTGCCACCTGTTCCGCCATGGTACTGAACTCTCCTCCGGCTGAGGGACTGACTACCTTTTCCCGACCTGGTGCTGAATCTCCCCCCGGGAGGGATGACTACCCTTTTTCCCGACCAGGTCTGAATCTCCCCCAGGCTGGGGACTGACCCCTTGTTCCGACCCTGGGTTTAAATCTCCTCCAGGCTGGGACTGACACCTTGTTCCGACCAGGTCGGGCTCTCCCCCGGTGAGGGTGACCCCTTTTTTCCAGCCATGGTCTGAAATCTCTCCCGGTGGGGACTGACACCTTTTCCAGACATGGGGCTGAACTCTCCTCCAGGCTTGGGGGATGTACCTTTTCCAGCCATGGTGCTGAACTCTCCTCCAGGTGAGGACTGCCCCTTTTCCCGACCCTGGTGCTGAATCTCCCCCAGGTGAGGGACGACCACCCTTGTTCCGACCTGGTACTGAACTCTCCCCCAGGGCTGAGGGACTGACACCTTGTTCCAGGACCCTGGTCTGAAATCTCCCCCAGGTGAGGGACGGGCCACCTTGTTCCCCGACCATGGTTGAACTCTCCCCCAGGCTGAGGGACGACCACCTTGTTCCGACCATTTGATTTTTCCTCCCCGGTGGGGACTGCCCCTTTTTTCCAGACCATGGGCGAAATTCCCAGGCCTGAGGGCTCCATGTTTCAGACCCCGGTGGAATTCCCCAGGCTAGGGTGACCCCTTTTCCGCCCGGTCTGTTCCTCAGTTGGGGTTTTCTACCCGTTCAACCGGCGTGAAATTTTTCCCCCAGGCTGGGGTCCCCCTGTTCCGGCTGGGCCCCGTTTTCCTCAGGCTAGGGAATCCACCTTTTCCAGCCCCCCCTTTTTCGAAAAATTCCTTCAGGCTGAGGGACTGAATTTTCCGCCCCCGGTCTAAAACCCCCGGGGGTTTGGGGGTGACCCTTGTTAGACCATGGTGCTGTTTTTCTTCCAGGTGAGGGTGTTTCCCTTTTTCCAACATGGTGTGACCTTTCAGGTGGGGACTGAACCTTGTTCCCGGGGCCTGGGGTTGAAACCTTCTAGGGCTTTGGGGGGCTGAACCCCTTTTTTCCAGACCTTTTGGTGCTAATCTCCCCCGGCTAGGGAGACCCCCCTTTTTCCCAGACATGGTGTGAACTTTTTCCCCCGGTGGGGATGACACCTTGTTCCAGACCTGGGTGAACTCTTCAGGGGCTGAGGGGACTGAAACCTTGTCGCCTGGTTGAAACCCCGGTGAGGGACCCGACCCCCTTGTTGACCTGTTTCTGTTCCCGGTGAGGGGGCTGGGTTTTCCCTTTTAGACCCCTGGTCTGAATCCCTGGGAGGGCTGAACCTTGTTCCAGACCCGGTGTGAATTCCCAGGCTGAGGATACCCCTTGTTCCAGACCCTGGTCTAACCCCCTCCAGGCCCGGGATGATTACCTTTGGACCTGGGGTTGAAAACCTTGGTGGGGACTGATCCTTCTTCCCCGTTTCTGGTGCTGAAACTCTTTACTGGGATGATACCCTTTTTCCAGAACCATGGCCTGAATTCCCCCAGGTGAGGGCTGTATTTTAATATGGTTGAATTTTTTATTTTAAAATATACCTTTTTAAATGGGGTATTTTTGGTGAGGTTTGTTGTGGTGTGTTTTTTAGCTGGGGTTTTTCAGGGGACCCCTATAACTGGGTGAAGCCTGGGGGTTGGGTTTCCCATTCCCTTTTTTCCCCGGTTGCCTGGTTGTTGTCCTCAGCGGTTTTCCCCCAAGACCTTTACCATTTTCCTCAGTTCTTGGTGACTTGCATTTTCCTCCATGGTTACATGGCCCCGTGTTGGTACCTTCTATGATACTATTGGTACCTTGTATGACACTGTGTTTGTACCCTGTATGACACTGTGTTGGTACCCTGTATGACACTGTGTTGGTACCCTCTATGACACTGTATTGGTATCCTGTATGACACTCTGTTGGTATCTTCTATGATACTATTGGTACCCTGTATGACACTGTGTTGGTACCTTCTATGATACTATTGGTACCTTGTATGACACTGTGTTGGTACCCTGTATGACACTGTGTTGGTATCTTCTATGATACTATTGGTACCCTGTATGACACTGTGTTGGTACCTTCTATGATACTATTGGTACCCTGTATGACACTGTGTTGGTACCCTGTATGTGTTGGTACCCTGTATGACACTGTGTTCATACCCTGTATGACACTGTGTTGGTACCCTGTATGACACTGTGTTGGTACCTTCTATGATACTATTGGTACCTTGTATGACACTGTGTTGGTACCCTGTATGACACTGTGTTGGTACCCTGTATTACACTGTGTTGGTACCCTGTATGACACTGTGTTCATACCCTGTATGACACTGTGTTGTACCCTGTATGACACTGTTGGTACCCTGTATGACACTGTGTTGGTACCTTCTATGATACTATTGGTACCTTGTATGACACTGTGTTGGTACCCTGCATGACACTGTGTTGGTACCCTGTATGACACTGTGTTGGTACCCTATATGACACTGTGTTCATACCCTCTATGACACTGTGTTGTACCCTGTATGACACTGTTGGTACCCTGTGTGACACTGTGTTGTACCCTGTATGACACTGTTGGTACCCTGTATGACACTGTGTTGGTACCTTGTATGATACTGTTGGTACCTTGTATGATACTGTGTTGGTACCTTGTATGATACTGTTGGTACCTTGTATGATACTGTTGTACCTTGTTATATATATATATATATATATAATATATATATATTATATATATATATATATAATATATATATATATATATATATATATATATATATATATATATATGTGTGTTGTGTGTGTGTGTGTGTTGTGTGTGTGTGTCGGTGTGCTGTGTGTGTGTGTGTGTGTGTGTGTGTGTGTGTGTGTGTGTAGTAGTCCGTATATTTGGACTCTGGTTGAGGTCCTCTTCAGTAGAATACAAGGCAACGAAGAGAATTCACAAGTACTGACACTGTCCTTTAGGTGGGAAGAAGTGAAGGGTCTGTGTATCGCCAAGGAGCCGTGACTCGACCCCCTGCAACCACAAATAAGCGAGCATACACACACACACACACACAGCTAACTGGATTAGCTTGAACAAACACACAGGCTTTAAACACCCCTGTCCCCCACTACCAGGACTCACTGGTTATACTCTCACATACCAGGTCTCACGTCACAGGGATAACTGTGCTACACTGATATACCGGGTCTCACGTCACAGGTATAACTGTGTTATACTGATATACCAGGTCTCACGTCACAGGTATAACTGTGTTATACTGATATACCAGGTCTCACGTCACAGGTATAACTGTGTTATACTGATATACCAGGTCTCACGTCACAGGTATAACTGTGTTATACTGATATACCAGGTCTCACGTCACAGGTATAAACTGTGTTATACTGATAATACCAGTCTCACGTCACAGGTATAACTGTGTTTATACTCACATACCAGGTCTCACGTCACAGGTATAACTGTGTTATACTGATATACCAGGTCTCACGTCACAGGTATAACTGTGTTATACTGATATACCAGGTCTCACGTCACAGGTATAACTGTGTTATACTCACATACCAGGTCTCACGTCACAGGTATAACTGTGTTATACTCACATACCAGGTCTCACGTCACAGGTATAACTGTGTTATACTGATATACCAGGTCTCACGTCACAGGTATAACTGTGTTATACTGATATACCAGGTCTCACGTCACAGGTATAACTGTGTTATACTCACATACCAGGTCTCACGTCACAGGTATAACTGTGTTATACTGATATACCAGGTCTCACGTCACAGGTATAACCAACATATCCCAAGAAAACAAGCCCATAATAAGAGAGAGAGAGAGAGAGAGAGAGAGAGAGAGAGAGAGAGAGAGAGAGAGAGAGAGAGAGAGAGAGAGAGAGAGACAGAGAGAGACAGAGAGAGAGAGAGAGAGAGAGAGAGAGAGAGAGAGAGAGAGAGAGAAGACGAGAGAGAGAGAAGGACAAGAGAGAGACAGAGAGAGACAGAGAGAGAGAGAGAGAGAGAGAGAGAGAAGGAGAGAGGAGAGAGAGAGAGATGAGAGAGAAGAGAGAGAGAGAGAGAGTCTGAAGATGAAGACAAAATAATGAATGATAAATGTGGATGGAAGCACAAGGGTGTAGATGGTAGTCAATAGATAGTCAGACACCAGTAACACTACCGTCTATTACCTGTAATAAATTGAGGATTATATATATATATATATATATATAATATATATATATATATTATATATATATATATATATATATATATATATATATATTATTATATATGTGTGTGTGTGTGTGTGTTTGTGTGTGGTGTGTACTCACCTAGTTGTACTCACCTAGTTGAGGTTGCGGGGGGTCGAGTCCGAGCTCCTGCCCCGCCTCTTCACTGATCGCTACTAGGTCACTCTCCTGAGCCGTGAGCTTTATCATACCTCTGCTTAAAGCTATGTATGGATCCTGCCCACTACATCGCTTCCAAACTATTCCACTTACTGACTACTCTGTGGCTGAAGAAATACTTCCTAACATCCCTGTGATTCATCTGTGTCTTCAGCTTCCAACTGTGTCCCCTTGTTACTGTGTCCAATCTCTGGAACATCCTGTCTTTGTCCACCTTGTCAATTCCTCTCAGTATTTTGTATGTCGTTATCATGTCCCCCCTATCTCTCCTGTCCTCCAGTGTCGTCAGGTTGATTTCCCTTAACCTCTCCTCGTAGGACATACCTCTTAGCTCTGGGACTAGTCTTGTTGCAAACCTTTGCACTTTCTCTAGTTTCTTCACGTGCTTGGCTACGTGTGGGTTCCAAACTGGTGCCGCATACTCCAATATGGGCCTAACGTACACGGTGTACAGGGTCCTGAATGATTCCTTATTAAGATGTCGGAATGCTGTCTGAGGTTTGCTAGGCGCCCATATGCTGCAGCAGTTATTTGGTTGATGTGCGCTTCAGGAGATGTGCCTGGTGTTATACTCACCCCAAGATCTTTTTCCTTGAGTGAGGTTTGTAGTCTCTGGCCCCCTAGACTGTACTCCGTCTGCGGCCTTCTTTGCCCTTCCCCAATCTTCATGACTTTGCACTTGGTGGGATTGAAATCCAGGAGCCAATTGCTGGACCAGGTCTGCAGCCTGTCCAGATCCCTTTGTAGTTCTGCCTGGTCTTCGATCGAGTGAATTCTTCTCATCAACTTCACGTCATCTGCAAACAGGGACACCTCAGAGTCTATTCCTTCCGTCATGTCTTTCACAAATACCAGAAACAGCACTGGTCCTAGGACTGACCCCTGTGGGACCCCGCTGGTCACAGGTGCCCACTCTGACACCTCGCCACGTACCATGGCTCGCTGCTGTCTTCCTGTCAAGTATTCCCTGATCCATTGTAGTGCCTTCCCTGTTATCCCTGCTTGGTCCTCCAGTTTTTGCACCAATCTCTTGTGTGGAACTGTGTCAAACGCCTTCTTGCAGTCCAAGAAAATGCAATCCACCCACCCCTCTCTCTCTTGTCTTACTGCTGTCACCATGTCATAGAACTCCAGTAGGTTTGTGACACAGGATTTCCCGTCCCTGAAACCATGTTGGCTGCTGTTGATGAGATCGTTCCTTTCTAGGTGTTCCACCACTCTTCTCCTGATAATCTTCTCCATGATTTTGCATACTATACATGTCAGTGACACTGGTCTGTAGTTTAATGCTTCATGTCTGTCTCCTTTTTTAAAGATTGGGACTACATTTGCTGTTTTCCATGCCTCAGGCAATCTCCCTGTTTCGATAGATGTATTGAATATTGTTGTTAGGGGTACACGTAGCGCCTCTGCTCCCTCTCTCAATACCCATGGGGAGATGTTATCTGGCCCCATTGCCTTTGAGGTATCTAGCTCACTCAGAAGCCTCTTCACTTCTTCCTCGGTTGTGTGTACTGTGTCCAGCACTTGGTGGTGTGCCCCACCTCTCCGTCTTTCTGGAGTTCCTTCTGTCTCCTCTGTGAACACTTCTTTGAATCTCTTGTTGAGTTCTTCACATACTTCACGGTCATTTCTTGTTGTCTCTCCTCCTTCCTTCCTTAGCCTGATTACCTGGTCCTTGACTGTTGTTTTCCTCCTGATGTGGCTGTACAACAGTTTCGGGTCAGATTTGGCTTTCGCTGCTATGTCATTTTCATATTGTCTTTGGGTCTCCCTTCTTATCTGTGCATATTCGTTTCTGGCTCTACGACTGTTCTCCTTATTCTCCTTGGTCCTTTGCCTTCTATATTTCTTCCATTCCCTAGCACACTTGGTTTTTGGCTCCCTGCACCTTTGGGTAAACCATGGGCTCATCCTGGCTTTTTCATTATTCCTGTTACCCTTGGGTACAAACCTCTCCTCAGCCTCCTTGCATTTTGTTGCTACATATTCCATCATCTCATTAACTGGCTTCCCTGCCAGTTCTCTGTCCCACTGAACCCCGTTCAGGTAGTTCCTCATTCCTGTGTAGTCCCCTTTCTTGTAGTTTGGCTTCATTCGTCCTGGCCTTCCTGCTTCTCCTTCCACTTGTAGCTCTACTGTGTGTTTGTGTGTGTGTGTGTGTGTGTGGGTGTGTACTCACCAAATTGTGGTTGCAGAGGTCGAGTCATAGTTCCTAGTCCCGTCTCTTCGCTGGTCACTGGTGTGTGTGTGCGTGTGTACACCTTTACAGTTAAGTCTGTTTACCTCTCTACCTTCTTCCCTTCCCTCCCTTCCTTCCCTCCCTTCCTTCCCTCCCTTCCTTCCCTCCCTTCCTTCTTTCACAGTTGTGAGATAGATGTTATGTTGGGTGAAGGTCACTGGTGTTACACACGTCTTATACGTGGGAGGGAGAGTTTGTCAGAGTGTACCAGGGAGGTAGTCAGTCCCTCAGTCTTGATAGTGAGTGGTCAGTCCCTCAGTCTTGATAGTGAGTGGTCAGTCCCTCAGTCTTGATAGTGAGTGGTCAGTCCCTCAGTCTTGATAGTGAGTGGTCAGTCCCTCAGTCTTGATAGTGAGTGGTCAGTCCCTCAGTCTTGATAGTGAGTGGTCAGTCCCTCAGTCTTGATAGTGAGTGGTCAGTCCCTCAGTCTTGATAGTGAGTGGTCAGTCCCTCAGTCTTGATAGTGAGTGGTCAGTCCCTCAGTCTTGATAGTGAGTGGTCAGTCCCTCAGTCGGGATAGTGAGTGGTCAGTCCCTCAGTCTTGATAGTGAGTGGTCAGTCCCTCAGTCTTGATAGTGAGTGGTCAGTCCCTCAGTCTTGATAGTGAGTGGTCAGTCTCTCAGTCTTGATAATGAGTGGCCAGTCCCTCAGTCTTGATAGTGAGTGGTCAGTCCCTCAGTCTTGATAGTGAGTGGTCAGTCCCTCAGTCTTGATAGTGAGTGGTCAGTCCCTCAGTCTTGATAGTGAGTGGTCAGTCCCTCAGTCGGGATAGTGAGTGGTCAGTCCCTCAGTCTTGATAGTGAGTGGTCAGTCCCTCAGTCTTGATAGTGAGTGGTCAGTCCCTCAGTCTTGATAGTGAGTGGTCAGCCCCTCAGTCTTGATAGTGGGTGGTCAGTCCCTCAGTCTTGATAGTGGGTGGTCAGTCCCTCAGTCTTGATAGTGAGTGGTCAGTCCCTCAGTCTTGATAGTGAGTGGTCAGTTCCTCAGTCTTGATAGTGGGTGGTCAGTCCCTCAGTCTTGATAGTGAGTGGTCAGTCCCTCAGTCTTGATAGTGGGTGGTCAGTCCCTCAGTCTTGATAGTGAGTGGTCAGTCCCTCAGTCTTGATAGTGAGTGGTCAGTCCCTCAGTCTTGATAGTGAGTGGTCAGTCCCTCAGTCTTGATACTGAGTGGTCAGTCCCTCAGTCTTGATACTGAGTGGTCAGTCCCTCAGTCTTGATACTGAGTGGTCAGTCCCTCAGTCTTCATACTGAGTGGTCAGTCCCTCAGTCTTGATAGTGAGTGGTCAGTCCCTCAGTCTTGATAGTGAGTGGTCAGTCCCTCAGTCTTGATAGTGAGTGGTCAGTCCCTCAGTCTTGATAGTGAGTGGTCAGTCCCTCAGTCTTGATAGTGAGTGGTCAGTCCCTCAGTCTTGATAGTGAGTGGTCAGTCCCTCAGTCTTGATAGTGAGTGGTCAGTCCCTCAGTCTTGATAGTGAGTGGTCAGTCCCTCAGTCTTGATAGTGAGTGGTCAGTCCCTCAGTCTTGATAGTGAGTGGTCAGTCCCTCAGTCTTGATAGTGAGTGGTCAGTCCCTCAGTCTTGATAGTGAGTGGTCAGTCCCCTCAGTCTTGATAGTGAGTGGTCAGTCCCTCAGTCTTGATAGTGAGTGGTCAGTCCCTCAGTCTTGATAGTGAGTGGTCAGTCCCTCAGTCTTGATAGTGAGTGGTCAGTCCCTCAGTCTTGATAGTGAGTGGTCAGTCCCTCAGTCTTGATAGTGAGTGGTCAGTCCCTCAGTCTTGATAGTGAGTGGTCAGTCCCTCAGTCTTGATAGTGAGTGGTCAGTCCCTCAGTCTTGATAGTGAGTGGTCAGTCCCTCAGTCTTGATAGTGAGTGGTCAGTCCCTCAGTCTTGATAGTGAGTGGTCAGTCCCTCAGTCTTGATAGTGAGTGGTCAGTCCCTCAGTCGGGATAGTGAGTGGTCAGTCCCTCAGTCTTGATAGTGAGTGGTCAGTCCCTCAGTCTTGATAGTGAGTGGTCAGTCCCTCAGTCTTGATAGTGAGTGGTCAGCCCCTCAGTCTTGATAGTGGGTGGTCAGTCCCTCAGTCTTGATAGTGGGTGGTCAGTCCCTCAGTCTTGATAGTGAGTGGTCAGTCCCTCAGTCTTGATAGTGAGTGGTCAGTTCCTCAGTCTTGATAGTGGGTGGTCAGTCCCCTCAGTCTTGATAGTGAGTGGTCAGTCCCTCAGTCTTGATAGTGGGTGGTCAGTCCCTCAGTCTTGATAGTGAGTGGTCAGTCCCTCAGTCTTGATAGTGAGTGGTCAGTCCCTCAGTCTTGATAGTGAGTGGTCAGTCCCTCAGTCTTGATACTGAGTGGTCAGTCCCTCAGTCTTGATACTGAGTGGTCAGTCCCTACAGTCTTGATACTGAGTGGTCAGTCCTCAGTCTTGATACTGAGTGGTCAGTCCCTCAGTCTTGATAGTGAGTGGTCAGTCCCTCAGTCTTGATAGTGAGTGGTCAGTCCCTCAGTCTTGATAGTGAGTGGTCAGTCCCTCAGTCTTGATAGTGAGTGGTCAGTCCCTCAGTCTTGATAGTGGGTTGTCAGTCCCTCAGTCTTGATAGTGAGTGGTCAGTCCCTCAGTCTTGATAGTGAGTGGTCAGTTCCTCAGTCTTGATACTGAGTGGTCAGTCCCTCAGTCTTGATAGTGAGTGGTCAGTCCCTCAGTCTTGATAGTGGGTGGTCAGTCTCTCAGTCTTGATAGTGAGTGGCCAGTCCCTCAGTCTTGATAGTGAGTGGTCAGTCCCTCAGTCTTGATAGTGAGTGGTCAGTCCCTCAGTCTTGATAGTGGGTGGTCAGTCCCTCAGTCTTGATAGTGGGTGGTCAGTCCCTCAGTCTTGATAGTGAGTGGTCAGTCCCTCAGTCTTGATAGTGAGTGGTCAGTTCCTCAGTCTTGATACTGAGTGGTCAGTCCCTCAGTCTTGATAGTGAGTGGTCAGTCCCTCAGTCTTGATAGTGGATGGTCAGTATATCAGTCTTGATAGTGAGTGGTCAGTCCCTCAGTCTTGATAGTGGATGGTCAGTCTGTCAGTCTTGATAGTGAGTGGCCAGTCCCTCAGTCTTGATAGTGAGTGGTCAGTCCCTCAGTCTTGATAGTGAGTGGTCAGTCCCTCAGTCTTGATAGTGAGTGGTCAGTCCCTCAGTCTTGATAGTGGGTGGTCAGTCCCTCAGTTTTGATAGTGAGTGGTCAGTCCCTCAGTCTTGATAGTGAGTGGTCAGTTCCTCAGTCTTGATAGTGAGTGGTCAGTCCCTCAGTCTTGATAGTTAGTGGTCAGTCCCTCAGTCTTGATAGTGGGTGTTCAGTCTCTCAGTCTTGATAGTGAGTGGCCAGTCCCTCAGTCTTGATTGTGAGTGGTCAGTCCCTCAGTCTTGATAGTGAGTGGTCAGTCCCTCAGTCTTGATAGTGGGTGGTCAGTCCCTCAGTCTTGATAGTGGGTGGTCAGTCCCTCAGTCTTGATAGTGGGTGGTCAGTCCCTCAGTCTTGATAGTGGGTGGTCAGTCCCTCAGTCTTGATAGTGAGTGGTCAGTCCCTCAGTCTTGATAGTGAGTGGTCAGTCCCTCAGTCTTGATAGTGAGTGGTCAGTCCCTCAGTCTTGATAGTGAGTGGTCAGTCCCCTCAGTCTTGATAGTGAGTGGTCAGTCCCTAAGTCTTGATAGTGAGTGGTCAGTCCCTCAGTCCTTGATAGTGAGTGGTCAGTCCCTCAGTCTTGATAGTGAGTGGTCAGTCCCTCAGTCTTGATAGTGAGTGGTCAGTCCCTCAGTCTTGATAGTGAGTGGTCAGTCCCTCAGTCTTGATAGTGAGTGGTCAGTCCCTCAGTCTTGATAGTGAGTGGTCAGTCCCTCAGTCTTGATAGTGAGTGGTCAGTCCCTCAGTCTTGATAGTGAGTGGTCAGTCCCTCAGTCTTGATAGTGAGTGTCAGTCCCTCAGTCTTGATAGTGAGTGGTCAGTCCCTCAGTCTTGATAGTGAGTGGTCAGTCCCTCAGTCTTGATAGTGAGTGGTCAGTCCCTCAGTCTTGATAGTGAGTGGTCAGTCCCTCAGTCTTGATAGTGAGTGGTCAGTCCCTCAGTCTTGATAGTGAGTGGTCAGTCCTCAGTCTTGATAGTGAGTGGTCAGTCCCTCAGTCTTGATAGTGAGTGTCAGTCCCTCAGTCTTGATAGTGAGTGGTCAGTCCCTCAGTCTTGATAGTGAGTGGTCAGTCCCTCAGTCTTGATAGTGAGTGGTCAGTCCCTCAGTCTTGATAGTGAGTGGTCAGTCCCTCAGTCTTGATAGTGAGTGGTCAGTCCCTCAGTCTTGATAGTGAGTGGTCAGTCCCTCAGTCTTGATAGTGAGTGGTCAGTCCCTCAGTCTTGATAGTGAGTGGTCAGTCCCTCAGTCTTGATAGTGAGTGGTCAGTCCCTCAGTCTTGATAGTGAGTGGTCAGTCCCTCAGTCTTGATAGTGAGTGGTCAGTCCCTCAGTCTTGATAGTGAGTGGTCAGTCCCTCAGTCTTGATAGTGAGTGGTCAGTCCCTCAGTCTTGATAGTGAGTGGTCAGTCCCTCAGTCTTGATAGTGAGTGGTCAGTCCCTCAGTCTTGATAGTGAGTGGTCAGTCCCTCAGTCCTTGATAGTGAGTGGTCAGTCCCTCAGTCTTGATAGTGAGTGGTCAGTCCCTCAGTCTTGATAGTGAGTGGTCAGTCCCTCAGTCTTGATAGTGAGTGGTCAGTCCCTCAGTCTTGATAGTGAGTGGTCAGTCCCTCAGTCTTGATAGTGGGTGGTCAGTCCCTCAGTCTTGATAGTGAGTGGTCAGTCCCTCAGTCTTGATAGTGAGTGGTCAGTCCCTCAGTCTTGATAGTGAGTGCTCAGTCCCTCAGTCTTGATAGTGGGTGGTCAGTCCCTCAGTCTTGATAGTGAGTGGTCAGTCCCTCAGTCTTGATAGTGGGTGGTCAGTCCCTCAGTCTTGATAGTGAGTGGTCAGTCCCTCAGTCTTGATAGTGGGTGGTCAGTCCCTCAGTCTTGATAGTGAGTGGTCAGTCCCTCAGTCTTGATAGTGAGTGGTCAGTCCCTCAGTCTTGATAGTGATGGTCAGTCCCTCAGTCTTGATAGTGAGTGGTCAGTCCCTCAGTCTTGATAGTGGGTGGTCAGTCCCTCAGTCTTGATAGTGAGTGGTCAGTCCCTCAGTCTTGATAGTGGGTGGTCAGTCCCTCAGTCTTGATAGTGAGTGGTCAGTCCCTCAGTCTTGATAGTGGGTGGTCAGTCCTCAGTCTTGATAGTTAGTGGTCAGTCCCTCAGTCTTGATAGTGGGTGGTCAGTCCCTCAGTCTTGATAGTGAGTGGTCAGTCCCTCAGTCTTGATAGTGAGTGGTCAGTCCCTCAGTCTTGATAGTGGGTGGTCAGTCCCTCAGTCTTGATAGTGAGTGGTCAGTCCCTCAGTCTTGATAGTGGGTGGTCAGTCCCTCAGTCTTGATAGTGAGTGGTCAGTCCTCAGTCTTGATAGTGGGTGGTCAGTCCCTCATCTTGATAGTGAGTGGTCAGTCCCTCAGTCTTGATAGTGAGTGGTCAGTCCCTCAGTCTTGATAGTGAGTGGTCAGTCCCTCAGTCTTGATAGTGAGTGGTCAGTCCCTCAGTCTTGATAGTGGGTGGTCAGTCCCTCAGTCTTGATAGTGAGTGTCAGTCCCTCAGTCTTGATAGTGAGTGGTCAGTCCCTCAGTCTTGATAGTGGGTGGTCAGTCCCTCAGTCTTGATAGTGAGTGGTCAGTCCCTCAGTCTTGATAGTGAGTGGTCAGTCCGTCAGTCTTGATAGTGAGTTGTCAGTCCCTCAGTCTTGATAGTGAGTGGTCAGTCCCTCAGTCTTGATAGTGAGTGGTCAGTCCCTCAGTCTTGATAGTGGGTAATTAATCCTTCAGTCTAAAACACAGACTTGCTGTCAACCCTTACAGCATACACTGGAGGTGTAAGTGAGGTGTAGCAGCTGGAGGTCAGGTGACAAATGAGCGGGGCCCACTAGTGGCAACAGTGAAGAACAGAACGACAACCACACTACAGTGCAAGCCTACTACAACTCTATTGCTAAACAAGTGTTGAGCCTGACCTATGTCCACTAGTGGGCCCCGCTCACCTACCACCTTACCTCCAACTGCTACACCTCCCCTTTCCAGCACTCTGCTACAACATTTTTATAAGTTTGTGAATGATGAGTATATGTACTCTTATCAGTGACATAAACCTGGATGTACTCAGGTTTAAGACTCTGGAGTACTTAAGTACTCACACGGGAAATACATCTAGAATGAATCATATTTCTCACATAATTATGATGATAATGAGAAGATGAAGAAGTAACAGTAAGAGTGAGAACTTTAGTGAGAGAGAGAGAGAGAGAGAGAGAGAGAGAGAGAGAGAGAGAGAAGTGTTGTTACTTACATGTGAGAAGTATTTTTGTTACGCAACAAACACAGTCTCCCTCACCTGCTGCTGTTCATGTTTCTGGAACACAAGAAAAACTCACATTAACATAACAGAAGATACACACACACACACACACACACACACACACACAACACACACACACACACACACACACACACACACACACACACACACACACACACACACACACACACAACACACACACACACACACACACACACACACACACACACACACACACACACACACACACACACACACACACACACACACACACACACAGCACCAGTTTGGAACCCTCACCTGGTCAGGCATGTCAGGAAACTAGACAAAGTGCAAAGGTTTGTAACAAGACTAGCCCAGGAGCTAAGGGTAATGTCCTACGAGGAGAGGTTAAGGGAACTCAACCTGACGACACTGGAGGACAGGAGAGATAGGGGGGATATGATAACGACATATAAAATACTGAGAGGAATTGACAAGGTGGACAAAGACAGGATGTTCCAGAGATGTGACACAGCAACAAGGGGACACAACAACAAGGGGACACAACAACAAGGGGACACAGCAACAAGGGGACACAACAACAAGGGGTCACAACAACAAGGGGACACAACAACAAGGGGACACAACAACAAGGGGACACAACAACAAGGGGACACAACAACAAGGGGACAAAACAACAACAAGGGGACACAACAACAAGGGGACACAACAACAAGGGGACACAACAACAAGGGGACAAAACAACAACAAGGGAACACAACAACAAGGGGACACAACAACAAGGGAACACAGCAACAAGGGGACACAACAACAATAGGACACAGCAACAAGGGGACACAGCAACAAGGGGACACAGCAACAAGGGGACACAACAACAAGGGGACACAACAACAAGGAACACAACAACAAGGGACAAAACAAAAAGGGGGACACAAAAAAAGAGGACACAAAAAGGGGACACAGCAACAAGGGGTCCAATGGAACTGAAGACCCAAATGGCCACGGGGCTTTTGGAAGTATTTTTTCGTCACAGATTTTGTCAGAAAGGGAGAAACTGACAGTGATGTAGGGGGGCGGACCCTATATAGTTTTAAAAAGAGGTATATAAAGTCAGGGCGAGAAGGGAAACCAGTGAAGGGGCGGGTCCAGGAGCTGGAACGACCCCTCTAACTTAAAATAGTTATCATACAACCAGTAAAAATATTGGTTCACAAGAGAAAAGACCAAGACAGCAATACCGGGTACACATATCCCCTGTGGTCTGTGACAAACATTATGTTTGGATACACCCTCAAGTGCAACCACAGTCTTGATAATGTCCATAGAACCGACAGGTTCGTGAATTAGTCTTCTTCAACACTTGGAACCTTCGCACCAGTGGTTCCTCAGTCCTCTTATAAAGATTGAGGGACACCTTGATTCCAAGATGGGGATTGATTACCTCAACTTTTTCTGAGTCGAACTATTATTCTTCACGGTATTGACTGAAGAAGGCACCGGGGGCAAAAAAGTCTCCTTATAAATGTCTTAATAGCCCCAGTGTGGGGAAACTGGTAAAGGGTGGGGGGGACACCATCTGGTTTTCTGGTTCTGAGAGCACAAAAACACAGTCTTGTACGAGTGTAAGCAACGTAACTTTGTACAACTTGTATTCTGTATCAATTGAAGATTTGCTACCCTTTTGTTTTACTTTGAATGTTGTTTTAAATGTGTATAGGGGGGGGATATGTTGGGGAAATGTTAAAACTGTCAGGTCTAGTGAACGTTGGGCAAATAGACCCAGGTCTGGTGTATTTGGGGGTGCAATGTTGACTGTCAATCTGGTGAATTTGGGGGTGCAATTTGACTTCAAGTCGGGGTGATATTTTTGGGTGTAATGTTGACTTCAGTTTCTGGGATATTTTGGGGTGTAATTGACTGTCAGGTCGGGTGAATTTTGGGTGTAATGTTGATGTCGGGGTCTGGTGATATTTTTGGGTGTAAGTTGACGTCAGGTCTGGTGATATTTGGACGTAATGTTGACTGTCGGTTGTGATATGTTGGACTAATGTTGACGTCTCTTGCAGATTTCAATGTGTTCAGTCTCCAACACCACTTGTGTGACCATCCCCCCCCCCCCCCCCACTTCCACCCTTCTCCCACCCACCCCACCCCTCCCTCACTATTATCAACGTTTTGTATTGATCTCCCTCACCACCACTCCTTTACCATCACTTCCCCTCTGTTCCATCTTCCTCTCTCTCTCTCTCTCTCTCTCTCTCTCTTTCCCCTCCTCTCTCTTCTTCTCTCTCTCTCCCCCCTCTCTCTCTCCTCCTCTCTCTCTCTCTCTCTCTCTCCTCTGCTCATTTTAATCTCACAAACAATAAACAATACCACACACTATAACACAATATCACCCAAAAACCATAATCCTTCAACTCCACATAATACATACAAAACCAACACACTACCTCAAAACACACACAATCCAACAAACCTACAATCCCCCATTCCTCAAAACCACACACAATACCATCAATACCAAACACAATACCACATAATACCCCCTACATACCACACAATCCCCTAATACCTTACAATACCCACACAATACCACATAATACACACAAAACCACCACAATACCACTAAAACTATTTCAATACCCCCACAATACTACATCAATACCACACACAGTACCACATAATACCATACAGTACACAACAAACCACACACAAAACCACATAAAAACTATACAAACCACACCAATACCACATACAATACCCCACACAATACCCACCAAAACCACACACAATACCACATCAAAACCACACACAAAACCACTCTACCAAACAATTTCCACATACAATACCACACACAATACCCACACAATCCACATACAATTCCACAAAAAACCACATACAATACCACACACAATACCACATACAATACCCCATAAACCTACAAAACCCCCAAAACTACCATACAAAAACCAACCAATACCACTCAAAATACACACAAACCCATAAATACCCCATAATACCCTACAAATACCACAACACTCCATACAAAAACCCTACACAATCCACATACAATACCACACACAATACCAAAACAATACCACATTTCAATACCCCACACAATACCCAACAATACCCCATACAATACCACAACAAAACCAACAATACCACACAAATACCACACAATCCACATACAAAAACCCCACACAATACCCATACAAAATCACCACAATACCCACACAATACCACACACAAACCACACACAATACCCCACAATACCCAACAATACCACACACAATACCACATACAAAAATCACACACAATACCACACACAATCCACACACAATACCCCAAAACAATACCACAACAATACCACATACAATACCACAACAAACCACCCAATACCAACACAAAACCAACAAACAATACCACACAAAATACCACATACAATACCACACACACTACCATACAATACCACACACAATACCACACACAAATACCACACACAATACCACACACAATACCACACACACTACCATACAATACCACACACAATACCACACACAATACCACACACAATACCACACACAATACCACACACACTACCATACAATACCACACACAATACCACACACAATACCACACACACTACCATACAATACCACACACAATACCACACACAATACCACACACAATACCACACACAATACCACACACACTACCATACAATACCACACACAATACCACACACAATACCACACACAATACCACACACAATACCACACACACTACCATACAATACCACACACAATACCACACACAATACCACACACACTACCATACAATACCACACACAATACCACACACAATACCACACACAATACCACACACAATAACCACACACACTACCATACAATACCACACACAATACCACACACAATACCACACACAATACCACACACAATACCACACACAATACCACACACACTACCATACAATACCACATACAATACCACACACAATACACACACAATACCACACACAATACCACACACACTACCATACAATACCACACACAATACCACACACAATACCCTCCCTCTTCTTACTATGTACAAGACTCCATCCAGAGTATTTCAGTCAGATTACTTCTCTCTCTCTGTCTCTCTCTCTCTCTCTCTCTTCTCTGTCTCTGTCTCTCTGTCTCTGTCTCTGTCTCTTCCTCTCTCTCTGTCTCTTCTCTGTCTCTCTCTCTCTCTCTCTCTGTCTCTGTCTCGTCTCTCTCTCATCTGTCTCTGTCTCTCTCTCTCCTCTCTGTCTCTGCTCTCTGTCCTGCTCTCTCTCTTCTCTCCTCTTCTCTGTCCTGTCTCTCCCCTCTCTCTCTCTCTGTCTCTCTCTCTCTCTCATCTTCTCTCTCTCTCGTCTCTTCTCTCTCTCTCTCTCTCTCTCTACTCTCTCTCTCCTCTGTCTCTCTCTCCTCTCTCACTCTCTTCTCTCTCTCTCTCTCTCCCTCTCTCTCCTCTCCTCTCTCTCTCTCTCTCTTCTCTCTCTCTGCTCTCTCTCTCTCTCTCTCTCTCTCTCTCTCCTCTCTCTCTCTCTCTCTGTCTCTCTCTCTCTCTCTCTCTCTCTCTCTCTCCTCTTTCCCTTTCGTCTCTCTCTCTCTCTCTCCTCTCTCTCTCTCTCTCACTCTCTCTCTCTCTCTCTCTCTCCTTCTCTCTCTCTCTCTCTCTCTTCTCTCTCTCTTCTCCTCCCTTCTATCTCCCTTTCTCTTGTTCTTACTTCCTACAAGATAACAGTGACCTTCAAGATAACAGTGACCTTCAAGATAACAGTGACCTTCAAGTTAACAGTGACCTTCAAGATAACAGTGACCTTCAAGATAACAGTGACTTTCAAGATAACAGTGACCTTCAAGATAACAGTGACCTTCAAGATAACAGTGACCTTCAAGATAACAGTGACCTACAAGATAACAGTGACCTTCAAGATAACACTTCTAAGATAACCTGACACATCCAAGATAACAGTGACCTACAAGATAACACCTCTAAGATAACCTGGCACCTCCAAGATAACAGTGACCTACAAGATAACACATCTAAGATAACCTGGCAACTCCAAGATAACACATCTAAGATAACCTGGCACCTCCAAGATAACCTGGCACCTCCAAGATAACACATATACGATAACCTGGCACCTCCAAAATAACAGTAACCTACAAGATAACACCTCTAAGATAACCTGGCACCTCCAAGATAACCTGGCACCTCTAAGATAATCTGGCACCTCCAAGATAACAGTAACCTACAAGATAACACCTCTAAGATAACCTGGCACCTCCAAGATAACAGCCTCAAGATAACTGGCACCTCCAAGATAACTGTACCTCCAAGATAACCTGGCACCTCCAAGATAACACCTCTAAGATAACACTGGGCACTCTCCAAGATACCTGGCACCTCCAAGATAACCTGGCACCTCTAAGATAACCTGGCACCTCCAAGATAACACCTCTAAGATAACCTGGCACCTCCAAGATAACCTGTCATCTCCAAGATAACACCTCTAAGATAACCTGGCACCTCCAAGATAACACCTCCAAGATAACCTGGCACCTCTAAGATAACCTGGCACCTCCAAGATAACCTGGCACCTCCAAGATAACACCTCCAAGATAACCTGGCCCCTCCAAGATAACACCTCTAAGATAACCTGGCACCTCTAAGATAACCTGGCACCTCTAAGATAACCTGGCACTTCCAAGATAACACCTCTAAGATAACCTGGCACCTCCAAGATAACCTGGCACCTCCAAGATAACAGTAAACTACAAGATAACACCTCTAAGATAACCTGGCACCTCCAAGATAACACCTCTAAGATAACCTGGCACCTCCAAGATAACACCTCTAAGATAACCTGGCACCTCCAAGATAACACCTCTAAGATAACCTGGCACCTCCAAGATAACCTGGCACCTCCAAGATAACCTAGCACCTCCAAGATAACCTGGCACCTCCAAGATAACACCTCTAAGATAACCTGGCACCTCCAAGATAACACCTCTAAGATAACCTGGCACCTCCAAGATAACACCTCTAAGATAACATGGCACCTCCAAGATAACACCTCCAAGATAACCTGGCACCTCCAAGATAACACCTCTAAGATAACCTGGCACCTCCAAGATAACACATCTAAGATAACCTGGCACCTCCAAGATAACACCTCTAAGATAACCTGGCACCTCTAAGATAACCTGGCACCTCCAAGATAACCTGGCACCTCCAAGATAACACCTCTAAGATAACCTGGCACCTCCAAGATAACACCTCTAAGATAACCTGGCACCTCCAAGATAACCTGGCACCTCCAAGATAACACCTCTAAGATAACCTGGCACCTCCAAGATAACCTGGCACCTCCAAGATAACACCTCTAAGATAACCTGGCACCTCCAAGATAACACCTCTAAGATAACCTGGCACCTCCAAGATAACCTGGCACCTCCAAGATAACACCTCTAAGATAACCTGGCACCTCCAAGATAACACCTCTAAGATAACCTGGCACCCTCCAAGATAACCTGGCACCTCCAAGATAACACCTCTAAGATAACCTGGCACCTCCAAGATAATCTGGCACCTCCAAGATAACACCTCTAAGATAATCTGGCACCTCCAAGATAACCTGGCACCTCCAAGATAACCTGGCACCTCCAAGATAACACCTCTAAGATAACCTGGCACCTCCAAGATAACACCTCTAAGATAACCTGGCACCTCCAAGATAACCTGGCACCTCCAAGATAACACCTCTAAGATAACCTGGCACCTCCAAGATAACACCTCTAAGAACCTGCACTCAAGATACACCTCTAAGATAACCTGGCACCTCCAAGATAACCTGGCACCTCCAAGACAACACCTCTAAGATAACCTGGCACCTCCAAGATAACCTGGCACCTCCAAGATAACACCTCTAAGATAACCTGGCACCTCCAAGATAACCTGGCACCTCTAAGATAACCTGGCACCTCCAAGATAACAGTCAGTCAATTACATAAGCTCTTTGATAACACGCCCAGGTGCTTTCTAATTAAGAAAGTCTTAGAGGAGAGTCATTACTGCCTGACTGTCAGTAAGGTCCACCAACACCAGGGATATCTATGGGTTTCTCGACCTTATGGTAGGTGTGGCCTGACTTGTTAATGCCACTAAACGTCTTGGCCCTAGCTAGGGTCTGGTCTGAGATGCTTGGCTGACGGCTGACACAGCCAGCTGGTGCTGTGTCAGCCAGCTGGTGCTGTGTGTCAACTATCTGTGGATATGTCAGCCATCTCTGGATGTGTCAGCCACCTGTGGATGTGTGTCAGCAGCTGGTGCTGTGTCAGCCACCTGTGGATGTATCAGCCAGCTGGTGCTGTGTGTCAGCCAGCTGTGGATGTGTCAGCCACCTGGTGCTGTGTCAGCCAGCTGTGGATGTGTCAGCCAGCTGATGCTGTGTGTCAGCCAGCTGTGGATGTGCGTCAGCCATATATGACTGACACCCGTCAGTGGGCAGTAGCAGGTTCCAGAGAGATGTCAGCAGAGTGAACATGTGGTCCAATAAGTGGCTACTCGAGTTGAACCCAAACAACAGCAACAACAACAGCAGGGACAACAGGAGCAACAGCAGGGACAACAGGAGCAACAGCAGGGACAACAGGAGCAACAGCAGGGACAACAGGAGCAACAGCAGAGACAACAGGAGCAACAGCAGGGACAACAGGAGCAACAGCAGAGACAACAGGAGCAACAGCAGGGACAACAGGAGCAACAGCAGGGACAACAGAGCAACACAGGGACAACAGGAGCAACAGCCGGCTAACAGGAGCAACAGCAGGGCTAAAAGGACAACAGCAGATACAACATGAGCAACAGCAGAGACAACAGGAGCAACAGCAGGGACAACAGGAGCAACAGCAGAGACAACAGTAACAACAGCAGAGACAACATGAACAACAGCAGAGACAACAGTAACAACAGCAGAGACAACAGTAACAACAGCAGAGACAACATGAACAACAGCAGAGACAACAGTAACAACAGCAGAGACAACAGTAACAACAGCAGAGACAACATGAACAACAGCAGAGACAACAGTAACAACAGCCGAGACAACAGTAACAACAGCAGAGACAACAGTAACACACAGAGACAACATGAACAACAGCAAGACAACAGGAGCAACGGGCCCGTAACAACGAAGAGC
>NC_069458.1:13690289-13747689 GCF_026875155.1 Cherax quadricarinatus | reverse complement strand
TTTGATGAGGCGGGAAACGACGCATCTTCCCCCACGGCGGTGGGTGCTTCCTATTTGTCTCTATCCTCCCAGTACTTTATTCCTGAAATCGTGAGTGTTGAAACTAGTATATACAGTGGTCCCCTCAATAATCGACTGGCCTGAAAGTCAAACCATTTCGGAAATCAACCGGTTTTTTCGACAAAATATTGATCGGAAATTGACCGAAATTCGTTATCGACCCGTCTCGACCGTCGTCCCAGACGCGTATGCACAAGGTAAGCGGGCCTCGACCCGCCTCAGCCTTCCTTCCCAGCCAGTGTGCCATTGTTTACCAGTTAGCGGCGGTCCTCTCACGTGCTCCAGTGAAATATTTCATATTTCATTTATTTTAGTGCTTGCAAGTTATTAAGTGCTAAATAAGCTACCATGGCTCCAAAGAAAGCTCCTAGTCCCAAAACCTTTGGTGCCTTCTTCAGAAATTAAGGAGATTTTTACTATGTGGGGTAAGATGGAAAGATTTATGGGGGAAACACACCCAGAGAAGGATGTTGCAAGCCATATCGGAAAACTTGTACAGTGACAGAGTCTTGGCCCATTTTGGGAAGTTTTAAAGAGATGCCAGAAACAGAGCTCTCTGCACAGTTATTTTGTGAGACAGGACTCCAGTGACTCTCAAGCTGGTCCTAGTGGCATTAAGAAACAGGGGAAAAGAAGCAACCCCAGAAAAGCAAATGGTACCTAGGTGTTGCTGGAAGGGGATTCCCCTTCCAAACTATAAACAATCCACTCTCACCTCCTCCTCCAGTCTCCCATACACTAAGAAGAATCTCCAAAAAAGGTAAGTGTTATGCTGTTAATGTTTCATTCATCATTTCCCATTGTATTGTTTATGTACTACATGAATTTTTCCATGTAAAAAATTTTTTGTTTTAATACTTCTGGTGTCAGGAAACGGATTAATTGTATTTACATTATTTCTTAGGGGAAAATTGATTTCGTAAATCGACCATTTCGATAAAACGAACCGGCTTCCAGGGGAAAGGATTACCGTCGATAATCGAGGGAACCACTGTTTAAAATCCTTAAAAACGCCCTTCCAACACCCAAACCCCCCCCCCTCTCCTCCCCAGCATTGTTCCTCAAAAAAGTGAGTGCCACAATATGTTTTGCATAGATTACATACAATACTATTGTTAAAAATTAAAAACATGTGTCCCCAAAAAACACAAACGCCTTAACAAAATTTAAAACACCATTCGCCTGTGTGTAAAAAGGGGAAAAGGTATTTTGTTCCAGGTGTTAAACCATACCACTAAACCTCATACCTAAACCACTAATTTTACAACAATACAAATAGCAGGGTCACAGCACCCCACTACCAATTCGTTGAACAGCAATTAAATTTAACATGGGTATAAAATTAACACAGTACTGTGCCTAACCCGATATCCCAAGGTTTACTTACCATGGTTAGAAAGGTTATCCTGTATGCAGGAAAACATAACCATAGGTTAAACAAGTTTATCAATCTCATTCCTTCACATCATCCATTCCCACACATTATTCACACAACTTTGCTGCTGAACCACCTTACCTCATACATCCCTCGGAAGGAGACCAACTCTTTGCCCGCCCCCTGGGTTCACGAGGAGGCGACCCACAGTGAGATTCCGCTAACCCTCCGAGAAGCTGGTTGCCCACCGCCCCCCATAGACTTGTTATTCCTACACATCGTTCTATAAAACCTTGCCGCTAACGCTTTATCCTCAAATCTCCCCTTACCTCATCACCCAAGAAACATATAAATAATCCACTATGATATACATTAATTAAAGCCCTTCCCACATCCCTTGGCACCCCATTACATCCAACAATAAAGCCTGTAAGAACGACCACTTCCCCCCAAAGTCTGATAACACCCCCCCATCCATAATCTAGCCCCCCTCCAAAAAGGGACAAAAAAATACCGCATGAAAAGCTGTTTCGACATGAGGCTTCCCTTACAAGACCCATTTCACGCAGCTCATCCTTAGAGGCCAAAATTCCATAATAAAATGATATACTAACTCCCTTACCCTCGCTGGTATCCTAAGCAAGCTAAACTCCCTCCAAATGGTCTGCCAGTCATATGTTAGGTATACAGCGAACCCTTGTAAGATACCCTGACCCCCCAGAGCACACACCAACCTTTTTACCTTTAATTTGGACACCTGTCTTAGTTCAATAAAAACCTCAACATATTCTCACAATCTCTCAAATCCCTACCATGCCACCATCTACGTGCATCCTCCATCACCCTGCCCACCCTAATACCCTGATCTCCCCTGCCCGTATATACCTTTTGTTTAATATATATAGCCATTACTCTAGGACCCAACGCCAACAGGCCGAGACCCCTCGTCGCACATTCATCATTACTACTTCCTTACGTAACCAAGCCCTCCCAAACCCCCAGACATACCTTAAAACCCTTCTTTGGATTTCCAAAATGTTCTGTACTCTTAAAGGAAACACCTCTGCCACCCCCCACACCTTACTATAGACCAGCGAGTTAACCACTAATACTCTGTTGTAACACTACATCCCTAGCCCTTAAACTTGTAAGCATAACCAAAACCCTGCTTGTAACTAATTCTGAATTGACCTCCTGCATTCTTGCACCTCTGCCATGTACCATACCCACATACCCTAATTCTGTCAACTACTGTCCATCCCAACCCCTCCCACAATCTCTCACCAATCCAATTCTTCACCTCTAATAATTCGACTTCATTATATTGACTCTCATACCTGTAGCATCCCCAAAAATCTGAATTACTCCACCCGACCATCCTTAAATCTCCCTCACCCATTACAAGTACAGTAGTATCATCCACATACCCAACAATACCCCCCTGCAACCCATCATCCCTTGTCTATCCATCACCTCATCCACAAGCCCATAGAAAGGATTCTGCACACAGGCAAACAGCAACTGAGAGAGTGGACAACCCCTGTCGCAAACCTCTCTCCATCAGTACTGGGTCCCCCAACCTCCCATTAACCTCTACCCTCATCACCACTCCCTCAGACAAGTTTGCACCCATCTCACCCCCCAACCCATCTTCTCCAAACAAACTCTTAAGAAATTCCTGTTCGCACAATCATATGCATTAGCCCAATCTAATCCGAGTATTCCCCCTCCTGGACATCTCTCAATAAAATTCCCTTATATGACAATGACCATCCCTCATACTTCGCCCCGGGATGCCATATTGCCCCAATGTATCACTGATCCTATCACCTTCTTCAGTCTATTGCCCAGAATTTTAGCAAAAATTTTATAATCCGAACATAGTAAGGACAACGCTCGGTAATCACTCAATACTTTCCCCTCTCCTTTTTCGGCACTAAAACAACGATCCCAGTATTTTGTGACTTCCTCCACTCTCACTGCTCAACATATAAATTCAAGAAGAACCCCACCAACGAATGCCTAATACACTCCCAATTGAAACTATATAAAAATCGTTCAGTATCCAATCTATGGCCTGGTGTCTTACCCTGACTCATCCTGTAAACCGCCTCCTCACTCCATCTCACTAATCTACCCTCCAACGTTTCCCTTCTTGCTGTCCTAATACAATGTTTCCTCCCCATGGCCCCCAAAAAATTCCTCCGTGACTTCTTACGCCTCTTCTCCACCATTTCTCCTTAAACCACTAATCTGGCACAAACACTGATGCTGTTCCCCGTAATTGGAAAGGCCCCTTGTTAATCCACATAACCTCTCCCCCCCTCGAATCGACCACTAATGTGCTATGGTATCCACCAGCTGCCTTCCTTAAATTTCATCAGGATGTACCTGAATGATCTGTCTCCCTTTAATAATCCTCAATCCTGCCCTAACTCTACTAATTGCATTAACCTTTCATTATGTATTCTCCCGCATTCGACTCCCTAACCCTCCATATCCCCTCTCATCCAATGCGTGCCCCCCTCCCGTAACAATCATTCAATTGTCCCTCTGGTAGTTCTGTAACCCATACCAGCACCATGCCTGTTTCCCTGCCACGTACCCTAAAGACTCTGAATTCCCTATCTTAGCCCTCATCTCCCACCATTCAAGCAAATTCAACTCCATTCCCTAAGTATCCCAGAACCACCTTTCCACAAATCCTTTGAAGGATAAGCCTTCATCCCCCTCCTGTAGGAGCCCACACATTCAATTTCCAATACCCTGCATATATACAATACCACTGATAACCATCCCCACCCTTAGATCAGCTATCACTGCTTCTATGGTCTGAAAACCCGACATCGAAATTCCCTACCCTCTCCACACCTACTATCCCCTGCCTGACATAAACCCTCATCTACCTCCACCCTTCTTCTTAATAACCCCTACGAATGTATTATGTTCTCTACTCCATGTAACCACCCCCCTCCCCACTACATCTACAACCCCCCCCCCCCCGTCCCTATTCCCTTGGCCATATCCCTCAGAGCTCCCTCCCAAACACATCTGCCTCCCTTCCTTCCCATCAAGTATCCACATCCACATGCCTAATCGCACAATCCCAATCACCCCCAAGCACTGTAATAGAAGGTACGCCCCGCAGTACATCAACACATCCCGACAAAATCAACTTTCACCCTCGCATTGTTTGATTGCCGGCATATAAACACTATTAAGCCATACCCTCCCATCCCCCAGTACTCATCCACCATTACGACCCTCCACCGTCCCCCCCCTCCTCCCCAACCCATGATGCCGCATTGGCTGTCTCCTTTACTACCACTGCCACCCCTCCTTTCAATAGCAATGCAGTTGCTGACAAACAGCTTATAACCCCACAAATGCAGTTCACAAAAGCTACACCCTAAGACCTATGTTATTGCTCACTGCAAAAAGAATACATCTACATCAAGCCTTGTTAAGAACCATTCTAACCAAACCCTTTTTTAAACCTCAGTTTGAAGGCCATTTACATTAATGTTAACACACTAATGAATCTTTCCAGGAAAGGTGGCTTACCCCGTGCCCCTGTTGCTTACTCAATCCTTCTTTCATGGTAACCCATACTCTCTTTCCATTCTTCCGAAACCTGTCCACCAACTCCCCCCTTGCCCTTCCTCACTAGCAGGCTTCTCCGGTGTGCCCCCCCCCCTGCTTTGCCTCCCCCACCACGCTGCCCAAGCCTTCTCTTCCCAGGCCTCTGCCATGTTTAGGACCTCGTCCATTCGGACCGCTCCCGCAGTCAGTGCTTGCGTGAGCCTACCACTTCACACACAATCTACCTCATGCGAGTCCTCCTGGTGAACCTCCACCACCACTTCCCTTGTCCTTTCCTTCCTTACACAAGGCCTCTACTTGTCCCTGCTACCCATCAAGCTGCTGCCCATCACTTAACTGCACGCTCCTTCCTCTCTGGACCTCCGTCTCTCCCAAAAGCTCCTGCAGCACGACTTCCAACAACCTCTTCTGAGTAGTCTCTTCCACATCTACTATTTTCCTACACAAGACCTCGTGTTGAGCTCTCCCATGTTACCTCTGGGGGGTGACACACGTCCCCAACACCTACACCTCCTCACTCTCTTTTCACCTCTGGCTCCATAGATCCGCCTCCGACCATCCGAAACACCCAACCTCCACCTCCACAGTACCCGGTTGCTGGCCTGCCATCGGTGATATCATCCTAGGGGCCTGCCTTCGGGTACACTGCACTGCCATATGCTCGTATGAGTCACACAATCATCACGTCTTCCCTCTGCCCTGGCGTAGTGGACGAATACCTGGGTCCTGTATCCTGTCAGCGTGACATACGATACGTACTGCCTCTTCAGTGACATCTTTAGGGTGAGGATCCTTTCCCGCTGCCCATTATACGCTGTCCCTCCACACCCCATGCTGCTCGAATGGAACAGTTTCATACCTACTAAAGACATCTTGATGTCCATACGGCGTCGCCTCAAATGGACATTCTGTACCGTATAAACCCATTTGTAGATTTTTAGAACGTCAAGTAGGCACACCTCCCACTGTCGAATTCCCACACATCCATCGTTCATGAAATTCGATCCACTATACTATTGTAAAAATCCGGCCCTGCAAACTTCACAAAAGACCCTGTCATTCCATTAAGGGCCACGCCATACAAATTCAGCGTTAGGTATTCCGTAGACGGTCCCCTGATGATAGCCTGGAAGCAGAACATTCATTGTCGCACTGATGATGTCCCTTGGACATCAGGCAGTGTTTACACGCGGCTCATAAGATCCGCCATCTTGGTGCGTAAGTGAAAGGCAGATCACACCAGGTGGCATGCAGGGAGACCTCAGGTAGCGTCCCTCCTCTCCTGCCAGAGGTTCGAGAGACGAAATAAGAAAAAATGAGCAATTGGGAGAGCAGTCGATTCAAACTTATCCTTTGTTTAATGCTGTTGCTTGTGACTTTTCCTGTTGTCTGTGGAAATCGTCTGTTGTTCACCACAAGTGCTTGGGCATTTAAAGCACTTCTCATGAGCATTTACCTCCCTTGTATTCACCTAAACATTAGTGGCATCGTGTTTTAGACTGCTGAACACGTTGTTTTCCGTGCCTCCATTGTTGTGTATTGAATACAGGTACTATGCACAAGTGATCCATTAGCACAAAGTATATATTTTGGAGTTACGTTTATGTGTAACATCCTTTTTTATTGTCGTTGCATTCACAGCTTGATAAGTGCTTACATGGGATTTTCCCATTCGGTGATTAGTGTGAGTAGGTATCTCTTTTTTATTTGCCTTTTTGAAAGTGGAAGTTTAGTTTTATCTACAGTAGGACTGTGTTAGTTTTATCATGTTTCGTTGCTGCATCTAGAACTATTGCTTGAAACCTTTGCTAATTACTCTCAAGTGAAATAGCGTTTGTTGAACATATTTTTGTCAATGGTTTATGTTGAAACAGCTTATCTTGTACAATACCACTCATAAACCAAACACATTGATTTATGTTATATTTAGTGTCTACAGATGTGAGACTATTTTCTAGTGTGATTCTGAATGTCTGTAATCTGAAAAAAACAATATCTTGGTGGCTTCAAAGCTGAAGATTCTGTCTGCATGTCTAACCCTGGCTTTGTCAACATCAAGGTAATTGTCTGCTAAGACTCGTAAAGCTTGCTGATAATTCCCATTGACCAATTTAAACGATTTAATCACATGAAAGGCTCCCCCTTTACAAAACATTTGAAGTAGCTTAATTTAGTTATCATTAATATCAGTTCTTTTATGTACCAGAGATTGAAATCCACCAATAAACTCCTCATAATCATAACCTTCAAATATAGGTAATGAGAAGTTAGGAAGACTAGGTAGTGGCAAGCCAGGTGTGGCAGGTGTAACAGGTGTCTGACCACGTCCCTTTGTGAAACGGAAATTTGTGGCAAGTATAATGAGCCTCTGTCCACTTTAACTGTTAATCACTAAATATATCCAAAACTTGCTGAATTTTATAATTAGATGGATTTGACTGTAGGAATTCACTTTCATATTTCGCATAATCTGAATTAATGATCTCCAGATTTTAAATAAGTGGATCCAATTGTGCTTCTAAAACGTCAAAATCAGTGTTTGCATTTTGAGTCAACCCTACACAGATTGTAATCAACTTTTCTATGTAATTTTTGTTTGCAAAGATTGAAACTGCGCTTGCAATGATGCCATCTTGAACTGGAAATACTAATAGAATAATTCCTAACACTAGTGTTTAAATTATGATTCATCAGCACGTCTCAGTGAACCAGGGTTGCAGAACCTTGAGTGTTTGAGGAATGTTTTTGATGCTGAATCAGCTTCCCAGCTAGAATACATCACACATATATATTCATTTTACATTATACATATACATACATATAAATTTCACTGCTAATAGATATGAAAGTTTAAACTTAATATAAAACCGCCTTAAAATATAAGAGACAGCATGAGACACAGTCTTGTCGCTTAATTTGTGTTAAGAACATGCACATTTCAGTCAACTCGAGAACCTCATCTGTACTGCAGGTTTGGGTGAGTTGCCATGTACATAACTGAGTTCTTGCAGTAATATAATAATAATAATAGTAAAATTAATAATAATAATAATAATAATAAAATATCTTTATCTCTACAAGTACATGTAGCAAAGTAACAAGCCTAAGCAGACATCAGTGCTACTCTCAATAGACAGGCCGTTTTGTTATGGCAGAGCATTTCGGCAAATTTGGTCATTTAGTCTAGCCGACTAACACACGCGGTACCCATTTTATAACTGATGAGTGAACATGACAGGCAGGTGTCTGTATGGGAAACACGCCCTAATGTTTACAGCGTACCGGGAATCGAACCCCGGAGTTCAGTGTGTGAGCTGAGTGTGCTAGCAATCGAGCTAAGGGACAAATATTTTGCAAATATTTCGCAAAAGCTCCAGTCTTCACCAGTTTTTTGAAGGTCCCAGAGTTCTTCATGACTTGTAAGCATACAAGTTCTTGGACCATTGTGTGACCACAATCCGGTTCCAAGGACCAAAACTCTGGGGAACTTTACCTGTTAAGTCTACTTAAAGACATAAATGAAATATACTTAGCTTCAGTGATGATTCGACCTTCTCGCAGCTGCATCCAAGAATGCTCCTTCGCTGTGAATCGTAGTATCCCCACACCTGAGCTGTATAATAACGAGTATTAATTATCATTTCGCCCCAAAGGGGCATATATTTCAGCATTTCACCCTTATTTCGAAATGCTTAGTAGTGAGTTGTACTCACTTGTTTGGGCTCAAAAGCCCACACCTCACGACCTGGAATAGAACAGCCTTAGTGACCTTGTATCTGCCTGACTACTGAAGTATTTAATAAGTTTATTCAGGTATACACAAATACAGTTACAAAGATTATCATACATAGCAGCATATGTGTAAAGTACCTGGGATAACCCAAAAAAAGTCAGTGACTTATTTCGATTGGGGTCCTTTTATCTTATTATTATTTTATAAAGGAGATAACATCTTATTATCATACTATTAAGACTATCTACTACACGAGGGTCATTAAGACTAATTACAATACGATTGTCATTATTAGGAATAAGTTATGACTGTGTTAACTAAAGAAAATAAAAAAAACCATTCCCCTATCCCTTTCTGTAGCGTACATTCTCAGGTACCTTATATGGCACTCTTCTTGAACTGTTCATGCTATGACTGGCTTGGAGACAATGCGGGCCAGGTCTGTTTCCACTTCTTTATTGCTTGTAACAATAAAAGGTGTTGAAGCCTGGCCACTAACTGGTGGTTACTACATAAGTTGTGCTCTCTCTTCCCTGGTACTATGATTGGCTTTGGTTCCCAACCTTGACAAAACTGGCAGGCGAAAAATATTCTGGATGCTGTTTGTGAGCAATTCTATAAATATGATTTAGGGGATTCCCAGATATTTTACTGAGGAAACTGAAGTGATGGGCTCCCCATTACACGCGGACATTAAAATTATTTTACCCTCTCATGTTTGTTTCGTATCCCAAAGAAATGCTTCAGTTTTCCCGAGGTGTATATTTTGTCTACTAGACCATTTGCTTCAGGACCTCTAGTTCCAATGTTAATACATTAGCTATATCTTGTGGACTTTACCAGACACTAACTAGAGCACCGTCATCTGCGTACAGAAGGAGTTTTGCACTGACACTGATAGCATGATCGTGTATATCAAAGCATAGGAAATAATAAGGGACCCAGAATACTACTTGGGAAAACCCCACATGCTACGCAGGGGTTCTGATTCCGTTTTGTTGATTTCGACCAATTTGTCTCCTGTATGCTAAGGTAGACTAAAACCCAGGATCTACAGAACCTCCTAACCGATAGTTTGAAGTTCTTACATAATATATTGGTGGTTGACAGTATGGAAGGCCTACAGTAGAATTAAGACTTTGCCATTGCCATAGTAACATGAGCTATGGTGTTGACCAGCACCAATTAGACCGATAATCGGTGATTTGGATTATGGAAGCTGAGAGTCTCGAAGAAGTGTCGCATTGTTCTCTCCACTACTCCTTGAAATGTTCTGCAAATCACTCACGCTGGTTACACTACACTATTCAATTTCCAAGATTTGTTCCATAGTTTCATGTTAGCACAACTAGTGTAAAGATCAGTTAAAATCCACTGTGTAAATTCTAACACATGAAATTCTGAGATTGTTAAAATGAAACAAGAGTCAAGAACACACATAGTCAATTATAGTCCGTTGTCCTATCTGTAAGGGAACAATGCCTGTGTGACATGTGTTTCTCCTTCGTTCCTTGAAGCCAGTCTGATCTCCACAGCGCACTCCGGCCTCGCTCTCGCCCTGATATGCTGACGTCAGCATTATTTCTTTCCTTGCCAAACACTGTCACAGTATTCAATACAAGATGGTAGATTTCTCGTTATCTAGCTATAGACTACAATTCATATTAGTCCCAAACTGTGGGTAAAGAGGATGCAGGGTTATCCTTAATTTTCCTGCTAAGGGGAAGAGAGTTATTACTCTTGTTTAGTTGTCACTTGAGTTGCAATGAAACTGATCTCTAGCACTGAGAAGGTGAGTATGACGCTGGTACCAACACATGGATCTAATTAAGCTTTTACCAGGAAGTAAGAGAGTCTATTAGCCCCTTCTGGGAGCTGAGTCCCTCAGGGGGCTGAAGGGGGAGCTGAGTGGGCTGAGAGATACCCCCTTTCTGGAGGATTTTCTCCACATGTGAGATGGAAGATTTTTATGCCTGGATGTTTTAGACCAGTCATTTATAGGTCATTTGTTTCCTCCAGAGGAAAGAGAACGAACACATTACCATCTTTTTTTTCCAGATTATTTTATTTATTCCTTTCCAAGTCAAACTTAAAGGGGTGGACTGTTTAACCCAGTAACAAATTGTTCCCATTCCTGTTGCCTAAGTTCTTGCTTTCTGTTCCTTGCATTTGTTAGTGCAGCTTCGAACGTTCTGAGGAGGTCTGGGGTTTCAACATTCACGGTATGCATGACCAGTCGCTCCTAGCTGCTGCATGTGTTTTAGATTGCCGTAGCCCAGTGGATCATTATATTTTTTACATTGGTTTTTATTGTAATTTATATCCGGAAGATTTAATGTTTTCTTTCCTCCCACTTGATCCTGTGAGTACAGTCTCAGCTAGTGGCAACTAAATCATCATCATCTTGATTTGCTGGAAGATGTGATCAAGATGACGGTTGTTGTACTTGGGAATGATCAATAGAAGATCATCAACTATGCGAGTCATGCATCGTACATGATGTTATTAAATCCAGGCACAGATCTAGTGATGGCCACCATATAGTGAGTAGGCTCAGTGAGTGCCCACAATTCGAACATTACCATGCTCATTTAGCAATTTCACTAGTTTAGTTCCATTGGTGTTTTGTTATAGACCCACAATATTCTTATGTCTAGCAATTATAAAGTCTCTCCAAGAATGATGGTAGGTTCACTATTGATGCGATCTGGTAAAGCATCAGGTCGAAGCTGGTTCGCTGGGGCATAGAGATTAATGTTTATGGAAAAATCGCCTGCATATACTTTGACACCATGATACTGCATGTTTACTCGACTCTGCAGGTCAAGGAGTGAATGTGGCAAGTTCTTTCTGACATCAAACAACAGTTGGTTGACCTTAAGTTATAAGTTGCATATCTTCCTGCAAACAGATGACATCAATATTCATGACTGCACTAATATGATGTACGTCAGGCAACCGCTTCATTTTAATATTCATCCTGATGGAAGCAATGTTCCATGAAAAAAGTTGTAATCTATCCATTATAGTAAGTTATTACAATCTCTTGCTCTTAAGATAGTAAAACTATTATGCTTTGGCTACAGTATTCAAACATTGAAAAGCAAATAGCATAGTTTGTACATTTGTACAAATAGCAGAGTTTGTACATTTGTACAAATAGCAGAGTTTGTACATTTGTACAAATACAGAGTTGAACATTTTCCAATAGCAGAGTTTGTACATTTGTACAAATGGCATAGTTTGTACATTTGTACAAATAGCATAGTTTGTACATTTGTACAAATGGCATAGTTTGTACATTTGTACAAATAGCATAGTTTGTACATTTGTACAAATAGCATAGTTTTTGTACATTTGTACAAATACGAGTATTGTAGTATACATTGTATACAAATGGCATAGTTTGTACAATAGGTACTAATAGCAGAGTTTTTGTACATTTGTACAAATAGCATAGTTTGTACATTTGTACAAATAGCATAGTTTGTACATTTGTACAAATAGCATAGTTTGTACATTTGTACAAATACATAGTATTGTACATTTGTAAAATAGCCAATAGTTTGTACATTTGTACAAAATAGCATAGTTTGTAAACATTTGTACAAATAAGCAGAGTTTGTAACAATTTGAACAAAGAGCATAGTTTGTACATTTGTACAAATAGCAGAGTTTGTACATTTGTACAAATAGCATAGTTTGTACATTTGTACAAATAGCAGAGTTTGTACATTTGTACAAATAGCATAGTTTGTACATTTGTACAAATAGCATAGTTTTTGTACATTGTAACAAATAGCATAGTTGTAACATTTTGTACAAATAGCAAAGTTTGTACATTTGACAAATATCATAGTTTTTTGTACATTTGTACAAATAGCATAGTTTGTACATATTTTACAAATAGCAGAGTTTTGTACATTTGTACAAATAGCAGAGTTTTGTACATTTGAAACAAAATAGCATAGTTTGTCCATTTGACCAAATAGCATAGTTTGTACATTTGTACAAAAAGCATAGTTTGGTACATTTGTAGCAATAGCATACTTTGTACATTTGTACAAATACCATAGGTTGTACCTTTTGGTACAAATAGCATAGATTGTACAATTGTACAAATAGCATAGTTTGTACATTTGTACAAATAGCATAG
The DNA here is from genome assembly GCF_026875155.1 of Cherax quadricarinatus. Taxonomy (NCBI): domain Eukaryota; kingdom Metazoa; phylum Arthropoda; class Malacostraca; order Decapoda; family Parastacidae; genus Cherax; species Cherax quadricarinatus. The sequence goes on along the minus strand of NC_069458.1, from coordinate 13,734,762 downwards.
TTTGTACATTTGTACAAATAGCAGAGTTATACATTTGTACAAATATCATAGTTTTCTGCATTTTCCTGCATTTTGCCAGCCAGTTCCTAGGCAATGTTTGAAGCCATGAGTCATTGGTTTCTTCCTCACAAATTGTTTGAAACTGAATGGAAATTGCTGCACTTTTGACATCATCATTGTACTCAAGAGTACCATCCTAACTACCTATATTTATTAAATTTATCACCATCTGTTGAAGATGCTCAATTTTTTTTTTTTTGTGCAAGTTTGTTATTATTTGAATAGGTCAGGCAAATTCAATGCCTCTCCAGAGAAAGGTACTTCTGAGTTAGTTCTTTATTTAACAACTATCACCTTAACAGGTACCAAGGTTACATTAGTGTTCTATCATGGTGCCTGTGGCATGACTGACCCATTTTTCATTGTAGGTAGGTCCTGCGCACCTAACTCATCTCCAGCTTCCAGTGGGGTCACGTGTGGTGTCCGTCTAATTGTTGTAGATGTGTGTACTGGGAAGAGTGACATGCTCATGTGTAGGCGAAGGTATGGGTAGTGGCGTAGTGGCAGATCAGTAGTTCCAGGTGTGCTAGCAAGGATGGCTAGCTCTTCCACAACTGGTGTTGTATGGAATTCTGGTATCACCAGCATCTAGGTCTATGTCGAAGGTTGTTTTTGGGTTCCACTGCTGATCTTATGGTACACTGTGACCCCAAGCTTCCATTATATTAATACACTTAAATTTTTGGCTGTTTAAGGCCTACGGGCAGTCTCTAGTGAATGTTTCCCACAACACATTACCAACGTCACGAATGTAATAATTTCACAGGTCTACTGCAACATGAGGCCCTAGTAGTTTAAAAAATGTTGGATAAATCCATGAGTGGGTGTGGGTGGTGTGAATTAGACCTGAAAAGCTTTTGCACTAGGTCGGATGCACTGCCTCCTGCCTTAAGTGAACGTGTCTGACCTCACTAGGTCGACAACCGGCTTAAGCCGGTACGAGAATTGGAAGCTGCCTCGCATAGCCAGTAGGCCTGTTTCAGTGTTTCTTTCTTTCTTTATATTCTTATGTTGAGGAGTAGGTACACTACGATGGAAGTTAAGACACCATGTGCAACCACTGGATATCTTTATTGTAGTAGACGTTTCGCCATCCAGTGGCTTTATCAATACAAGATTCTACGACATAATAGTAAGACAGTAGAACTATCATACAAAAGATGAGGTAATCAGTCCCTCGGCCTTGGAGTAGTGTTTCACAGCATCCGGGTGAGGAGAATCTGGAGCAAAGACAAGAAGACTGGCGGTTTTATATAGGCCGACAGTGGATAGGGACGGGCAGCAAGACGAGTGGCAAAGTCACTGGTAGGCGGTGATACCCCCAGGGAAGCTAGTCCTTCCCAAGAGATGGGTTAGTTGGCAGCAGCCGTGAGGTCTTGTAGATGTCCTCTGAACCAAGATCCCATGATGTTGCAGTGTCTGAACAGTTGTGCAAGAAAGGTTTAAAATAACCGACAATATGAAAGTAAGACACATGTGCAACATCTGGATATCTTTATTGTAGTAGAAACTTTCGGCCATCCATGCTTTTATCAATACAGATTCTAGGACATAATAGGAAGACAGTAAAACTATATACAAAAGAAAGATGGAGTAATCATCCCTCGGCCTTGGAGTTTAGTGTTCACAGCATCGGGGTGGAGGAGAAGTCTGGAGCATAGGAACAAGAAGACTGCGGTTTATATAGTTCTACTGTCCTTCCCTATTTATGTCCCTAGAATCTGTAATTGCTAAAGGCCGCTGGATGGTGAAACGTCTACTACCAATAACGATATCCAGAGTTGCACATGTTGTCTTAACTTCATATTGTCGGTATTTTATACTTTCTTGCACAACTTGTCAGACACTGCAAACATGCATGGAATCTAGGTTTTCAGTAGGACAATCAACAAGACCTTCAGGCTGCTGCAACTAAACCCATCTCTTTGGGAAGGACCTACTTCCACTGGGAATCCCGCCCTACCAGTGACTTTGCCCTCGTCTGCTGCCCGTCCCTATCCACTGATGCCCCCTATTATAAAACCGCCAGTCCTTCTGTCCTTTTGCTCCAGATTCTCCTCCACCACGATGCTGTGAACACTAACTCCAAGGCTAACTCTCCTCCAACCCTATCCTCATTCCAACCACACCTTCATTCTCCTATAAGAACGCTGACTGGGATGCCTTTCAAACAACACATTGACAATATTTAACCTCACCTATGACTACAACAACAAACCTATCTCTGACATCGAATACTCAACTTGAACTCATTCCAGGACACCATTACACAAGCAGCCAACATCGCAATACCAAAGAAAACTCACACCACTTCGTTATTCCTTCAAACCATCAACTCAGAACAAAGAAGACTAATTATGCTGCTACGACAACCCTTTCCTCTACAACACAATAAGATTTAATCCAAGTCCGATTAGATCTCACTTACCTTAGAAACAACATTTTACACAGCCTAGAACCAAGACCACAAACAATCACTGGTCACGACTAATACGACCAGGCGGACGGCAGCGTGTTTAAAAACACTAAAGCCTTTCTTGGAAACTTTATCAAAAAAATCAGAGGCACTACTCCCACCAACAAATACAAACACATCACACCCACAACAACACACACATCTCAGACCCACGAAGGCTGCTACCACATCTTCAAACACATCGGAGAACATCTCCACCCTCACCCACCCTCTTGCCCTAACTTATTCAACACATCAGAACACAGAACACTGGAAACAACTGCACCACAAGAAACAACACGCAACCGCCACATTCATCGACACTCTTACCTCCCCCAAGAACTCCGACACTCCTTTCACCAACACAGACATTAAAACTCTCCTCAGAACACCTTCCTCCAAAGGCTTCCTGGTGCCTCTGGCCTAAACCATATTATCCTGAAACACCTTCCCCTGACTCTACATTACTGCCTACACAAACCCTCCTCAATAGCGCTCCTTGCCTCTGGATACTTTCCCTCCCTCTTCAAAGCTGCTACTGCTACCTCCTTCCAAACCCAATAAAGATCACTCTGACCCTAAGAAAAAATCGCCCTATCACCTCCTCGAACTTTAGGAAAACTCTTTGAAAAACTCATTAATCATCGCCTTCGCAGATACCTGGAACATAATTCTCTACTTTCAATGGCCATTTGGCTTCAGAACACACAATCCACAAGGATGCCATTAACATCATTCCAACTTAACATCCACATAAACACCAAACCAAAGAAAACAGACAGCCTGGTTTGCAAAAGACGTGAAAAAGCTATTTACACGGTGTGGCAACGAGGGCTTTCAAGTACTAACTCTGCACTAACTTTCAACCCTGCCTCTCAATACTCGTAAACTCCTCGGCAACTTCCTAGACGGCCGTACCATGAGAATCAACTTCAAGGCTGTACTCTGAACTACTTCACACTAAATGCAGGAGTAATACCCCAGGGATCTGTCCTTTCCCCATACCCCTCTTCTATCATTTTATACACTAACGACAATTCCAACCCCTGTATACCACAACTCCCATCACACAGCCTATGCAGACGACATTACACAACTGATCCCTCATGCCAATAATAGATACACTCACAATACACAAAACACAAAATGAGGTTGACAGGATAGCCATCTGGGAACAAAAATGGAGGGATCAAACCAATGCAGCAAAATCCACATTACGTATTATTAACTAACAGGAAACGTGATCCTCCATTACCGTCGAACTCAGAACAGCTGACACAGCCCCACTTACTTCCTATCACACAATCTGATCACCTGTCCTTGGGCGTTAATCTTGACTTACCTTCTCCGTTTACACGGACACATTCACTCAAGGCATGCAATAGCTTAGTAAGGCCCTTGCGGGCCTCTACCAAGCTCTGAACAAGCCTCTCACGCACCAAACTACACCTCATACAAATCCACTAATACTCCTCATGATAACTTCGTCTCCTCTAGCCCTCCTCTCTTGCAGCAAAAACAAACTTACATAAACTGCAGCGGTCCAGAACAAGGCGCTGCCTGGGTGCTTGATGCAGATGGAGGACTTCGCCACAAGGCGAGTCCTCTCCATGCCTAGTTAGACTCCCCTGGCTGATATCTGTACTTGGAAGAGGCCAGTGACAGACAGATAACAAACTTGAGACACGACATGACTACTGGACCTCTCTCCTTGACAAGAACATTCGCAGACCCACAAACCAACCACAACCTTTTCTACTCCTTGCATGATCCTGCGCCTAACCCCAACTTACAAATAATCCTTGGATCCGCTGACAAGACCTTTTAAGACAGGTACCATTCTCTGACCCACGTTCGCCTTAGCTTTTTTGGGTTAAGACATGACTCAGTTCTGCACTCCTCTCTAGCTCTAAACGTCGCAAGTCCCTTACTCCCCACTCACCCCACCGGATTCCAACAGAAATCCGGAATTTTCTCTTTTCAAATCTGTCCCACGAATCGCCATTGCCTGCGGGTTAAGCCCCTGGCACTATTTCTAACGACTAAGAACACTCCTCTCCAGCACTATTCTTCGTCGTCCCGTCCTCCCTGCTCATACACCCCATTTTGGAATCTTACCTGAAGCTTTCGTTCGTTCGGTCGTATGTCTTTGCTCCAGATTTCTCCCCAACACCACGATGCTGTGGAACACTAACTCCAAGGCCGATGGACTGATTACCTCATCTTTTGTATATAGTTCTACTGTCTTCCTATTAATGTCCTAGAATCTGTATTGATAAAGCCACTGAATGGCGAAACGTCTACTCAATAAAGTATATCCAGATGTTTTTTCACATGTGTCTTAACTTTCATATTGTCGGTATTTTATACCTTTCTTTGCCACCACACAAGCGATGGTAGGAAACGTAGGCCCAGGCACCCAAAAATTTCGAGGGAGGGGCACAGGCCTACCCAACTGGCAATAAATTTGGGATCGTACTTAACATAAGAACATTAAGAAAGATGAACACGGAAGGAGGCCTGTTTGCCCTATACTAGGCAGTCCATTACAAATTCATCCCACTAACAAACATTTGCCCAAACCCCTTTTTCAATGCTACCCAAAAATAAGCTCTGATTGAAATCCCACTCAAAATCCACCCTCCCACTCATGTACTTATCCAACTAAATAGAACTTCCCAAAGTCCCAGCCCTCAAATAACCCAACTAAGGTAGACTGTTCCACTCATCAACTACCCTAGTTCCAAACCAATACTTTCCTAGTCCTTTTCTAAATCTAAACATATCTAATTCTAAATCCATTACTGCGGGTTCACCTCTTGGAGAGAGATCCTCAAGACCTTATTAAATACCCCTTTATTAATACCTATCTTCCACTTATTACACTTCAGATCAGGTCTCCCCCTCATTATTCCTTCGCCTAACAAGTGAATGTAACTTTAAGAGTCTTCACTTTCATCATAAGGAAGATTTTCTGATGCTATGTATTAATTTAGTCATCCTACGCTGAAATGTTTTCTAACGAATTTTATGTCCATTCTGTAATAGGGAGACCAGAATGGAGCTGCATAATCTAGGTGGAGGCCTTACTAATGATGTATAAAGCTGCAGTATGACCTCTTGGACTTCTGTTGCTTACACTTCTTGATATAAATCCCCGTAATCTATTTGGCCTATTACGTACCTTAGGCCTTGCTGTCTTGGTTTAGGTTGCTGCTTACCAATAACCCCCCAAGTCCTCCGCTTCGCATATTATATGGCTAAAGTCTACATTATTTTAACTTATAAGTGCTAGGGTTATGGAAAAAACCCACCCTCCCGAGCTTTAAACAGAACCTTGCATTCTTACTACATTGAACTGCATTTCCAGCCACTTTTCCTGACCAAGAGTAGGAGTTTGAACATTAAAATGGTATAAAATATACCGACCAGTTGTTAGGTAAGACAACATAGCAACAGTTTTAGGTATCTTTATTGTGAAACGTTATCGCCTACACATAAGCTTCCTCAGTCAATACATAAAAGTTGATAGAAGCAGAAGATATTGAAGACGATGTTAATCAGTCCATCACCCTTAAAGTTTTGAGGTGGTCAGTCCCACAGTCTGGAGAAGAGCATTGTTCCGTTGTCTGAAACAACGTCTCACCTCCTGGCACTATATAAGGCCCCATTCTGTCACTTGAACTTCATATTGTTTCAGACAACGAACATGCTCTTCTCCAGACTGAGGGACTGACCACCTCAAAACTTTAAGGGTGTGGAACTGATTACATCGTCTTCAAGTATCTTCTGCTTCTATCAACTTTTCTGTACTTGACTGAAGAAGCCTACTGTGTAGGCGAAACGTTTCACAATAGAAGATACCTAACTGTTCATATGTGTCTTAAAACCTAACAACAAATAGAGTTTGTCTAAATCCTCACTTGAAGTTCCCTCACATCTACGTCGATTGCACCCATCTCACCCCCCCAACCCATCTTCTCCAAACAAACTCTAAGAAATTCCTTGTTCGCGACAATCAAATGCCTTAGCCCAATCTAATCCGACTATTCCCACCTCCTGGACATCTCTCCCAAAAATTCCCGTATAATGACAATGACCCATGCCCGCATACTCGCCCGGGATGCCATATTGCCCAATGCACACGCCCTATCACCTTCTTTCATCTATTGCCCAGAATTTTAGCAAAATTTTATATCCGAACATAGTAAGGACAACGCTCGGAAATCACTCATACTGTCCCCCTCTTGTCCTTTTACGGCACTAAAACAACGATCCCAATATTTTGTGCCTTCCTCCACTCTCACTGCTCAACATATAAATTCAAGAAGAACCCCACCAACGAATGCCTAATACACTCCCAATTGAAACTATATAAAAATCGTTCAGTATCCAATCTATGGCCTGGTGTCTTACCCTGACTCATCCTGTAAACCGCCTCCTCACTCCATCTCACTAATCTACCCTCCAACGTTTCCCTTCTTGCTGTCCTAATACAATGTTTCCTCCCCATGGCCCCCAAAAAATTCCTCCGTGACTTCTTACGCCTCTTCTCCACCATTTCTCCTTAAACCACTAATCTGGCACAAACACTGATGCTGTTCCCCGTAATTGGAAAGGCCCCTTGTTAATCCACATAACCTCTCCCCCCCTCGAATCGACCACTAATGTGCTATGGTATCCACCAGCTGCCTTCCTTAAATTTCATCAGGATGTACCTGAATGATCTGTCTCCCTTTAATAATCCTCAATCCTGCCCTAACTCTACTAATTGCATTAACCTTTCATTATGTATTCTCCCGCATTCGACTCCCTAACCCTCCATATCCCCTCTCATCCAATGCGTGCCCCCCTCCCGTAACAATCATTCAATTGTCCCTCTGGTAGTTCTGTAACCCATACCAGCACCATGCCTGTTTCCCTGCCACGTACCCTAAAGACTCTGAATTCCCTATCTTAGCCCTCATCTCCCACCATTCAAGCAAATTCAACTCCATTCCCTAAGTATCCCAGAACCACCTTTCCACAAATCCTTTGAAGGATAAGCCTTCATCCCCCTCCTGTAGGAGCCCACACATTCAATTTCCAATACCCTGCATATATACAATACCACTGATAACCATCCCCACCCTTAGATCAGCTATCACTGCTTCTATGGTCTGAAAACCCGACATCGAAATTCCCTACCCTCTCCACACCTACTATCCCCTGCCTGACATAAACCCTCATCTACCTCCACCCTTCTTCTTAATAACCCCTACGAATGTATTATGTTCTCTACTCCATGTAACCACCCCCCTCCCCACTACATCTACAACCCCCCCCCCCCCGTCCCTATTCCCTTGGCCATATCCCTCAGAGCTCCCTCCCAAACACATCTGCCTCCCTTCCTTCCCATCAAGTATCCACATCCACATGCCTAATCGCACAATCCCAATCACCCCCAAGCACTGTAATAGAAGGTACGCCCCGCAGTACATCAACACATCCCGACAAAATCAACTTTCACCCTCGCATTGTTTGATTGCCGGCATATAAACACTATTAAGCCATACCCTCCCATCCCCCAGTACTCATCCACCATTACGACCCTCCACCGTCCCCCCCCTCCTCCCCAACCCATGATGCCGCATTGGCTGTCTCCTTTACTACCACTGCCACCCCTCCTTTCAATAGCAATGCAGTTGCTGACAAACAGCTTATAACCCCACAAATGCAGTTCACAAAAGCTACACCCTAAGACCTATGTTATTGCTCACTGCAAAAAGAATACATCTACATCAAGCCTTGTTAAGAACCATTCTAACCAAACCCTTTTTTAAACCTCAGTTTGAAGGCCATTTACATTAATGTTAACACACTAATGAATCTTTCCAGGAAAGGTGGCTTACCCCGTGCCCCTGTTGCTTACTCAATCCTTCTTTCATGGTAACCCATACTCTCTTTCCATTCTTCCGAAACCTGTCCACCAACTCCCCCCTTGCCCTTCCTCACTAGCAGGCTTCTCCGGTGTGCCCCCCCCCCTGCTTTGCCTCCCCCACCACGCTGCCCAAGCCTTCTCTTCCCAGGCCTCTGCCATGTTTAGGACCTCGTCCATTCGGACCGCTCCCGCAGTCAGTGCTTGCGTGAGCCTACCACTTCACACACAATCTACCTCATGCGAGTCCTCCTGGTGAACCTCCACCACCACTTCCCTTGTCCTTTCCTTCCTTACACAAGGCCTCTACTTGTCCCTGCTACCCATCAAGCTGCTGCCCATCACTTAACTGCACGCTCCTTCCTCTCTGGACCTCCGTCTCTCCCAAAAGCTCCTGCAGCACGACTTCCAACAACCTCTTCTGAGTAGTCTCTTCCACATCTACTATTTTCCTACACAAGACCTCGTGTTGAGCTCTCCCATGTTACCTCTGGGGGGTGACACACGTCCCCAACACCTACACCTCCTCACTCTCTTTTCACCTCTGGCTCCATAGATCCGCCTCCGACCATCCGAAACACCCAACCTCCACCTCCACAGTACCCGGTTGCTGGCCTGCCATCGGTGATATCATCCTAGGGGCCTGCCTTCGGGTACACTGCACTGCCATATGCTCGTATGAGTCACACAATCATCACGTCTTCCCTCTGCCCTGGCGTAGTGGACGAATACCTGGGTCCTGTATCCTGTCAGCGTGACATACGATACGTACTGCCTCTTCAGTGACATCTTTAGGGTGAGGATCCTTTCCCGCTGCCCATTATACGCTGTCCCTCCACACCCCATGCTGCTCGAATGGAACAGTTTCATACCTACTAAAGACATCTTGATGTCCATACGGCGTCGCCTCAAATGGACATTCTGTACCGTATAAACCCATTTGTAGATTTTTAGAACGTCAAGTAGGCACACCTCCCACTGTCGAATTCCCACACATCCATCGTTCATGAAATTCGATCCACTATACTATTGTAAAAATCCGGCCCTGCAAACTTCACAAAAGACCCTGTCATTCCATTAAGGGCCACGCCATACAAATTCAGCGTTAGGTATTCCGTAGACGGTCCCCTGATGATAGCCTGGAAGCAGAACATTCATTGTCGCACTGATGATGTCCCTTGGACATCAGGCAGTGTTTACACGCGGCTCATAAGATCCGCCATCTTGGTGCGTAAGTGAAAGGCAGATCACACCAGGTGGCATGCAGGGAGACCTCAGGTAGCGTCCCTCCTCTCCTGCCAGAGGTTCGAGAGACGAAATAAGAAAAAATGAGCAATTGGGAGAGCAGTCGATTCAAACTTATCCTTTGTTTAATGCTGTTGCTTGTGACTTTTCCTGTTGTCTGTGGAAATCGTCTGTTGTTCACCACAAGTGCTTGGGCATTTAAAGCACTTCTCATGAGCATTTACCTCCCTTGTATTCACCTAAACATTAGTGGCATCGTGTTTTAGACTGCTGAACACGTTGTTTTCCGTGCCTCCATTGTTGTGTATTGAATACAGGTACTATGCACAAGTGATCCATTAGCACAAAGTATATATTTTGGAGTTACGTTTATGTGTAACATCCTTTTTTATTGTCGTTGCATTCACAGCTTGATAAGTGCTTACATGGGATTTTCCCATTCGGTGATTAGTGTGAGTAGGTATCTCTTTTTTATTTGCCTTTTTGAAAGTGGAAGTTTAGTTTTATCTACAGTAGGACTGTGTTAGTTTTATCATGTTTCGTTGCTTGCATGCTAGAAACTATTGCTTGTAAACCTTTGCTAATTTCTTCTCAAGTGAAATAGCGTTTGTTGAACATATTTTTGTTCAATGGTTTATGTTGACAGCTTATCTTGTACAATACCACTCATAAACCAAACACATTGATTTATGTTATATTTAGTGTCTACAGATGTGAGACTATTTTCTAGTGTGATTCTGAATGTCTGTAAATCTGAAAAAAACAATATCTTGGTGGCTTCAAGCTGAAGATTCTGACTGCATGTCTAACCCTGGCTTTGTCAACATCAAGGTAATTGTCTGCTAAGACTCGTAAAGCTTGCTGATAATTCCCATTGACCAATTTAAACGATTTAATCACATGAAAGGCTCCCCCTTTACAAAACATTTGAAGTAGCTTAATTTAGTTATCATTAATATCAGTTCTTTTATGTACCAGAGATTGAAATCCACCAATAAACTCCCTCATAATCATAACCTTTCAAATATAGTATTGAAAGTTAGGAAGACTAGGTAGTGGCAAGCCAGTGTGGCAGTGTATCATGTGTCCCGGACCACGTCCCTTTGTGAAACGGAAATTTGTGCAAGTATAATGAGCCTCTGTCCTACATTTAACTGTTAATCACTAAATATATCCAAAACTTGCTGATTTTATAATTAGAAATGGATTGACAGTAGGGAATTCACTTTCATATTTCGCATAATCAGAAATAAATGATCTCATATTTTAAATAAGTGGACCAATTGTCTTCTAAAACGTCAAAATCAGTTGTTTGCATTGAGTCAACCCAACACAGATTGTACATCAACTTTTCTATGTAATTTTTGTTGCAAAGATTGAGAACTACTGGGTGCAATGATGCCATCTGAACTGGAAATACTAATAGAATAATTCTAACACAAGTGTTTAAAATTAGATTCATCAGCACGTCTTCAGTGAACCAGGGTTGCAAGAACCGTTGAGTGTTTGAGGAATGTTTTTGATGCTGAATCACTTCCGGCAGCTAGAATACATCACACATATATATTCATTTTACATTAATACATATACATCATATAATTTTCACTGCTAATAGAAATAAAGTTTAAACTTAATATAAAACCGCCTTAAAAATATAAGAGACAGCATGAACACAGTCTTGGTCGCTTAATTTGTGTTAAGAACATGCACATTTCAGTCAACTCGAGAACCTCATCTGTACTGCAGGTTTGGGTGAGTTGCCATGTACAAAACTGAGTTCTTGCAGTAATAAAATAATAATATAATAGTAAAATTAATAATAATAATAATAAATAATAAAATATCTTTATCTCTACAAGTACATGTAGCAAAGTAACAAGCCTAAGCAGACATCAGTGCTACTCTCAATAGACAGGCCGTTTTGTTATGGCAGAGCATTTCGGCAAATTTGGTCATTTAGTCTAGCCGACTAACACACGCGGTACCCATTTTATAACTGATGAGTGAACATGACAGGCAGGTGTCTGTATGGGAAACACGCCCTAATGTTTACAGCGTACGGAATCGAACCCCGGAGTTCCAGTGGTGTGAGTCTGAGTGTGCTAGCAATCGAGCTAAGGGACAATTATTTTGCAAAATATTTCGCAAAAGCTCCAGTCTTCACCAGTTTTTTGAAGGTCCCAGAGTTCCTTCATGACTTGTAACATACAATTCTGGACCGATTGTGTGACCACAATCCGGATCCAAGGACCAAAACTCTGGGGAACTTTACCTGTTACTTCTACTTAAAGACATAAATAAATATACTTAGCTTCAGTGATGATTCGACCTTCTCGCAGCTGCATCCAAGAATGCTCCCTTCGCTGTGAATCGTAGTATCCCCACACCTGAGCTGTATAATAACGAGTATTAATTATCATTTCGCCCCAAAGGGGCATATATTTCAGCATTTCACCCTTATTTCGAAATGCTTAGTAGTGAGTTTGTACTCACATTGTTTGCTCAAAAGCCCCACACCTCACCACGACCTGGAATAGAACAGCCTTAGTGACCTTGTATCTGCCTGACTACTGAAGTATTTAATAAGTTTATTCAGGTATACACAAATACAGTTACAAAGATTATCATACATAGCAGCATATGTGTAAAGTACCTGGGATAACCCAAAAAAAGTCAGTGACTTATTTCGATTGGGGTCCTTTTATCTTATTATTATTTTATAAAGGAGATAACATCTTATTATCATACTATTAAGACTATCTACTACACGAGGGTCATTAAGACTAATTTACAATACGAGAGTCATTATTAGGAATAAGTTAATGACGTGTGTTAACTAAAAAAATAAAAAAACCATTCCCCTCCCTTTCTGTAGCGTACATTCTCAGGTACCTTATATGGCACTCTTCTTGAACTGTTCATGCTATGACTGGCTTGGAGACAATGCGGGCCAGGTCTGTTTCCACTTCTTTATTGCTTGTAACAATAAAAGGTGTTGAAGCCTGGCCACTAACTGGTGGTTACTACATAAGTTGTGCTCTCTCTTCCCTGGTACTATGATTGGCTTTGGTTCCCAACCTTGACAAAACTGGCAGGCGAAAAATATTCTGGATGCTGTTGTGAGCAATTCTATAAATATGATTTAGGGATTCCCAGATATTTTTACTGAGGAAACTGAAGTGATGGGCTCCCCATTACACGCGGACATTAAAATTATTTTACCCTCTCATGTTTGTTTCGTATCCCAAAGAAATGCTTCAGTTTTCCCGAGGTGTATATTTTGTCTACTAGACCATTTGCTTCAGGACCTCTAGTTCCAATGTTAATACATTAGCTATATCTTGTGGACTTTACCAGACACTAACTAGAGCACCGTCATCTGCGTACAGAAGGAGTTTTGCACTGACACTGATAGCATGATCGTGTATATCAAAGCATAGGAAATAATAAGGGACCCAGAATACTACTTGGGAAAACCCCACATGCTACGCAGGGGTTCTGATTCCGTTTTGTTGATTTCGACCAATTTGTCTCCTGTATGCTAAGGTAGACTAAAACCCAGGATCTACAGAACCTCCTAACCGATAGTTTGAAGTTCTTACATAATATATTGGTGGTTGACAGTATGGAAGGCCTACAGTAGAATTAAGACTTTGCCATTGCCATAGTAACATGAGCTATGGTGTTGACCAGCACCAATTAGACCGATAATCGGTGATTTGGATTATGGAAGCTGAGAGTCTCGAAGAAGTGTCGCATTGTTCTCTCCACTACTCCTTGAAATGTTCTGCAAATCACTCACGCTGGTTACACTACACTATTCAATTTCCAAGATTTGTTCCATAGTTTCATGTTAGCACAACTAGTGTAAAGATCAGTTAAAATCCACTGTGTAAATTCTAACACATGAAATTCTGAGATTGTTAAAATGAAACAAGAGTCAAGAACACACATAGTCAATTATAGTCCGTTGTCCTATCTGTAAGGGAACAATGCCTGTGTGAACATGTGTTACTCCTTCGTTCCCTTTAAGCCAGCTGATCTCCACAGCGCACTCCGGCCTCGCTCTCGCCCTGATATGCTGACGTCAGCATTATTTCTTTCCTTGCCAAACACTGTCACAGTATTCAATACAAGATGGTAGATTTCTCGTTATCTAGCTATAGACTACAATTCATATTAGTCCCAAACTGTGGGTAAAGAGGATGCAGGGTTATCCTTAATTTTCCTGCTAAGGGGAAGAGAGTTATTACTCTTGTTTAGTTGTCACTTGGAGTTGCAATGAAACTGATCTCTAGCACTGAGAAGGTGAGTATGACGCTGGTACCAACACATGGATCTAATTAAGCTTTTACCAGGAAGTAAGAGAGTCTATTAGCCCCTTCTGGGAGCTGAGTCCCTCAGGGGGCTGAAGGGGGAGCTGAGTGGGCTGAGAGATACCCCCTTTCTGGAGGATTTTCTCCACATGTGGAGATGGGAAGATTTTTATGCTGGATGTTTAGACCAGTCATTTATAGGTCATTATGTTTCTCCAGAGAAAGAGAACGAACACATTACCATCTTTTTTTTCCAGATTATTTTATTTATTCCTTTCCAAGTCAAAACTTAAAGGGGTGGACTGTTTTTAACCCAGTAACAAATTGTTCCATTCCTGTTGCTAAGTTCTTGCTTTCTGTTCCTTGCATTTGTTTAGTGCATGCTTCGAACGTTCTGAGGAGGTCTGGGGTTTCAACATTCACGGTATGCATGACCAGTCGCTCCTAGCTGCTGCATGTGTTTTAGATTGCCGTAGCCCAGTGGATCATTATATTTTTACATTGGTTTTTATTGTAATTTATATCCGGAAGATTTAATGTTTTCTTTCCTCCCACTTGATCCTGTGAGTACAGTCTCAGCTAGTGGCAACTAAATCATCATCATCTTGATTTGCTGGAAGATGTGATCAAGATGACGGTTGTTGTACTTGGGAATGATCAATAGAAGATCATCAACTATGCGAGTCATGCATCGTACATGATGTTATTAAATCCAGGCACAGATCTAGTGATGGCCACCATATAGTGAGTAGGCTCAGTGAGTGCCCACAATTCGAACATTACCATGCTCATTTAGCAATTTCACTAGTTTAGTTCCATTGGTGTTTGTTATAGACCCACCAATATTCTTATGTCTAGCATTAAAGTCTCTCCAAGAATGATGGTAGGTTCACTATTGATGCGATTCTGGTAAAGCATCAGGTCGAAGCTGTTCGCTAGGGGCATAGAGATTAATGTTTATGGAAAAATCGCCTGCATATACTTTGACACCATGATACTGCATGTTTACTCGACTCTGCAGGTCAAGGAGTGAATGTGGCAAGTTCTTTCTGACATCAAACAACAGTTGGTTGACCTTAAGTTATAAGTTGCATATCTTCCTGCAAACAGATGACATCAATATTCATGACTGCACTAATAAGAAGTTCGTCAGGCAACCGCTTCATTTTAATATTCCATACCTGATGGAAGCAATGTTCCATGAAAAAAGTTGTAATCTATCCATTATAGTAAGTTATTACAATCTCTTGCTCTTAAGATAGTAAAACTATTATGCTTTGGCTACAGTATTCAAACATTGAAAAGCAAATAGCATGAGTTTGTACATTTGTACAATAGCAGAGTTTGTACATTTGTAGCAAATAGCAGAGTTTAATGTACATTTGTACAAATACATCGATGTTACCTGCACTAGAAACTAATCCTACTCGTCCATTTTTTCCCTAGCACTACGCAATTGATAATAAACTTTGAAAGACTCTCCTTTCTCTTTACCCTTCCTGCCAATTCTGTTTTTCTACTAAACTTATTACTGTCCTTATCACCCAAAGTCACTGGCTTTTTTCAATATCTACCTCGTTTTGCTTATTACTAGTTCCCCTAGAACTCATAATATTACTACACTGGGTCTTCACTGTTTTCCTGCCAAAACCCATACCACTAACTATTCCTAGTTTAAAGTCCTAACAGCTCCCTCCACTGCAGTTGCCAGTGCTCCCACCCCAGACCTAGATAAGTGAACCCCATCCCTGGCAACATGTCATTTCTCGCCATAGAAGAGGTCCCAGTTGTCAATGAATGTTACCGCATTTCCTTACAGTATTTGTCCACCAGCAGTTGACACCAATTGCCCTGGAGAACCATTCATTTTCCAACTCCTCTCCTTGGCAAAATACCACATATGACAGGGTTCCCACCCTTACTCCTAATTATTTCTATTGCTGACCTATACCTGCTTATCAGGTCTTCACTCCTACGCTGCCAACATCGTTGCCTCCAGCACTGAGACAGATAACAGGATTGCTCCCATTACCTCTCATGATTCATCCAGACGGCTAACAATATCCTCCATCCCAGCCCCAGGAAAGCAAACTCTCTGTCTCCTACTCCTGCCCTTCAAGCAAAAATGCCCTATCCTATACCTAACTTGGCTATCCCCAACAACAAAAATATTCTTACCTTCCTTGATGTCATTCGCGTGACGTTCCAGTAGTCGACTCACATTTCGTCGGGTAGCATGAGGAATGTATTAGACGTTTTTCCCACAACAGTTTCCACGGCAGTTCTCTTTTTCTTCCTCGTTCTACCTTTCCATTCGTCTTCTTGACGTCACTTCGTTCCCTGCGTCCAGCCACTGACCAGTTTCCCTTCTTGACCTGAGGACTCAAACAGGACTACTACGAATCTTCTTGTTTTCCTCGGTCAGTCGCCGAATCTCCATCTTCGCCATCCTCAATTCATCCTTAAGCTGTTGGTAAAGTTGCTCGATGGAGGGCATCTTGCTTCAATTCGTAGAGAGCGCGCAAACAGGTCTTCACAGAGCTAAGTACACATCAACACTGCGCAAAAGCCAACTCAATCAGGAGCGACTGCGCAGCACGTCCGCACGGCCCAATAGCGATGCGAACAATGGACCACAATGGAAATAAGTTACAGTCCTCGATGACGCACTGACTTTCTTGGGTTATCCTGGGTGGCTAACCCTCCGGGGTTAAAAATCCGAAGAAAATCTTATATTAGGTGAGTATCCCCTGTCAGGAGCACTGTAGAGCACGTGTTTACAACATGTGTGACGGGAAGACTGTAAACAACACCGTCACTACCAGCAAACAACTAAAATGTGTCTAGTAGACACGTCTACACTCCAGTAGACACGTCTACACCAACAGGGACTCCGGTAGACATGTCTACACTCCAGGGACGACCAGACACGTCTACACCCTACCAGACTCCAGTAGACACGTGTACACTCCAGTTACGAGCACAGACTCTAGCAGACACGTCTACACTCCAGTTGCGACCACAGACTCCAGTAGACACGTCTACACTCCACCAGCGACTCCAGCAGACACGTCTACACTCCACCACAGACTCCAGCAGACACGTCTATACTCCACCACTGCTTGATGATATGCTCATTTAGAGTCAGATGGGATGGTCCATGTAGAGAGGGTATACTAACCCATTTTTAAAGTGGTGAGTGTTAGATGGAGGTCGGAGCAGCTTAATACCCCCATAAGGTGTCATAAGTAGACCTTTGATCACTACATCATTCTGTTCCACAGACAAAAAGTTGAGAGTTATTTCTAAATTGGATCCTTGCCTTAGGATGTTTCCTTGCTGCTTCCATTAGTCATGCACACTTAGCAGGCAGCAGGCTGTTGCCAGGGGAATTCGCTTAACACACTCTTACCTTGAAGGGAAAAGGGTTCTTGCACCCTTTGTGCGCCCAAAGGGCGTTTTTGTCTGGCATTGCCTGCGAGCCAAGCGAGTCTGACTACGTCGGCGCTCTAGCCCCCTCTCGCTTTTTTTCTTTTGTTTACTTTAAACGTCTGGAAGCTATTATTTTCATCACCTGCAGAAATATATTACTCTATGACAGTTGCCATGTTTGCCAGTGATGATATCTCGTGTAAGACTCACAATGTTTGCCAGTGGTGATATCTCGTGTAAGACTCACAATGTTTGCCATGATTTCTATAATCGTGTAAGACTCACAATGTTTGCCAGTGATGATATCTCGTGTAAGGCTTACAATGTTTGCCAGTGATGATATCTCGTGTAAGACTCTCAATGTTTGCCAGTGATGATATCTCGTGTAAGACTCAATGTTTACCAGTGATGATATCTCGTGTAAGACTCACAATGTTTGCCAGGGATATCTCGTGTAAGGGCTCACAATGTTTTTCCAGTGATGATTTTCTCGTGTAAGACTCACAATGTTTGCCAGTAATGATATCTCGTGTAAGGCTCACAATGTTTGCCAGTGATCATATCTCGTGTAAGACTCACAATGTTTTCCAGTGATACTATCTCGTGTAAGACTCGCAATGTTTGCTAGTGATGATATCTCGTGTAAGACTCACAATGTTTGCCATGATGATACTCGTGTAAGACTCACAATGTTTGCCAGGGATATATCTCGTGTAAGACTCACAGTGTTTGCCAGTGATGATATCTCGTGTAAGACTCACAATGTTTTGCCAGTGATGATACTCGTGTAAGACTCACAATGTTTGCCAGTGATGATATCTCGTGTAAGACTCACAATGTTTTCCAGTGATGATATCTCGTGTAAGACTCACAATGTTTGCCAGTGATGATATCTCGTGTAAGACTCACAATGTTTGCCAGTGATGATATCTCGTGTAAGACTCTCAATGTTTGCCAGTGATGATATCTCGTGTAAGACTCACAATGTTTTCCAGTGATGATATCTGTTCTAAACCCATGTTGCCCTGGGTTGTGTAACTGATGGGTTTCTAGATGGGTGGTGATCTTGCTTCTTAAGACCCTTTCAAAGATTTTTATGATATGGGATGTTAGTGCTATCGGTCTGTAGTTCTTTGCTGTTGCTTTACTGCCCCCTTTGTGGAGTGGGGCTATGTCTGTTGTTTTTAGTAACTGTGGGACGACCCCCGTGTCCATGCTCCCTCTCCATAGGATGGAAAAAGCTCGTGATAGGGGCTTCTTTGCAGTTCTTGATGAACACAGAGTTCCATGAGTCTGGCCCTGGGGGAGAGTGCATGGCATGTCATTTATCGCCTGTTCGAAGTCATTTGGCGTCAGGATAACATCAGATAGGCTTGTGTTAACCCAAATTCTGTGGCTCCTCTCATAAAAAATTTATTTTGATCTTCGACTCTCAGTCTGGTTAGCGGCTTCCCAAAAAACTAAAGTTTTTTGGGGACTTGAGTAGCTCAATCTTTTCCTTGTTTGTCATCTGGGGTATAAAATTTTAAAAATTTGGGTGTATGCAAAAATTTCCCCCCAAAAAATCACCTAAACCCAAACGAAAAAAATTTTTTTTTTCACTTTTTTTGGTTTAGTAAAAAAATTATTGAAAACCCAAATCTAAAATTATATTTATTTTTGGGTTAGGATAAAATTTTTTGCTTGTTAAAATTTTAAATTTTAAAGGTTTAATTTTTCTAAGTTTTTTTTGGTTTGCAAAATTAAAATTTTTTACATCAACATTAATAAAAAAATTTAATATTTTTAAACGAAAAGAGAAAATTTTTTAAAAGGGTAGTTTTAAAATGAGTTCATCCTAATTGCCCATTTTTTAATATTGGGCACGACAACACACACAAAACACACACCCACAAAAACCCCCCCCCCCCCCCAACACACACACACACCACACACCCCAACACACACCCCACACCACACACCACACACATATATTACTATTTTATATATATGGGGGGACTGATTACAGACGGGACGATCTTAAAAACGAAAAAGACAAGCCAGGGGGGGGGGGGGGGGGGGTAAAAATTTTCCCAGTTTCAAGTACTTTCACACTTTGGGGGGGCCGTTGATATATTAACACGTGTGAAAACACTTGGGTATATTTAATGAGGAAACTTTCCCCACACAGTGGTTTCATCAGTCCATAGAAAGGAGAATGATAAAAGAACAGGATTTTAAAGGTAATCAGTCCATCAATCAAGATTGATGGACTAAATTACATGGACCAAAGCTGAGGGACTGATTACATGGATAAAAGCTGAGGGACTGATTACATGGACCAAAGTGGGGCCCTAAATTACATGGACTCAAAGCTGAGGGACTGATTACATGGACTCAAGGCTGGGGGGACTGATTACTTGGACTAAAGGCCCTGAGGGATTTATTATTTGGGAAACTAAAGGCTGGGGGCTGATTACTTGGATAAAGGCTGAGGGACTGATTACTTTGGACTCAAGGGAGGGACGATTACTTGGACCCCAAGGTGGGGGGGAACTGATTACTTGGACTAAAGGGCCCGGGAGGGACTGAGTTAACATGGACTCAAGGCTAAAGGGATGTTACTTGGACTAAAGGCTGGGGGGACGGGTTTAACTTGGACCAAAGTTTAGGGATTAAATTATTTGGGAAATCAAAGCTGAGGGACTGATTACATGGCCCAAAAAGGGTTAGGGACTGTTTACTTGGCCCTCAAAGCTTGGGGGGGACTAAATACTTTGGAAATTAAAGGGTTGAGGGACTCTTACAGGGACTAAAAAGGCTGGGGGAAACTGATTATATAGACCAAAAGGCTAAAGGGACTGTTTCCCTGGACTTGGGTTTGGGGGGTGATTGAGGGACTCAAGGCTGGGGGGGCCTGATTTATAGACTAAAGGGCTGGGGGACTGGTTACAGGGGACTAAAAGCTGGGGGACGGGTTTAACAGGGGACTAAAAAGGCTGGGGGGATGATTACATGGACTAAAGGTTTGGGGGGGAAATATTAGATGGACTCAAGGTTTGAGGGAAACTGATTATAAAGACTCAAGGTGAGGGACTGATTACATGGACTTAAGGTTGAGGGACTAAATTACAGGGAAACTAAAGGTTTGGGGGCCTGGTTACAGGGGCCCAAAAAGGCTGAGGGACTGGTTACAGGGCCCAAAAGCTGAGGGCTGTTTCATGGACTAAAGGTTGGGGGGACTGATTAGAGGGGAACTAAAGGTTGGGGGGACGGGATTATATAAAATCAAGGCTGGGGGGACTGTTCCCTGGATTTAAGGTTGAGGGACTAAATTTACATGGAAAAAGGGTTTTGGGGGACTGGGTTACATGGACTAAAGGGGCTGGGGGACGGGTTACATGGACTCAAGGTTAAAGGGACTGAAAAATTTTTATCAAGGCTGAAAGACTGATTACTTTGGATTTAAGGTTTGAGGGACTAAATACTTTGGAAATCAAGGCTGGGGGATGATTACAGGGGATCAAGGCGGGGGACGTTTTACCTCAAACTCCTCCTGTTCTTCCCCAAACCCTCCTTTGTATGAACTGATAAGTCCCCCTGGGGGGCGAAACGTTTCCTCAAAATTAATAAAGACCCCCAAGAGTTGCACATGTGTCTAATTTATCAACTTGTCTTTTTCTCGAACCATTTATCAACCTCTCAGTGCTCATCAGGAGCTGTGCAATTTTTAAAAAGGGGCAGCAACAGGAAAAAGAGTGTATTTTTACGGGAGAAAGGGTATAAAAATGGTAGTGTGTAGGTCCCACCCGGGGACACGGGGAACCCCACCCCGCCACCCCATGGGGGGGAGGGTGGTGTAGGCCCCCCCAGTTTTTTAGATTCAAGAGGGGATTTGCTAGAAGATATTTTAATCGAAAAGCCCTAAGTTTTAACCCGCGGGGAAACAAGTCAAGTGATGAAAAAAGTTACATTACAATAGGGGAAATAAATTACATCCCTTTCCCTTTACAACTTTCAAAATTTAATGAAATGGGGAAAACAATCCCCATTTGTCAACCGGTGTCGCAAAATTTCCCAAAAATATTCGGGAAATACTCTCGGTTTTTTAGTTTTTTGCCGTTTGAATTCTCCTATAACTAGGCTATTTTTAAATTTTAAATTTGCCTTTTTTTATCATTATTATCAATTAACCCTAATTTTCATTATTTATAAATTTCTTTAATTTTACCTTCAACCTATTTCAGAAAAACCACTAAATAGTTGCAATCACCAGTTGCACTCAACTATGTTTTTAACCTTGTATCACAACCTAGCCATATTAGGCCCTTAATAGGTCCTCTGCATTTCTTTTGATTTTATCTTGGGTTTGATTGCACATGTGCACCCCATACCTTTTTAACCCACACCTAATATCGACAACACGCGCGGGGGGCGTACTATATGCCAGTTTGCTTTTATTATTATTTTAATAAAGGGGGGAAAGCCCCAAAACCCTGGAGGATTATACAGCGCCGGGGGGGGGGAAGTGGAAGGCATTCAGGCTTAATTGGGGGAAAAATGGGGGCACAGACCCAATTCCCTAAATCAAAAAGCCCCCCCCCAAAAACCATTTGCAAAAGGGTTTGGGAACAAAACCGAAACTTTCACAAAACCCCCCTGGCTACGAACATAAAAAGGACACGGGAATCAGGCAAATTACTCATGCGAACCAGGTTCATGCCCCCCCGGGATTAGCACAGTGCCCCAACCTAGTCGGGGTCACTTCCATTTAAAGGGAAAGGACACGGCATAAGCCCTTTGGTAGCAAAAGCTGGTATGTCCAACTCACACCCAAAACCTTTTTGCAATCAATATATTACGATCTAAATTATTTAGTTTATATGTGGCATGGTTTTTTCCTGCCAGCATTTAGAACTTTGCATTTGTTTAAAATTAAAAACTCCCTTTTTTGCTATTCTCCGCCCATTGAAACATTCTTTAAAAACATCCGGGGAGTGCTCAATGTCCTCATTAGAATGATTTGGCCGGCCAATTTTGGGCCCTCAGAAAAATTTGCTTATGTCGCTATTTATTCCCCCCATCTTTTGTCGTTTATGTAAATTGTGAAAAACCCAAGGGGCCCCAACACTGATTCCTTTGGAACACCCCTTGTGACGTGAACCCATTCTGTTTTCCCCCCCCCCTTTTAAAGCACACTCCTGCTCCCCTTTTTTAAAGGCATGTCCTACCCAGGAAAAAAATTCCCCCTATTTTTTAAATAGCCTGTGATGTGGAGCTCTATCGAAACCCTTAAACTGAATTCCATATACACAAAAATCTATTAATTACCAGGGTTTCCCCTCCTAAAATTCCCTTTAGTAAAAAAAAGTTAGAAAAATTTTCGTAAGACAGGGAACCCCCCTTTGAAAAACCTTTGTTGGATTCTTTAAATTCAATCTGTCCCTATCAAGATGGCTACAAAATTGTTTCCCTGCAATTATTGATTCCATAAAATTTTCCTACTATGGGGGGAAAGGGCTATTGGTCTATAGTTCAAGGCACTTGCCACTTGTAGTGATATGTTGAAATGATTAGCAAAAGGTATGGTAAGGTCCTCTTTACATTCCTTTAACCCCCTTTTGAAAAACAGTTCTTCAGGGCCTGGGGATTTGTTAGGTTTTAATTTCTCTGTTGTCTGAGGCCCAAAGTCACTAGTAACCAAAATCGTGTATAGTTTATTATCGTCTGTTCTACATAACTTTTAAATTTCAGAAATTTCGCTAGTTTTTTTCCAGGGTAAAAACTGAGAGGAAGTGGGTTTTGAGAATTTAACCCCATATCCTTATCACTGTCAGTGATCTGCCCCTAGTTACTCTTAAGTGGGCCAAATTTTTTGAAAAAATTTCTTACTTCTGTTTTCCTGAAAGAACCCTTTTGGGTTAGTTTCGAGCCCTTGCGCCCTTTAACCCATAACCCCTTTTTTGCTTTTCTTATTTTTTTTTTCATTTCTCTTTTTAAATTTGAATTTTATTGATTTTTTAAAATGCCTATACCCTTTTTTTGATACACCTAGGGTATGCCCTTTTTTGACCAAGTGAGAGGGTTTTAATCTATTGTTCATCCATTTGGGTTATTTTTTTTTAGATCTAATTCCCTACTCGGAAAAAAAGTTTTTTTGGGGCAGCTAAACTTGCTCTGAAAAAAGTCATATTGACAACCCAAATCACCCCCCCTGAACCCCTAGTCAGGTCATCCCAATTTACCCACCCAGGTAATTTTTCAAATCCCATGAAGTCGGCCCCCGCAAAAATTGGGGCAGGGGATTTGATTGCAATTTTCTGGGAATTTTATGATTTATTAAAAAAAAGTTTTTTGTGATTGCTTCCCCCAAAATTTACCATTAACTTCAAGATTATTAATTAGTGGGTTCTTTGTTGACAAGAACCCAAATCAAGCAAAATTGTTTCCTCTAGTTGGTTTTTGTCACAACGTTCTAAAAAGCAATCCCGAACTGTACAAGAAAAATCACTGACCTTTAAGATTTCCTGTCGTAATTTTTCCAATCAATTTGTTTTAAAAATTAAAATCTCCCCCCTTTTAAAACAAAATTTTTATATCTAGATGCCTTATGAGTTTGTCCCATAACAGGGTTACTGCATCTCCCCAAACAAGGGTTTGGGGGGCCCATAAATCACACCCAAAAATTTAAATTTTTCAAGACCCCCAAGGGGAAATTGGGAGCCAGATTATTGTCCGATGTTTTTTAATATTATATGTTTAAACAAATTTTTAAAAATTTTCTGTGCATACATCCCCCACTCCCCCATCCTGTTTAAACCCATCAGTGTGGTAAAGTTTTAACCCTGTATGTTGCATTCGAAGGCATTTTTTCTATCTTTTTGGTTGAACCAGGTCTCTGTTATACCAAAAAATATTTTACATTACCTGCAATTTTCTAGTAATCTTGCTCATTATCTTATTTTTTAGACTCCCATTTATTTTTATAGTAAACCTTAAGGAAAATTAGTCGCTTTGTTGCCCTGTTTCTAACTCTCTTTGTTGATCGTTGATTTGCCTTTCTAGCAACTTTATTTTGAAAATTGTCTTTTAAACATATCCCTGAGGTTTTCCCCGTAATATTTTCTGTTTTCCCCTAAAACTGCACCTGATTGTTTCCCCACAAAAAACCCCTACCCCTAAATTTAAAAACAGTTTTAAAATCCTAGCAAGTCATCAGTTTTTCCCCCCAATCGAATTTGGCCCAAAGAAAACCCCTCCCCTTCCCAGAAGATGGGCCCCCTCACTTGCAAACATATCACGTTTGGGCTAGAAAAAAATTTTTTTCCCGTTAAAACAATGGGTGGGATTTTCAAGTTTTTTGCCCTTTCCTGTCTAGCCAGCAAATTTTTTACCAATTGCCCTAGAAACCCCCTTTATTGCCCCCTTCACCCGCCTCCAGCACCATAAGGGGGGATTAACCAAAAGACCCCTGGCCGGGCTTCAAGCTTGGGACTGGACAAGCACCTAAAGTCAGTTCCCGGTCACCGGGTGTGGCTCGTATTGGTTTGGGGTGCAGCCGCACAACAGCCGGGTTTTTCAGGGTCTGATTTCCCCCAGGAGGCCTGGGCTCAGACCGGGCCGCGGGGGCGTTGAAACCCCCCGGGAATTCCCCCCCCCCCCCCCCCTCCAGGTAAAAATCCCGGGGAAAAACACACCCACACACACAAAACACACACACATATTTTTAAAAATTTTATAAATATATATAATTAATATAAAATATATATATTCCCCCAAACAAAGCTTAAAAGGGAAAAAAATAAATTTCAGAAAAGGGGTCGAGGAAAATTACGAAGTGTTTGAGAGATTTACGCTCCTGGCCCCCCCCTTTGCTGGCGCTAACCTTTGGGCCAAGAGTCTTATCGGATGCTTTTAAAACTATGTATAAATCCTGTACTACTTCACTCCCAAAATTGTGCCAGTTCGGTGTGTTTTATGTACTCCTATATGTGGTTGTGGGGGTCAAGTCACAGCTCCTGGGCCCCGGGGTTTTCTTTTGAGAGAAACAAAACTGGAAAGGGAGTGTTAATGAAGTAGTGTTTTAAAATTTATATATTTTTTTTTTTATTTTATTTTAAAAACATATACATTAAATACATAAGTTACACATACAATTTTTTACGTATTTTAAAAATGTTTTAATAATACATTTAAATCCCTTTCCCTTAAAACATAACTCATATTGCATTTAAAATTTTTTACAAAGAAAAAAAACAATTTCCCTCGAAGTTCATCAATTTTCCCATAACATTAAATAACCTAATAACTTGCCCTATATTTTTGCACCATCCCCCCCCCTGAAAAGCAGGGTGGGCCCCTAGCACGTTTTAAAAGACCATACAATAAGTGTCAGGGGGCCCCAGAAATGTTCAACTGCCTTCCCCCGCACACATAAGGGGGGGTTACCAACGAAACCCCCGGCCCGTCTTCAAACCGGCATTTGGAAAAAGGAAACCCAAAATCAGTTCCTGATCAGCCGGGGTGTGGGTGTACGTTGGTTTGCGTTTCAGCCAAACAGCAACGCCTGGTTGATCCCGGCTCTGATTTCCCCCTGGAGGCCTGGTCCGACCTGGCCCCGGGGGCGGTTTTAAACCCCCCAAAAATTCTCCAGGTAAACTCCCGGGACAATAACCCAGCAGAGTTTTTCTGCCAGGGGGGAATCATAGGCCTAGTGGGGCCTGGGGCAAAAAAATAATAATTAAAAACTTTTCTTTGTTTAAGGGGAAAAACAAGTCTCCCCCATAACTTGTGTATAAATGTGTTTTAAATGTATACACAGGGCTCTCTAGTATATAGATATGGGAAAAGCTAAAGTGTCAATTTTGAAAACAGGTGAATTTGTAAATGGGGTGATAAGCCTATAGAGGCAGGTGCCAGAAGTCGCCAGAAACTTACCACACGGTCAGAAATGTAAAGGGTGGAGGCTGTCCCAGTAGTCATTAAATGGGGGGCTTTATAGTGCTTTCCTGGGGAAAACAAATAATGGGTGAAGCTGGGGGTGCGTCCTGGGGGACAGTAATGGCGAAGTGGAGGGGGCTGTCCTGGGGGACAGAAGGTGGAAAACTGGGGGGTGCTGTCCTGGGAGACAGTAAAAGGGGGAAGGGTTTGGGGGTGCTGGCCTGGGAGACAGAAAAGGTGAAGCTTTGGGATTTTGTTTCCCGGTAGTCGGGAATTTTTCGCCCCGGGAAAGGAAAAACATAAAAATGAAATCATGGGGGACAGGGAGCCATAGTGGGGAAACAAGTGTAGTCAAAGATAAGAAAAACCCCAAAATTGGGAAACTAGAAATACCACAGGAAAAAGGGAAACAAGAGGACTCCAAAAGCAATTTGTGAAAGGGGGTAATTTCCAAAACCAAATGGTGGGAGGTCCCCTTTTGGTGCTAGGGGGGGATAGGAAAAAAGGGCTGTAAACATTCACCAACAGGGGTACAGTCACAGAAACCCAAAGGGAAACGGGGAAAAGCCAACCTTGGGGGGGGCCCCATAAATAAAAAACTTTTGGGGATCTGCCGGCATGGGGAAATCTGGAAAAAACAAGGGGCTGGGGCCAAACTATGACCACCCTAGAAAATCCGTTCCCATATGAAACGGGGAAAAAACAAACTCCCTTTCCCGTAAACTTTTTCCCCAAATTTTGTACCTCTTCCCGACAGGGGAAAAACTGTGCTATAAAATTTAAAATTTCCCGGCACACCAATTAAAAAGGGGGCAAAAAATACAAAACATCCAGGCCCTGGGAAAACCTGGGTAGGGGCCCCAGCCACTCAAGAGGGAGAGGTTTTGTAGTGCCCCGGAAGGAAAAAAAAAAACTGGAAGGGAAATGGGCAGAAATCGTTTTACCAAATCCAGTCATTCCTGGAGTTGGGGAAACCCCAGTCGATGGCCCCCTCCAAAAACCCAAAAATACAGATACTAACGGGCGGAAAAAAAAAAAAAAACCCCCCCCCCCAGGAAACCCAAAAAACCACCCGCCAAGACAATTTTTCTTTTCAAATAACAGGGTCTAAAGTCCCCGCAACAAACAACCAAAAAAACCCTTTTATCCGGGGGAAATGCTTCGAGGGCCCAAAAGGGAATGGTTTTTCGGCTTTCCCTGAGACCCACAAAAGGATCACTTGGACAACGAAAAAATTTATCCCCGGTTACAACCCATACAGGTGGGGACAGAGTGAACAGGGAAAAGGGGGGGGTTTTGGGCCCGTACATTGCAGAGTCCACTTGTTTGCCCAGAACTGGCCCTTTAAACCTCAAAAGATGTAGTGGAAGGGTTTTTGGGATAAAAATCGAGAACCAAAACCTAGTCATTGGGGGAAATCAAAAAGCCTCCGGATGCAACATCCCCGCAATTTCCAGGAACAGCTTTTAAAAAATTGAAATACTGTCTGGGAAAATTTTCCAGCTCCTGGAAATCAACATCTTGCTCCCCGGGGGATTTCAACTTAAGGTACCTAAAAGGAGGAATTTGGCAAATAATTTTTGTTGCAGTAATTTAAAACCAGGGAGGCAGCTTTTGATGAAAAATCACACTCCCCACAGCTTTTAAATCTCTGCACAAAATTCAATTTAAAAACCAAAAAAATAATGAGGCCTACTAGACTGGAGAATACAAATAGACCCCATTTTTCACTAAACAATGATGATCCCGAATTTCAAATGTTTACCATATCAAAAAAAATATACTCAGGTCACAAAAATAATTGAGGTTCAAAACATGTAAGCCGGAGCCCTAGACCGACATAAAGAGATTAGTCACGATGAGCATTCACCAAATTCAACTTCAATAACAAAAACCATAAAGTGGGACCAAGTAAACCAAGTCCAAAACCGATATATGCTGGGAGATATACAAAAGCAAAACACAGACCCCAATTATATCCTAGAACAAGATTAACCGTGGCACTCGATGTATGCACTAGGCTTATTTCCTCCACGAAAAAGGAGAGTAGATGTAAATAGAGACAGGCTCTCCCTTTAACAGGGGGGGGGGCGATGGAAAAGAAATAACAGAACGGCTAAAAGAGGTCAATATCTGAAATGCGTAGGGAGACACTGGTCATAGAAATAGCAACAAGCCAATCGAACTTAAGCTAAAGGAATCTTATAGGAGTCCAGAATCGCGGGAAGAACTAAAAGCCATAAATGAAATCGAAAGAAAGCCAAAGTCTTTCTTCTTCCTGTGGCAAATCAAAAGTCGAGAAGAACAACGTCCAGTAATTGGGCCCCTACTTAAACAAGATGGGTCCTACACAGATTACAGCAAATGGAAGTGGAGTGAGGCTACTCAAGTCCCAATATGACTCAGTTTTTTTAGCAAGCCACTAACCAGACCTGAGAGTCGAATATCAAAATGAATTATTTTATGAGAGATCACTGAATTTGGTTAACTCAAGTCTATCTGATGTTATCCTGACGCCAAATGACTTCGAACAGGCGATAAATGAACATGCCCATGCAACTCCTGGCCCCAGGCCAGACTCATGGAACTCCGTGTTCATCAAGAACTGCAAGAAGCCCCCTATCACTCCTATGGGAGAGGAGCATGGACACGGGGGTCGTCCCCAGTTTACTAAAAACAACAGACATAGCCCCACTCACAAAGGGGCCTGTAAAGCAATAGCAAAAACTACAGACCGATAGCAACTAACATCCGCATATAAAAAATCTTTGAAGGGCTTTAAGAAGCAAGATCACCAACCATCAAAAACCCATCAGTTACACAACCCAGGGCAACATGGGTTTAGAACAGGTTCGCATCCTGTCTGTCTCAACTATTTGTCACTACGACAAGGTCCTAGATGCACTAGAAGACAAAAAGTATGCAAGATGTAATATATACAGACTTTGCAAAAGAGCCTTCGACAAGTGTGACCATGGCGTAATAGCGCACAAAATGCGTGCTAAAGGAATAACGGGAAAAGTCGGGGTCGATGGATCTAAATTTCCTCACAAACAGAGAACACAGAGAGTAGTAGTCAACAGAGTAAAGTCCGAGGCAGCTACGGTGAAAAGCTCTGTTCCAAAAGGCACATTACTCGCTCCCACTTTGGTTCCTCATCCTCATATCCGACATAGATAAGGATGTCAGCCATCAGCACCGTGTCTTCCTTTGGCAGATGACACCCGAATCTGCATGACATGTCTTCCATTGCAGACACTGCAAGGCTCCAGACAGACTTCAAACAAATCTTTCAGTGGGCTGCAGAAGCAATATGAAGTTCAACGATGAGAAATTTCAATACTCAGATATGGTAAACACGAGGAAATTAAATCTTCATCAGAGTACAACAAATATATTCTGGTCACAAAATAGAGCGAAACGCCATGCGTCCAAATAGACCTAGGAGTGATCCATTCGGAGTTCTCGCCTTTCAAGACCATAACATGTATCAATCGCATCTGCTTGAAAAATTGAACAGGCTTGGATAATGAAACCTTCAAAAAACTAGTATGCCAAGCCCATGATGACTCTTCAGGTCCCTTGTATTATCTAGGGCTTGGAATATTCTGCACCCTAACAGCATCACCTTTCAGGCAGGTGGAAATGCTGACCTAAAAATGTACAGAGAACCTTCACGCGTGCATAACGTGATAAAACACCTAAAATTAACTGGGATCCGCTTGAGGTTCCTGAACCTTGTAATTCCCTGGAACGCAGGCGGGAGAGATACATGATTATATACATCCCTGGAAAATCGTAGAGGGACTAGTACCGAAACTTGCACACGAAAATCAAACTCACTACGAAAGCAAAAGACTTGGCAGACGATGCAACATCCCCCCAATGAAAAGCAGGTGTTCACTAGCACGGGTAAGAGACCATACAATAAGTGTCAGGGGCCGCCGGACTGTTTCAACTGCATCCCAGCATACATGAGAGGTATTAACAACAAGACCCCTTGCAGTCTTCAAGCTGGCACTGGACAAGCACACTAAATTCGGTTCCTGACCAGCCGGCCCGTGGACTCGTACGTGGTTGCGTGCAGGGCCAGAAAGTAACACCTGGTTTGAGAAGGGGGGGGGGGGGGGGGGGGGGGGCCCCCCGGGGGCCCCCCCCCCACACCCCGCACCACCCCCCCCGAACACACACACACCACAAAACACCCACCGCCCCCCCCCCCCCCAGGCTCTGATCCACCAGGAAGGCCCCTGGTCACACACCGGGCCGCGGGGGCGTTGGCCCCCGAAACTCATCCAGGTAAACCTCCAGGTAAAACCTTCACAATGTGAACTGTTTGTTCCCCCCCCTCACCTAATGTTGAAGTATCAATATTAACACAGACTACATAGAAATTACAAACAATCCATTACAAATCCTTTTTATTACCTTTTCATACATGTTTGCTAATTACACACCTTATTACACACCTTTAAAAAGACTCTACGATCATTCCTTCCCTAGAATAATTTAGACGTTTTGATATATATCAACCATCACCATCGAGCTTCAAGCTTCCGCTGAACATACCTGTACCGCCACAGTGCTCGTTACAAAATCATCCTGTTCTGCCACTGAGGTGGATCTGCATGAGGCTCATCTATTGAAGACACGGTCTAACCTCCAAGAAGAATGATAAACAAAGTTTTTCCCAGTGGCAACGGAAAGCCATGTGAAAGTTCAAATATGAAAAAATCCAACTGGAGGGGATTATAACTAGAACAGTGTACAGTGGAACCTCAAAAATCGAACTTAAAATATCCGTTCCAGAGCTAGTTCTAAATTTCGAAAAGTCTGAAAATCGAAGTAATAATTCCCATAAAAAATAATGGAAAATCAATTAAATCCGTTCCAGAAACCCATAAATATTCACACAAATTTTTTTATAAGATTAATTACAGTTTTAAACATACAACAAATACTAAAGATGTTTCAATATGTATAAAAATTAAAATAGCATTTTACTTACCTTTATTGAAATTGTGATGGCATCTGGAAGATAGGAAGGAGGAGAGAGGGATTGGGGTTAGTGTTAGGAAGGAGAATAACCCTCCATGAGACTTCAGGTAAAGTCCCTCTCTGGGGGTTTTTTTATAACTTCCCTTCTCTGTCTTTTAATGCCACTAGGACCAGCTTGAGAGTCACTGGACCCCTGTTCTCTCTCAAAATAAACCGTCCACAGTCCCTCCTTGTTTCTGGTGCCGGAGGTCTTTAACATTCCCTAAAAGGGACATGGTTCTGTCACTGAAGGCTGGTCCAGCAAGGGAAGTTGCATGCCGATCTGGTACAAGAAAACTCCTTTCTGTACCAGATCGCATGCAACATCCTTGCCTTTTTTTCGCAAAATAATCATCTCTGAAACACTACAACCTCCATCTCCTTATCCTTGATTCACACCAGCACACAACTTCTCAACTCTTCAACTATTCGTGGTCTTTTTTTGGCTAGGCATATTTACACCATTCGCAACATCACTTCCTTGATTTGTTCCTTACTTTGCCATGATAGACCCAATGGTCGTACTTGTTTTTTCCATACATCTTGGCCAAGACTCAGCAAAGTCCCACACAAGCTCATATTTCGTATTATATCCTTCACATCTATGGTGTTTTCCTCACATTCTTTACCGCAGGGGTACCACTAGTAGTTTCTTGGGGCCATGGAACTTATTTCACAGTCCCACAATCACTAAAACACAAATGAAATAATACGTAAAATGTTTGATGAGATTGCAGTTTAGTGTTCACTCAAGCATCAACACAGCTTAGACCTGGCTATCACGTGCGCCTGCGCCGGGACGCGAACAAGCAGGCAGACGACAGGGTCCCAGTTACCTGGCGTTCAAAAAATAGAGGCGTGATCGATAAAAAGGACAAAGTTGGTTCAGAAAAGGGTTCTATTTTTTGAAACGTTCGATAGTAATACGTTCGAAATTTGAGGTTCCATTGTATTCTACAACTCTGGCCAAACAATAGCTGGAAAAATAATGTAAGGGACCTGGGTATGGTAATGACTGAAGATCTCACTTTCACGGATCACAGACAGTGCCACGATCAAAAACAAATGCAAAGAAAATGATAGATGGATAATGAGAACGTTTTTCAAAACGAGAGATCAAAGCCATTGATGATCCACATTTTCAAATCACTGTTCCTCATAGGTTTGAATACAGCTGTATCATTAACATCTCCATTCCAAGCATGTGAAATTGCAAATCTAGAGAGTGTCCATAGAACCTTCACATGCACGTATAAGTTCTTTCAAGCACCTTAACTACTGGGAATGCTTGGAAGCACTTGACTTGTATCATTGGAATGCAGGAGAGATATATCATAATCTACACTTGGAAAATCCTAAAGGAATGGGTCCCTGGAATCTGCACATAGAAAACACTCCCTACGAAAGTAAGAGACTGTTGGCAGGCGATGCAAAATAACCCCCAAAAAATAAAAGATAGGGGCGCCATTAGTTCCAATAAAGAGAAAAACACCATAAGTGTCCGGGCCCAAGACTGTTCACAGCCTTCCACCAAGCATAAGGGAAATACTCACAATAAAACCCCCTGCTGCCTTCAAGAGGGAGCTGGACAGATACATAAAGAAGTCAATGCGGGGAGATCAGCGGCTGTGGTTTGTACGTTGGACTGCGTGCGGCCCAGCAAGTAACAGCCCTGGTTGATCAGGCCCAGGTCCACCGGGAGGCCTGGTTGGACCGGGCCGCGGGGAGCGTTGACCCGAATAATCTCACAGGTAGGTAGCAGGTAGGCTCGTTATCAAAATTATTTCCTGTTCTGCCACTAGGGCTCGTTACAAAATTATTCCTGTTCTTGCCACAGGCTCGTTACAAATCATTCCTGATCTGGCCACTAGGATCGTTACAAAATTCATTCCTGTTCTGCCACTAGGCTCGATACAAAAAATATTCCTGTTCTGGCACTTAGGCTCGTTACAAAATCATTCCGTTTCTCCACTGAGGCTCGTTACAAATCAATTCCTATTCTGCCACTAGGCTCGTTACAAACTCATTCCTGTTCCGCTAATTGGCCTCTTATTCAAAATCAATTCCTGTTCTGGCCACTAGTCTCCGTACAAAAATCATTTCCTGTTCTTTCCACAAGCTCGTTTCAAAAATCGTTGTTCTGTTCTGCTACTTTAGGCTCCATTTCAAAATCATTCATGTTCCGCTACTAGGCTTATTACAAAATCATTTCCAAATTAACATGAATTCCAGCATTCACAGTACTATTTCTAGCGAGCATTCCTCCCGCCTCCCCCGGCTAGAGACCAGTCCACCTAACCCTTACTGCATAAAATCTCGTAGCCTTCTCACAGTCATTTCCCTATATGTTACAGGAAAATCTAATGCCCACCTATTCCCATACACTACCTCATTACTACACTTCGTTTCTGTAGAAATCGTCCCACTAACGCCCCCGTATCCATTTTCAACCCCTACCTCCCTCATCGCCCACGGTACAAAACATAATCCCCGCCACTAAATACAAGACAGTACTCCTCACGCAATCCTCCACTCCCTCTATATCTAAGCTCAATGCCCTTAGCATCCCTATCCTACTTCCACCAACCATACCCAAGACTCTGCGAAACCATAGGGACCGCAAAATGCGCATCTTAATACATCGAACTTTAATAGGCAAATATCTCATGTAGAAACTGATACAATGTTTCCCTCACACCTTCGATTGCAACCTAACTTACATAAAGTTCTCCCATAGTACGTTTCCATACACACATTGTGGAAACACCCCCTCATTTCACCATCTCATTACTTACTACCCTTTCCCCCCAACCTCCCAAACCACTACAAGAGTTCATTTATCCGGAACCCTTACCTGTAATCAGTACTCAACATAACCCCCACTCCTCATCCTGTAAATCCCTACTCCCTTCCCCCCACCACCGCCGCACATCAGCCCCATCCACTGCCCCCGCCCTTATGGCATCGTTCCCCACCCCAATCTAAGATAACAGTGCTTCACATATATACTCTTCAACCTCCTCTCCAAATGAATTAACCCTAAACCTCCTATCACTATCGAATTCATCTCGCACAGTCTAACACATCCTTGACAACCATACCCCAGACAACCTCCGGACTTTCCTACACAATCTCCTTACATCTTCCGGCAGCAAAGGAACGTCCAACCCCTCCATGCACAATTTAGATATTTTTAGTGTGTTAATCACAATGACCCTTCTGATGTAACGTCAAACCACTCGATCCTATTCCTCCCAACGTACGTAGCGCCTCTTGTCTACCCTTTCGAATTAGCCACTCTAACCCTCTTTGATCCCCCCAATATATCACTCCACCAAATTTTCACCTGCTCTACCACCTGCCAGCCATACTTAGTCCCCGTTTTTATCTCTCTTCTCCCCCCTACCCGCACATACCCACCTCCATTAATTCAACTTTACCACCATTAACACATAAAACCTGGTCGCTCCACAAATATATCTAATGATTCTGCCCCAACACTCCTTATCCCCTCCGCACCCCACAAGCCTCCGTGTCATCGACATATCCTACTATACCCATTCAACCCCTATTCCATATGCCCCCTTACCCACCCAACATTTATCATCCAATAAAAAGTTTTTGCAGACATGCAAACAGATCTGTGACCTAGGGAAATTCCTGCCTCATCCACGATCCATAATACATTGTCCTCGACCCTACCATTTAATTTTCACTCGGATAGTTACAACCTCTGGAGTTTACTGAAGAGGAGTTTTCGGGGGTCAACGCCCCCGCGGCCCGGTCGTGACCATGCCTCCAGGTGAATCAGCGCCTGATCAACCAGGCTGTTGCTGCTGTCTGCCCGCAAACGCGAAGCGTACGAGCCACTGCCCGCAGACGTCGAGGAACGACTTTAGGTGCGTGTCCCAGATGCGCGCGCGAGTGAGCAAGACTGCCAGGTCTGATGTAATCCCCCTTATTGTGTGCTGGGAGGCAGTTGAATCATTCTGCGGCGCGCGGCGCGAGTGCGCGACTTATTGTGATGGTCTCTTAACGAGTGCAAGTGACACCTCGCTGCTTTTCATATGGGGGGATGGTGCATCGGTCTGCCAAGTCTTTTGCTTTCGTAGTGAGGAGGATTTTCGTGTTGAAAGTTTTCGGACTAGTCCCTCTAGATTTATCCATGTGTATAATATATGTATCTCTCTCTCCTCTCTCCTGCGTTCCAGGGAATGACAGGTTTAGCGCGTCGCGAGCGCGCGTGCGTGCGAGGCGCCATTAATTCGAGGTGATATGTTATCTGCCCACGTAGGTCCGCAGTCTTCCTCTCACACAAACCCATTCCCTCATACTACATCCATAAAGTCTCTTTCTCTACACAAGTCATTGGGGGCCATTCGTGATCCAAAAGCAGGTATTCTCCTCTACCCACACCAGGAGCCTACGTGTTCATCTATATAATCCTTTAATCCTTCCATATCACATTATACATTGTTCGTCCTGGCACAACCCTTCCCTGCCCTCAATCAATAACCTTCCCTATAACTCAACAAAACCTATTGGACCTAAAACTTTAGCAAACAATTTATAATCCCCCATACATTAATGACAATCATCTAATTCCAGTAATGCTACTCTGTACCTCCACCTTCGGGTACCAGGACGAACCCGCTGTTCTTTGTGTCTTACTCAAGCGCGCGAGCGCGCGAGACGAGCGCTTCACTTCCATTCAGTAATTTCACCTTAGATTTCCTTCATGACCTCCTCCAGTTTTTTCAAATAAAACTCACTGGGTATTCCATCAATCCCAGGCATTTGTTCCCTACACTCATTCTCTTTTACGTCATCCACACTTCCCTTCATCCCTTTGGACCCCTCTAGTACTGCCCTATCTTCCAACCTCCAAGTCCTTTTGGCATCCCTCTAAATCCTTTTGATCTACCATCCTTTCTTTCTCTCCTCCCCCATCGTCATATAAACTCAAACCATTTACCAGCAAAACCACTCATCACCTTCCATTGTTACAACCTTTGTCCTGTCTTTATACCCGGCCCAGCATTCTTATGGTAACAAGGCGGGGGGCGCGACTGGTTTCATCAACGGTCCATGTATCAAGTTTCCATAGCCTTAATCGCCTCAGTAACACGTGTCGATGGCTTATCCCACCAAAAACATCCTCCGACCCTCCTCTCACCTCCTCCACCATCAACCTTGCATTCTCATTTCCAGCAGTTTGCACTTTTAATAAATCCCCTCCCCCAGTCACATTCACTGATATACCTCGTCCAACACCCTATAACACTTCTTCAACTGCCCTTTCATATACCCCTGCAAACCCACTTTTCCCATTGACTTACCTCCCTTCCTTCTCATAAAAAAACCACATATTCCAGGCTTAACATACTCCTCCCACCATCGGGTATATCACCCCCCTTTCCATTAGACCAAGCATTCGTCCCGACCGCTCAACAAAACTATCACTTCCCCCAACCCTCTAACAAAGCTCACTTTAAGTTACCCAGTACGATCGGAAACGCCTTGGTAAACCACCCCACCCCACATACGACACCACCCCTCTAGGATCTGAAAACACTTCCGTGTTAGCAACCAATATCCCCGGAGAAGCGTAAATACTCTCTAATCGTGGTGCATAGCACTTACGCACATAAGTATGCTCCACTTTCCACCCCTCTCCCCTCACTACATCCACCAATCTAGCATCCCCTAAAACATCCCGCAAAACCCCTAACACACACCCTGCACCCCTCGGCTCCACATCTTTCCTATGAATCACACTATTCCAGTCCCTGTACAAGTACCAGAGTGGTGCTGTAACACTGTATCATGCTGGTTCATTATAGCTGACTGTTCATTGACAGTTAATGGCTACGATAGTGGTGCTGTAACACTGTATCATGCTGGTTCATTATTGTTGACTCTTCATTGACAGTTAATGGCTACGATAGTGGTGCTGTAACACTGTATCATGCTGGTTCATTATAGCTGATCTGTTCATTGACAGTTAATGGCTACGATAGTGGTGCTGTAACACTGTATCATGCTGGTTCATTATAGCTGACTGTTCATTGACAGTTAATGGCTACGATAGTGGTGCTGTAACACTGTATCATGCTGGTTCATTATAGTTGACTGTTCATTGACAGTTAATGGCTACGATAGTGGTGCTGTAACACTGTATCATGCTGGTTCATTATAGTTGACTGTTCATTGACAGTTAATGGCTACGATAGTGGTGGGGCTCGCACAAGTGGACGCTGGAGCAGCAATTGGATATGCCGCAGTAACACTGCCACAGTTGACGGATCAATCCTCGGACGATCTCCACTTCAACACCTTAGAGTCAGCTCTTTTCGGTACGTTAATAAAATTTTATATAACTATTCATAATTGAAAAAATAATACATAGATTAAAAAATTCTTGTGATATATTTTGCTCGAACATTTTCCTCAGACGACTGTGCGTGTGTGTGTGTGTGTGTGTGTGTGTGTGTGTGTGTGTGTACTCTCCTATATGTGGTTGCAGGGGTCGATTCACAGCTCCAAGCCCAGCCTTTTTGCTGATCGCTATTAGGTCCACTCTCTCTTGCCTCCACCATATCACTCTCCAGATTGTTCCACTTCTTGTGCACTCTATGACTGTAGAAATACTTCCTAATAACTCTGTGATTCACCTGGGTTTTCATCTTCAAGTTGTAAAGTAAAAGGACACAAGTGCAACTAATGTGACATTTATTGTGGCAACGTTTCGCTCTCCAGGAGCTTTATCAAGCCATTACAAACAATACATGGACACAGAGGGTATATAAAGGCTCAGAGTGAGGTGAATACTAGTGAGGTACCATTTCGATGTTCACTAGTGGTAGTAGTAGTAGTAGTAGTGGTAGTGACAAAAGCAATTAATTCGTACATGTAAAAGGATATAATAGCTTTTATATCCTTTTACATGTACGAATTAATTGCTTTTGTCACTACCACTACTACTACTACTACTACCACTAGTGAACATCGAAATGGTA
This sequence comes from Cherax quadricarinatus, assembly GCF_026875155.1. Lineage (NCBI taxonomy): Eukaryota > Metazoa > Arthropoda > Malacostraca > Decapoda > Parastacidae > Cherax > Cherax quadricarinatus. Next base: position 13,696,362 of record NC_069458.1, on the reverse strand, counting down.
CCTCACTAGTATTCACCTCACTCTGAGCCTTTATATACCCTCTGTGTCCATGTATTGTTTGTAATGGCTTGATAAAGCTCCTGGAGAGCGAAACGTTGCCACAATAAATGTCACATTAGTTGCACTTGTGTCCTTTTACTTTACATATTGTCGGTAATTCTACCAACTTTATCACATCTTCAAGTTGTTTCTGCTTGTTCCTGTGTCCCATCTCTGAAATAAATTTAACCCAAAAAGGCACAAAAACCGTGGGGGGAACGATCCAAAAAACCCCGCACAAAAAAGAGAGAAGCTTACGAGGGAACTTTTTGGGCCCGACTTGGACCTTTGAAAAAGTCAAAACTAACAGAGGTACGAACAAAACAAACGAAAGTTCTAGGTAAAGCCCCAAAAGGAAGGAGAGGGGAAACGGGCAGAAAAGGGAACCAGTGCTGGAGGGGGAGGGTTTTAGTCGTAGAAAAAAAGGGCCCGGGGAAAAACCCCGAAACGAGGCGACCCGTGGGACAGAAAGCCTGAGTTTCTCTTTCAAAAATCCTCCCACGACCCCTCGCTGCGGGGTTTAAAGCCCTGGCTCTTTTTCTACGCTAAAAACACTCCTCTCCAGCACTGTTCTTCTTTCTGTCCGCTTTTTTTTTTTTTCCCCCCGCTCATCCAATTGGGGATTTACCTGAACTTTCGTTCTTCGTCCCCTCTGTTAGTGTGATTTGTAAATGGTCCGGGTCGGGCCCGAAAGGGTTCGCCCAAAAGTTCCCTCTTTAAATGTGCGGGTTATTTGTGTACCATCTCTGAAACATTGTTTTTCCTGTCCACCGTAAAATTCCTTAAATAATTTGTCATTTTCAGTCCCGTCCTGTCCCCCCCTTTTCCAAACAGTGTCTATGGGTTATTTCCCAAAAACCATCTCCCATATAAACCCCACCCCTTGGGTTCGGGACTAGTAAATTTTGCAATTTTTTTGCATTTTTATTATTTTGACTGCTTAACCAGATGTGGTTTCCATACTGGTGCGGGATACTCGAAATGGGTCTAAACGGGGCCACCAGTATAAGGGCCCTTGAATGGACACCTTACTTAGGTAAAAACGCTGTTCTTTTTTTTGCCGGGCCCCCTATACTGCAGCAGTTTTTTTGGTTGAGTGCTCCTCATGAGAGTTCGTGAGGTTTCAACCCTTTGATTTCCTACCCTTTTCCCCGTCCAGGCCTTTTTGCCCTTCCTCAAGTTTCTGACTTTGCACGTTTTTTGGGGTTAAAACCCCATGAGCCATTTTTTGGGAACCAGGTTTCCCAACCTGTCTTTTCACCTTTGTGTTTTGCTTGATCCTCTTCCCCCGGGGGGGAACTCTGTATCTTTCAAATCGTTCGCCCCGGGGCACCTTGAATTTATTCCTTCCTTTTTTCATGTTATTCACATACCCCAAAAAACAGAAACCAACCTTAGGACTGACCCTTGTGGAAACAAACTCGTAAACCGGCGCCCCTTTCCGACACCTCGTCATGCACCATACTGTTTTTTTCACCCCTGCCAGGTTTTTCCTCTGATCATTCCCGGGTGTCTTTTCTGTTTTTCCCTCCCAGCTCCCTTTTGCTTCTCCCACAATCTCAATGGGAACTGGGTCAAAACCTTTTATAGTCCAAAAAAATGATCAAATCACCCCCCCTCCCCCAAACTTTCCTGTTATTTGTAAAATTTAGTAGGTTTGTGACCGGGATATCCCCCCCTAAATCAAATGCAGGTTGTCATGTATAAGCTCATTCCTTTTTGGGGTTTTTTTTTTTTTTCCCCTTTTTTTTTTAAAAACCCCCCTGGTTTTTTTTTCCCCGGGCCCCCCCCAAAAAAAATTTTTTATTTCCCCCCCCCCTTTTTTTTTTAAAAAAGGGGGGTTTTGGGGGGGAAAAAAACCCCCCCAGGGGGCCCCCGGGGAAAAAAAAGGCCCCCCAACTTTTCCCCCCTTTTTTTTTTAAAATTTTTTTTTCCCCCCCCCCCCCGGGGGTTTTTTTCCCTTAAAAAGGCCTTAAATTTTCCCTTTTTTTTTTTTTTCCCCCCTTTTTTTTCCCCCCCTTTTTTTTTTTGGCCCAAAAAATTTTCCCAATTTTTAAAACCTTTCCCCCTTTTGGTTTTTTGTTATTTTTCCCCCCCCCCTGGGGGGTTTTTTTTTTTTTTTCCCCCCGGGGGCCCCCTTTTTTGGGGGGGTTTTTTTAATTTTTTTTTCTTTTCCCCCCCTTTTTTTTTTTTCCCCCAAAAAGGGGGTTTTTTTTTTTTTTTTTTTTTTTCCCCTTTTTTTTTTTTTTTTTTTTTTCCCCCCTTTTTTTTTTTCCCCCCCTTTTTTTTTTTTAAAGCTTTTCCCCCCCCTTTTTATTTTGGGAAAAAAAATTTTTTTTTTTGGGGGGTTTTTTTTTAAAATTTTTTTTTTTTTTTTCCCCCCCTTTTTTTTTTTCCCCCCCCTTTCCCCCCCCAAAACCCTTTTTCCCCCCCTTTTTTTTTTCTCTGGGTTTTCCCCAAATTTGGGGGCCCCCCCCCCCCTTTTTTTTCCCCCCCCCCCTTTTTTTCCCCCCTTTCCCCTTTTTTTTTTTCTTTTTTTTAAATTTTAAAATTTTTAAAAAAAATTTTTTTAAGGGTTTTTCTTGGGTTTCCCCCCCCTTTTTTATTTTTTAAAAACCTTTTTAAAAAAAAAAAAAATTTAAAACAACAATTTTTTTTTAAAAATTAAAAATTTTTAAAAAAGAAGTGGCTGTATAACAGCTTTCGGCCCGATTTGGTTTTTCGATGTTTGTCATTCTCATATTCCCGCGGGGCCCCCTTCCTTCTCCAAAAATATTCGTTTCTGGCTCTTCGGTTATCTCATTTTTTTCCCGGGGCCTTTGTCTTCTCACTTTTTTCTGTTTTTTACACTTAGTTTTGGGTTCTTTTCCCCGTCGGTCATGTGTTCCATCGTTATGTTTCTGTTTCCCCCTTTCATTTTTTTTCCCCACTTCACCTCTGCAGGAATTGCTTTCATTCTTGTTAGCCCCCTTTTGATGTTTGTTTCCTCTCAATGTTTTCAATTTTCAAACGACATGATCATAGCCCCGAGGGGACTTTCATGTGTGACATCCCCAATCCCAGAGCTACCATTGTGAATCGAGGTGCAGTCTTATGGTTCATATCTCTGTCTGTCTGTTGTTGTCTTTTCCCTCTCTCTCTCTCTCTCTTCTCTCTCTCCCCTTTTCCTCTCTCTCTCTCCTCTCTTCTCTCTCTCTCTCTTCTCTCTCTCTCTCTCTGGTGTGTCCCTAACTTTTGGGTAATAGGTGTTCCAGTACACCCTTGCATCTAAGCTCCCCACTTTCTTGGTCCCCCACTTGGCTTCGGGTTCTCAAAACATTCCTTTGTAGATGAATCCCATAATTAGAAAATTATTAAAAATAAAAATTAAAAAAAAGTTTATTCTCTATAAGGGGTTTACAATGCTGGTTTACAAAAATTTGGTTATTTTTGGGGGTTTTAAACATGTAAAATAATTACAGAGTGTACCACTAAAAACACCTGCATGCTGGGCTTTTGGGGCAGATTTATATTAAATTTTAATTTAAAAAAATATTAAAAAATTTATGAGGTAAGTTGGTTTTAGGCTAAATACTAGTTGTGAGTTTAGAAAATGTGATGCTTTTGTTTTGGCACTTACATAGTTTCAGTATTGGGAGTATACGGGCCAATTAGACAGTTGATTTTTTTTTGAGATTGAGATTGATATTTCTGTTTTTTGGTCAAAGGGGGTGAGTGAGTGAAAAGTGTGAACCCCGGGTGGTATTGATTTAGTTGACGGGGTATAGGGAGATGAGATGTTTTTATGGTATTTTTTGAAGGTGATAAATGTGTCTGCTTTTGGAATTTTCAGGTAGGGTTTCCCAATTTTTGGGGGGGCCCTTTTGACATGCATTAAAATTTTTGAAAAGGTTTAGTCGGACACGGGGAATTCAAAAGATTTTTGTCTGGTGTTGTGCCGGGGTTTTTCTGTCACAACTATCAAAAAAGCTTTTTAGGTAAAGGGTTTAAATATGGAATTTAGGTCCTGTAGATGTAATTGCACATAGAAAGTGTGGATGTCTAAACAGGGGTAAGTTTAGATCTATGAAGAGGGGGGGGGTTGTGTTGCCAGGGAGGGGATTTAGTGTTATTCGACTGGGGCTTTTTGTTGGGTTATTAGGGCTTTAGGTGGGGTTGCTGCAGTTAAACCCCAAAGCACAGAAGCATAGGTGGGTATGGATATTAAGTGAATGGTAAAAGTGTGGAAAAAGGGAGTTTGCGGCAGTAGTATCGTATTTGGAGAGGGTCCCAACTGTTTTGGATAAATTTTTTGGGATGGTTTGATATGGGTGCTGAAATTCGGTTGTTGTCGAGGTTTTAGGGGTAGGAATTTGCCTCATTATGCCCCGGCAAATTTGAGGTTTTCGATCTTTAAAAGTTAATTTTTGGCATTCTTTGCTACCAAAAAAAATTAGTAGGTTTTGTCCGTTAAGCGTAAATTTTTTGGGTGTCACCAATCGAATTTTGATCAGCTCCTCATTAAAATGGTGTTAGGGTGGGAAGATTAGGGTGAGAGATGACAAGTCGTGTCGCAGAAAAGGGAAAGGGGTTCAGGTGTCGAGAACATTTGGAAATATTGATTTATGGGGGAGCAGGGGGAAAAGGGCACTTCCCTGCGGGAAATCCGATCAAGTGGCTGTGTTTTGATGCGTGTCTTTAATGGTGAATACTGAAACCCATTGTAAGGTAAGATTTTAAATAGAAGCGCATGGCCTCTTTACCATAAAGGTCAAGTTTGTGGGGTAGGATGCCCGTGGTCTACGTGTCAAAAACTTTCTTAGGTCAATTAAAAATTCCAGTGGATATTCCTTATTTTTCCAATGCTGTTTTAAAAACAGATCTAGCATTTTTATGATTGCATCGTTAGTGTTTTATTTTTCCCGAACCAAAATTTGGCAGGGGGGGGAGTTGTTTTGTGACGTTTTAAATGAATACAGCTCCTGGCACGAGTTTTTCAAAGATTTTGGATAGCAATGGGAAAATTTGATATTGGCCCATAGTTTTTTAAATCTGTAGGGTCACCACCTTTATTTTGGTGTAACCCTTGCCGTTTGGTAAATTTTGGAAGGTGCTAGTTTTTTGTGACTTGTTAAAAAATAATGAGATAATTGCGAGAGGAATGGGCCCTCTTTGTACAAAATGGGAGGGAAAGAAAAATTCCCTAGTTTTTTTTTAAGTGACTTTAAATCTCGGTGACTTCCGTGGGCTCAGTTGGAGCAAAAAAGAAGGAATTTTGGGAAAATTCCCCTTATAGTCCCCGGGGTTTTGGGATTTGGGCGTGGGATTTATTGGCGAGATTAAACCCATGGTTGAGAAGAAATCCCTTTTCTTGTTAGCTGTTCAGTGGGTTGCAGTGGTGTTTCATTATTTTAGTTAGGACAATATTTTGTTTTTTTCGATTGTGGGTCCCCAGAATCCGAGAGAGTTTTCCGGTTTTTTTTTATTCCTTTGTTTAGTGAAATCTGCTGGGTAGTTAAATTGTTTGGCTTTTTTATTACTTTGGTGAGGAGTGAATAGGTTTAAAATTCTTTGATTTGCTAGGTCAAAACCCCTTTTGGTACTCAGCAAATGTGTCAAAACCTTGCTCTTTGCCTTTATTGTACTCTTGTCTAAGTCTCCTGCAATTTAGTTTAAAGGTTGTACATAATTGCAATTGCCTTTGTGAGTGGCGATTGCAGGGGGCGAAATTTAACTCCTGGCCCCGTTTCTTACTGATGTACTAGGCCCCCCTCTTTTCCCCGTTCCCCAGCCTCGAAAATATGTAAAGGGTCCACCTCCACTTTTTTCTTTCAGATACTTATTTTAGCAACTTTTGACTGAAAAATACTTCCTAATTCCCTGAGACTCATTGAGTCTTTAACTTCATGTGGCCTTTTTTTTGTTGTGTCCTCTCTGGAAAAATCCTGTCTCTGTCCACCTTGTCAATTATCTCAGTATTTAAATGTTTCCCTAAAATGTTGTCTCCCCTACATGCTGCTTCCCCTGTCGACAGGTCGATTTCCCTTAACCCCTC
>NC_069458.1:13614218-13689789 GCF_026875155.1 Cherax quadricarinatus | reverse complement strand
ACACACACCCCAACCCCCCCAACACACACACACAACAACACACCACCACACACACCTGCACACAACACCACACACACACACACACACACACACACACACACACACACACACACACACACACACACACACACACACACGCACACACACACACACACACTAGGCCTAAATATTGGTACCACACATTACATAGCGGAGTAACTGAAGAATAAGTGCGACTCAAGACCAGGGAGATAAGAGATATGTATAGATGTGTCAGTAAATACAGTGAGTGCAGTGAAAAAGTTAGATGAGCAAGTGACTACAGTGCCTACAGGAAGGTAGTGGAAAAATTACCGAGAAACGTCAAGCATCTTCAACTAGGTGGGACCCAGGTACTGGACGGACCAGCAACGTGATACTTCAGCACCACTGCCAGCCGCACGTAATATTCACCTAGTTGAGTTGCATGGGGTCAACAGTATGAGTCTTAGCTGGAACCTGGGGGCCACTTTCTTGGAGCTATCAGAATTAGAATAAGCAGCATTTACTAGTATTTAATAGAATTTACTGAGGTGTAGGAGAGTAAAGCAGTTAATGAGATGTAGCTAGTGTGGACACGCGGTTCCCCACATAGGCACACACACACATACACACACACACACACAGTAGGTGATGTCTAGTGTTACAGAATTGAACATAATTTTAAGCACACAAGACAGTGCACAGTGGGAACCAAGCGATCGGGTACATTTGTTGTACATACATGGGTAATAAGGACGTGCTTAAATAAACACAAACACACACAGGAACAAGCGGTCAGGCACTTGTAAAAGCTGTAGTACACACACACACACACACATACACAGGATTTCACATCTTCCTGTAAACTGACCTGATAACTGTCCCTCCCTCCCTCCCTCCCTCCCTCCCTCTACATTCCACTATCCACTATCCTCCCCTCTCTCACACTCACTCTATCTATCTCTCTGTCTCACTACCTATCTCTCTCTCTACCTTCTCTCTCTCTATCTCTCTCTCTACCTATCTCTCCCCCTACCTATCTCTCTCTTCTCCCCTCTCCCATCTCTCCACTCTAACATCTCTTCCCTTTTACATCTCTCCCCCCTCTAACATCTCTCCCCTTCTAACATCCTCCCCCCTCATTATCTCTCCCCTCTCCCATTTCCCATCTCTCTCTCTCCCCTCCTCCCCTCTCTCTCCTTCTCTCCTCTCTCTTCCCTCTTTCTCTTCCATCTCCCCCTTCTCTCCCCTTCTTCCCTGTCTCACCTCGTCTCTCCCCTGTCTCCCCTCTCTCTCTCTTCTCTCTCTCTCTCTCCTTCCTTTTCCCTTCTCACTCTCCCCTCTCTCTCTCTCTTCTCTTACCTTTCCTTTCTCTCTCTTTCCCTCTCTCTCTCTCTTGCTCTCTCTCTTCTGTCTTTTTCCCTTCTCACTCCCCTCTCTCTTCTCATTCTAACCTTTCCCTTCTCTCTCTTTCTCTCTCTATCTTTCTCTCTCTCACTCTTTTCTCTTTAAAAAAAAAGAAAAAAGAAAAAAGAAAGGGAAGAAAAGGAAAAAAAAGAAGGAAAAAAAGAAAAAAGGTGGGGAGGTGATAGGAACCAGGATCAGATGAGAATGGTTCTGGTAGGGAGGAGTGGATGGAGGAGCAGTGGAAAAGGATGGAACAAGAGTGGGAGAGAAAATTAGGAGAGCTTTCTGAAAAAATGGAGACAGAGCTTTCTCTAAAATAGAAAAGAGGTTGGAGAAGGAGAAGAAGAATTGGGAGGCACAAGTCGAAACTGCAGTAGCCAGGATAAAGGTCCTAGAACATGAGGTGAACAGGCTGAAGTGAGTTACAGGGGCACTGACCAGAGAAGACACAGCAAATGAAGCTGAGAGGCCGAACAGGAAGGAGATATGAATTATGCTAAGGTCATATTAGCCTGCCAAGAAGGGCCAAGGAGTGAAAGTGGAGAACAGCTGTATGCAGGTGGAGAGGGTGATAGGTCAAATACAGAGGCACAACCATGCTACCAAGAGCCACTGGAAAAAAACAAGGGAGAAAATGACCATGTACAGACAGGAACCAGAGTCACAGAGGGAGAGACAATGGGAGGAGGAAAGGGCAAAATCAGTGTTTATCCATGGGCTTCAGGAGAGAGAGTAAAGGACACACACTGAAAGATGGCAGGCAGAAAGAAAGGAGATTGAGAACATCATCACAGAAATAGATGAAGAAGACATGGACGAGATTGTAAATTTCAGAGAAAAGGGGGGTGGACTTGAAGGGGAGAAAACGACCGATCACCTGATTCTCAGGACGGAAACAGTGGAACAGGCTCCTCCAAGAGAAACCACGGTTGAAGTACTCAGCAAAGTACAAGAGGGTGTTCCTAGACAGAGACAGAACACAAACAGAACAACAGCAGCTGAGGGATAGGACAAAAAGTGAAAGGAGCTAGAAAGGAGACAATGACGGAACCAGCAGAAGTCATTCAGAGCAGGACAGAGCAGCAAGGAAAAGCACACACAGAACCATCCTCAGAACCACATAACCTATCACACCATCCCAACAAAAACTAAAATCCATACTCATAGCTTCCACCCAACACCCAGCTATAGAATCCCACAGTATGCTACCATGTCTCCCACCCTCACAGGTCTCCCAAACCTCAGTCTTGGAGAGGAAACTGAAGGTATGGTACACAATCACTGATGGAATAACAAATAAGTGGGAGTGGCATGAAAGAGTCAAAGAGGAATCACCGGACATTATAGCTCTCACAGAAGCCAAGCTTACAGGTATGATAACAGATGCCATCTTTCCAATGGGATACCAGATCCTGCGGAATGACAGAGGGAACAGGGGGGTGGATAGTGCACTGCTGATCAAAAACCGATGGAATTTTTATGAGCTGGAGAGAGGAGACAGCAGAGAAGCAAGCGATTGCATAGCGGGAACGCTTCAGTCTGGAGGTCCCAAAATGGTAATTGCATTGATGTATAACCCACCACAGAACAGCAGGAGGCCAAGGCAAGAGTATGATGAGAGCAATAGAGCGATGGTTGACACACTGGCTGCAGTGGCCAGAAGAGCTCATGCATGCAGGGCAAAGGTCTTGATCAAGGAAATCGATTGGGAGAACTTGGAGCCACATGGGGGCCAAGATTCATGGAGGGCTAAGATGATGGTGGTGGCACTGGAAAACTTCATGTACCATCAAGTAAAGGACACTACAAAAGAGAGATGAGAGGATGAACCAGCAAGACAGGACCTTGTATTCACCTTTAGTAGTGCAGGTATTGAGGACATCACATATGAAAGACCCCTTTGGGCCAAAGATCACGTGGTTTTAACTTCCGAATACACAGTAGACTAAAAGATGGAGGGGAATAGGATGGCGATAGCGAATGAAGCCAACACAAGAAAGGGGACTACACGGGAATGAAGAACTACCTGCACAAGGTTTCAGAGGGACAGAGAATCTGGCAGGGAAGCCAGTTAATGAATGATGGAACATGTAACAACAATGTTGCAAGGAGGCTGAGGAGGGGTTTGTACCCAAGGGCAACAGGGTTATAACCATGAAAACTAGGATGAGCCCATGGTTCACCCAAAGGTACCGGGAGCAAAAACCAAGTGTGCTAGGGAATGGAAGAACTAAGAAGGCAAAGGAACCCAGGAAATAAGAAGAGCAGTTGTAGAGCCCAGAAATGAATTTGATATAAAAGAAGCGAGGCCCAATGACAATAGAAAACGACATACCAAGCAAAAGCAAAATCTGACCCGAAGCTGTTATACAGCCACATCAGAGTAAAACAACAGCCAAGGACAGGCAATCAGGCTAAGGAAGGAAGGAGGAGAGACAAACAAGAAATAACCATGAAGTAAGTGAGGAAACTCAACAGTAGACCAAGGAAGTGTTTCAGAGAGGAGACAGAAGGGACTCCAAAAGATGGAGAGGTGTGAGTACACCACCAAGTTCTGGACACAGTAAACAACACAAACCGCGTAAGAAGTAACGAGGCCTTCTGAGAGAGCTGAGCCTCAAAGGCAATGATCCGGATATAACATCTCCCCATGGGTCCTGAGAGAGGAGCAGAGCGCTATGGTACCCCTAACAGCAACATTCAATACAACTATCGAAACAGGAGATTGCCTGAGGCAATGGAAGACAGCAAAGTAGTCGCAGTCCTAAAAAAAGTAGACTACATGAAGCACTAAACCTACAGACCATGTCACTGACATGTATAGTATGCAAAGTCATGGGAGAAGATATCAGTGAGAAAGTGGTGGAACACCTGAGAAAGGATGATCTCATTTCAACAAAGCAGCCAACATGTTCCAGGATAGGAAATCTTGTGTCACAAAACTACTGGAAGTTCTATGACATGTGACAGCAGTAAGACTAGAGAGAGGGATGGTGGGATTGCATTTTTTATTTTCCTTGGACTGCAAGAAGACGTTTGGCTCAGTTTTCCACACATACGATTAATGCCAAAACATTGAGGACCAAGCCTGGATACAGGCAAGGCACAACAATGGATCAGGGAATACTTGTCACGAAGACAGCAGCGAGTCATGGTACGTGGCGAGGTGTCAGAGGGGCGCTGGACCAGCAGGGTCCCACAGGAGTCAGCCCCTAGGACCAGTGCTGTTTTCTGGCATTTGTGAACTGACATGAGGAAGGAATAGACTCCCGAAGTGTCCCTGATTTCAGATGACGTGAAGTTGATGAGAGAATTCATTCGATGCGAAGACCAGGCAGAACTACAAAGGGATCCGACAGGCTGCAGCCCCTGGTCCAACAATTGGCTCCTGGAGATGAATACCACCAATTGAAAAATCATGACGATTTGGGGACAAGGGCAAAGAAACCACAGATGCAGTACAGTCTAGGGGGCCAAGACTACAAAAAACCTCTCTCAAGGAAAAGGATCTATAGGGAGAGTATAACAACCAGGCACATCCTTCCTGACGTGGCTCACAGCCAAATAACTGCTGTAGCATATGGCACCTAGCAAACCTCAGAACATATTAATCACAGGGATGTTAGGAATCATTTCTTTCTTCAGACCACAGAGTAGTTCTGGAAGTGGAATAGTTTGGGAAGCGATGTAAGTGTGGCAGGATCCATACTTAGCTTCAAGCAGAGGTGTGATAAAGCTCATGGTTCAGGGAGAGTGACCTAGTAGCAAGCAGTGAGAGACAGGGCAGGAGCTAGGACTCGATCCCTGCAACCTAAAGCGGTGAGTACAACTAGTGAGCACAAACACCCACACATACCCGCGCCCCCTTCACACCACAACCCCCACATATACATCCCCATTGGCTCTCCCCCCCACACCCCCCCCCCCTCCCCACATTTCCCCCCTGATTCCCCCCTCTCCCCAAAATCACCCACCTCCTTCTTCTCCCTTCCTCTCCCTCTTTCCCCCCATTCTGTCCCCATTCCCCTCCCCCTTTTGTTCCCTTTTTCCCCCTTTCCTCTCTTCCCCATATTCTCCCCCTTTTCCCCCCCCCCACCTCTCCCATTTTTCCACTTCTCCAGTTTCCTTCTCTCCCCCTTACACCCCCTCACATATTTCGATAAAAAACATCAAAAAACAAACACACAGAATACAGTTTTTCAAAAGGGTTGCCCGAGAACAGGACGGAGAAAAAGTGGACTGGGGAGAAATGCGAAGGAAGATTGGTGCAAGAAGAAAAAAAAAACTCAGGGCAAAGGAAGTAGAAGGCTTAGCAGAAAATGGGGAGAGGATAGCGCAGAGAGAAGAAGTGGAAGTTGCAGTCCAGCAGCGATGCTAAGATACAAAATTAGAAAAAGGAACTGAAAAAACAAAAAAGCCCAAAGAATCAAAAAGCAATGTGGGCTCAATCAGAAAATGTACCTCATCACAAAGGGACTGTAGGGAAAGATCGGTGAATATATATATATTATATATATATAAATATATATATTATATTATATTAAAATTATATATATATTATATATATTATATATTTTATAAAATATATATATAAAGGGAATACAGGAAAAAGTAAGGTTTTGAGGTAACAAAAAGATTTGGTTAGAAAGATTGGATATCAGATGGGGGGAGAGAGTATGGAGGAGGGAATGTTTTTAATATTTGGGGGTGGACCGGGGCAGCGGATGGGGCTATGAAAGATGAGGTGAAAATAGAATTTATGAGGAAAAAGAGTGGTGGTGCACTTAGGGTCGTGGAGACAAAGAACTTTGTCTTGGAGGCAAAGAGGGGAATGTATGAGAGTATAGTTTTACCAACGCTCTTATATGGGTGTGAAGCATGGGTGATGAATGTTGCAGCGAGGAGAAGGCTGGAGGCATTGGAGATGTCATGTCTGAGGGCAATGTGTGGTGTGAATATAATGCAGATAATTCGTAGTTTGGAAGTTAGGAGGAGGTGCGGGATTACCAAAACTGTTGTCCAGAGGGCTGAGGAAGGGTTGTTGAGGTGGTTCGGACATGTAGAGAGAATGGAGCGAAACAGAATGACTTCAAGAGTGTATCAGTCTGTAGTGGAAGGAAGGCGGGGAAGGGGTCGGCCTAGGAAAGGTTGGAGAGAGGGGGTAAAGGAGGTTTTGTGTGCTAGGGGCTTGGACTTCCAGCAGGCATGCGTGAGCGTGTTTGATAGGAGTGAATGGAGACAAATGGTTTTTATACTTGACGTGCTGTTGGAGTGTGAGCAAAGTAACATTTATGAAGGGATTCATGGAAACCGGCAGGCCGGACTTGAGTCCTGGAGATGGGAAGTACAGTGCTGCACTCTGAAGGAGGGGGTGTTAATGTTGCAGTTTAAAAACTGTAGTGTAAAGCACCCTTCTGGCAAGACAGTGATGGAGTGAATGATGGTGAAAGTTTTTTCTTTTTCGGGCCACCCTGCCTTGGTGGGAATCGGCCAGTGTGTAATAAATAAATAAAATTATATATATATAATATATTAAATATATATTTAATATATATATATATAAATATATATATATATATATTGTGTGTGTGTGTGTGTGTGTGTGTGTGTGTGTGTGTGTGTGTGTGTGTGTGTGTGTGTGTGTGTGTGTGTGTGTGTGTGTGTGTGTGTGCGTGTGTGTGTGTGTGTGTATACTGCTAGTTGCAGTGTTGTTATTGATATGCATATTGATATGCATTGTTTTAGCTCTCCTCATGGTGAGATAAAATTCACGAAGCTCTAAGCTATGGGACCATACAATCCTACAAGAATCATGCACTAAGCAGAGTTATCTGTTGTACCATGATCCGAGGACATATGGAGGTCTGTGTACCCCTGAGCTAATTTCATTCTACTCCCCGTTTGGTGTACTAGCCTCCACAAGCAGTATATGTATAGCAGTATGGAGGCGAGCTTAAAGGGTTGAGGGTCGACATGCCCTTTCCCAGACTTGTTCTCAGGGTCCAAAAATATTCGAAAAAAAATAATTTTTTCTTACCGAGATATGGAGGTGTGAAGTTGACAAAAATTGAACTGCATACTGCAACATCGCTGACTGCCAGTAACCAGGTAATTATTTATTTAGTTTTTTTCTACTTTTTTCTATTATTTTTCTTTTTTTTTTCTTTTCATGTAACTTTTATGTATATATTTACTTTTTCCGTACGACACAATAACTTCACAAACACGGTTGTCATTATATTGTTTATAAAACTTGTTTACACAAATGAAAAATGTAAAATGCTGTTCATTACTATTTTTCTAAATTTTATATAACATATAGAGTCACAGGACATGTTTTAGAAGCTCTGCAGACTCTAGAACTCTTTGAAACACTGTGTCATACACAACGGTGTTTTACATCCTCACATAAAACGAGTGTCTCTTCGTTTTTGTGGGTGTTTTTTTTTTTGTATTTGCACAGACGTAACACCTCTTCTGAGGCTCTTTCTTGAAAGCAGTAGCAGGCAGTTGTATTGGGGAAGTGATCTCCAGGCCTCAGATGAGAGGGTAGTTTTTGATCAGTTCTCAGGCGTTGTTCTATTGTAGGCGTTGTTACTTGGTACTGAATAATATTTGTTGATGAAAAGACAAACAAAATTGACCTATGGTGGTTTGTTTCTGGTCCTCATCTTATAATTTATAAGCATTCAGCATGGAAATGTCCACAAGATGAAAAAAGAGTTTTTATGTACCATTTATAACTATTGCTAACACAATCAGCAAACCCAATCTGCATGTCACATTCGTCCACTGAGCACATATTGAAGTTGTAGTCCATCACGACAACAGGTTTTAGAATGGGCTCATTGGTCTCTCAAATGATGCCTGCCAGTGTCTGTCATTTCGTTTCGGTGAACTGATGAAACAGTGTGAAATCTCGTTCGTCATGCCACCGAAATGCCATGTTTATTGGCAGCAAATGCCTGCGCCTCACCTCTATGAGTGCTTTGTGTCGAACCTGGGCATATATTTGCGATTTCCACGCACTGGACCACACACATCTGTCATATTCACTCGCAAAAAATCACTGAGTGAGGGGGTTGTGTAAACAGTTATCAGTATATAATATATGCTCCTTATCAAGGTATGATTCCATCATTGTTCTAATCACATCACCAGAGAACCAATAACTTCCTTTGGTATCATGCAATTTTTACTTCCAGTGTACACAATAATATCCAATACAAGACCACTGTAGCAATCATAAAGTACAAGCAACTTTATGAATTGAGACACTTTTGCAACATATGGGAATCTTTATTGAAGAAACGTTTCGCCACACAGTGGCTTCATCAGTCCAATACAAAGTAGAATGGGTAAGGAGAGGGGGAAGATTGAGGTAATCAGTCCCCCAACCTGGAATCGATGTGTTCACCCATCACTCTTGTAGGAAGTACAGCATAGGGCCAGAGAGGTGGCTCATATACAACCCGTCAAGTGAGCCGAAGCAGGAGGAGGCGGGAAACACAGTGGGACCAGAGGATCGAACCACGGGTTCGATCCCCTGGCTAGTCACACTGTTGTTATTGATTAAATAACTCTCATTCATGGTTGCATGACTCAATATATATATATATATATATATTATTATATATATATTTATATATAAATATATATATAATATTAAACACTGATCTCTGGCTGAAGGAGACTCGAATTACGAACCTTTTGGGAAAAAGGTACGCAAATGCTTTACCAATCTACCCACACTGGACCAATACCCTTTGGGGTCCAGCTTGCGCTAGACTTGATCCAAAGCAGCCAGTTGTTCCATGGTTCGTAGGTTCGAGTCTCCTTCACCAGAGATCTTTTTTTTTTTTTTATTTTTATTTAAAAACTTCATGTACAAATATTAATAGGTACATATATAAAATAATGAACAAGGACAACATCAGTAAACATATATAAACACAAAAAAATCCAGGCAACATCTACATCACTTTTTACAAATTTTTAAAAATATCCCAAATTTTGAAGGAAAAAAGTTTATAAAAAGGGGCCCCCAAAAAAAGGGTATAAAATTTTAAAAATCCCAAAATTACAACCCCAACACAATAAAGCACCAAGCTTAATCAATCCCCATAATACCCCTCGCAACAATACCCGCCTACAATTGCTTTTTAAGAAACCCCTTTCTGAATATGTGACCCCTCATCCCCCCCCCCCCACACAACCATTGAAAACTAACCTATCACCAACTGAAAATCATGACTTTAAATTTTTCTCAATTTTGGGTTATTATGACACATGTCCTTGAGGAAAATTATTTTCAAAAAATGAATGGTACAGGGCTAAACCAAAAATTTTCAATACCTTTAAAAAGATAATAAAAATAGGGATTACGTAAAATGATGCGGACCACTTACAAAAAAAGGCAAAAATAACTCGTGTTCAAGGAAATGAAAGGAAAACCCCCTCAAGAAAATTCAAATTCAATTTGCACTACAGTGCTAGTGGAACATTAATACTCTACCAAAGAAATATACATGTTATATAATTTATAGGTTATACTTTAATACATGTATTATTAAAATCTGCCTCCTTAACCTTCCACATCAAGGAACTTAGCCAAAACTTATCTTGCACAACCTCTCATCTGGTCACACATAGTACTCCCAATCACCCCAACCACATCACTGCTTCACCAAATGAGGTGAGCCCGTTGAATCCACTGATCCCAACACCCTTTTACCAAGACCCACCACCCCGGCAGTTAAAGGCCACTTATCCACGCCAATAAATTCCTATTGTTTGTCCTACGATAAACCATCAGAAAATTTACTTCTTCCCACTTTTCCAAAAAATGTCTCTATTGCGACACAAAGTTCGATATTACGGTCGCCGCCAAAGTCCTTCTCAGCTCTTCCCACCCACCTTTCCCATCTGTCCCCATAAAACATATATGTAGTCAACGAGGAATATGCTAAACCTCTTACCACACTCCTCCTCCTCACCACTACATATCAAGATCAACGCTCGCATTACCGACAACACCTTGACCCCCCTCCCTCTCCATACTTACGCTCCATAACCTGATGCCCTCCAATCCTTCACAAAATTGACGAACATGATACGCTCGTCTCTTCCCCACTGCATCATGCACACCCCTCACCCTCAATACCCTCTATCTCGGAGATCGCTCCCGTTGGACAAATCCATTGAAGGAAACGGTAATAACCTCACGCGCCATAGGTCGGTACACTTAATTTACTAAAATCTTCGCCATATTACACTTCCCCATGCTTTATGGGGTAGATCCCTTCAACCGGCGCCACTAAATGCTATCTAACAATTTAAACAAGTTCCACTTTTTCTTTTAACTTTTCCTGTTCCCCTGGACTAACATTTAGGGCGCGTAACACTGTCTCACATTTCCTTCATTTACGCACCCGCCATACATTTCCTCATGTGAGCATTGTACCTTTAGTAGTGACCACTCCTCAGCCACGGCACTAATCACTTCCCTCTCTTAATAAAAAACACATTTTCACGCGCTTTCTCTCAAGTCCAACAAACCCCAACCGCCCCTACATACCTCCCTTCGCACCAGTTGCACCCTGAACCCACAAAAATTGAACACCATTCTAAGTATACTCCGTGATAGCGTGCCTGTTTACGGCATCCACAGCTCGAAACAAACCAGACTTTACTATATAGTAATACATTGTGACAATTGCACGTTGCTTAAGGGTAGTTATATCGGTGAGGTCGCCAGGATTTCCCAAAAACGTCGCTGAGCACCTGGTTCCAACCATCCTATTCTAATTGCTAACCCTTGCAGCACTCAGTGTCAGCCTCATTACATGACACCGCAGATTTTCATGACTCCCCGGTCCTCCGCTGCACAACATCACATCCCCAATCTAATCTTCTATGTCCCTCTCTCCCGGCCCCCATGATCATTGCACTTTTTCCAGATTTACCTTCATCCCAGTGCTCTCCCAAAATGTGTGTACAACTTCCCCAAAAGTCCTAACCGTGTCCTCCTCACTTGCCAAAATTTGTGGTAGCTTCTAACATAGCCCCTCACCAAACCAGGCCTCGGCTTCAGGCTTCACCATCCCTCCCCCCCGTCCTTAGACGTTCCTCCACCATCCTATAAAAGGGAGATCCTGAATCACATGCAAAACAATATTTGTGGTATAGGACAATCCCTGCCGATTCCCCGCCTCCATGTGGACTCCCCCCCCCACACACCCATTGATTTGCGCCCTTTACCTTCGCGTTTGAGTACAAGTATCCACCCACCCCCACTTATTTTTCCGCCCCCAAAACCTAGTCGTAGGAGAATATCCTTAGCCTTCTTTACACCTATCATAAGCCCCTTGCCAATTCCAATGCCACCAACGCCCCTCTTCCCATTACGTGTACTCCAGGTACCCCTTTGTTATTCCGTGGCCCACGCTACCAGTGACCTACCAGGTAACCAAACTGAGACTCAAACACGACCCTCCCACTACACATTTACGCCGATCACAAGAATTTTCGCAAATAATTTATATTCAGCACAAATGCAAACATATGGCTCGGTAATCCCGAACAGGTACTATGCTGTTTTACTCTTTGGGACCAACACCACCCCCGCCGTTGCCTGAGATTCTCCCTTCTTACCTCCGTCTTTCTGCATTCATTATCCTTTCTAGGAAACCCCTAAGCAGACCCTGTGATGTACATAAAATTCGCTAGGTTAATCATCGATACGGGTGCCTTACCATTCCTCATGTCCATAAGGGCTCTCCCATTTATTTCCCCTCTTCAAGACCCCACCAGTGCCTCCCGATAACTCCTACCCCAGTTTGCACGGCACTTACTCACATACCTTCCCAAGAAACCTCACCATCACCATCTTTCTCCCGTATCCTCAAACCTTCTATCTGCATATGCACTCTTCCCCTGGTGTACCTTAATACTGACCCTCTCTAATAACCTCCACAGTAGATATGACTTGCAAACCCGGTATTGTAGTCGTTCGCTGGTCGTACTTCTGTCATCCGCAGCACCAGCTGATGGCTTGTCGCCCAGAGTAACTTCGTCCAACCCCGCCTGTACCCCGTTCAGCTGCAAAACGTTTTCATTGCGATCCCGTTTTCTGTCCTTCAACATGTGTATATCCTCCACGGGTACACCCCGGCCACCGCCCCACCCCCCTCCTCGTAACATTTCAGCACCCCTAATCTAGATTCTAAATGTAATTTGACAAACCATACCGGCAAGTGATTAATGCGTTTGCCCTCCCTCACATAAATTTGCGACGTATTCGTACTTAGACACACTATCCACCATCCTACACATCTTCAATCAGTCCTTCTGTCGGCACAGAGCTGTTCCCAATATATGCAAAACGCTTCCACTCCTCCCTATCCCAAAAACCAGCGTGTTCTATTTCCTATAACTTCCCTACCTACGATACAAGCATCCAGTACCACCTCCATTATACTGCCTATGATCGGAAGACACAATCCCAATAGTTTTAAAAGACTCTGACCCAAAACCCTCTGAGATAAATATAACCTGTCCTATCGATGCGGCATATCCCCTTCTTATAAACGTATGTTCCACCTCCCACAGACCTCCCCGTAAGCATCACGTACAGAAGAATCTCTAAGCAGCCCCCAAGACTGAGGAAAAAATATCCCGCTCCTCTGGGTTCCACGTCTGTACTATTAATTAATCAATTTCCAATCCCCCCCACAATCGACTAAACGGTAACGTGCAGTAGGTAATGACAACGAGCTCCTCCAGCACAAAAATCCATTTCAACTTTCCACGTCACTTTCTGTGGGGCATACACACACACCAACGATACTCTCTCTCCATCCACCATCCTTCCACACGTATACTCTCACCCCATCCCCCCCTCTTTCCTATGCCAATACAATCGGGGTCGCCTCCTGATCACACCACCCACTACCTCCTTTTAAAGATCAGACGGGCAACACATAAGCCTGATACCCAGGCCCACATTCACGACCAGCTTAAACTTGTGCTCCTGCACAAAAGCTACGTAACTTGTACCTATTTCTAATACATCCTGAAGCACTCCCGTTTACACCATCACACAGACCATTAATATTTATTGTTACACAACTGAGCAGTTTAAGGTTTCCTTCCCGCCTCATGTCAAGATTCTTCCTTTCAGACCGTTACCTGGACTGTCCTTTGCCACAGATCTCCCCCTCCTTCACCAACCATGTCCCACCCTCTGTTGTGGCCCTCTCGCAGAGTTCACTCTGGGTACCATAACCCCATGGTCTTTTTCCCGGCCTTGCGCGGAGTCAGACATCGTCCGGAATCTGTCGCTGCTGCCCTTTTCATTGTAGCTACCTCACAGTTTCCATATTGGGTCCTGGGAGACAGCACAATGGGACTTCAACCTTTACCCCATTAATCCGCCTCCATGCCCTTCCATGGCACCGCACTGTCCACACAGGTGCCACCTGATCCTACCCTTCCAAACACACACCTTCTTGGCCTGATCCAGGGTCTTGTTCGCTGTAACTCTCCAACCTCTGTAGACTGTACCATAGCCTGTATCACCGTCTCAAACTCCCTCCTCAATAGCCTTCATGCTGCGCCCATCCTGTACCTCCTCACTTGACAACTGTTACTGTTGATGGGCCAGGTGATTCATGGTCACCACTTTTCGATTCCCAGGAGGAGCCAACACCTCTCTAGCTGCAATCGGTCACTCAGCATCGCCGACCTCGCCTCTGCTCACCGCTATGAGAGAACACTCCACGGTTGTCTTTTCCCACTTTTGCCCGCATCCTGTCAGGTAGCCTGCTCTCGAGGTGCAGAGTGGGCGTATCCAGCCCACTTGCCTTGCGGCGCCACATGACGCACCTCCAGGTTTTGATCCGCACCTGAACGCACTAGAGATTGTTGGAGCCCCCTACGGTGATTCATGGATTCGCCTCTCCTCGTGATTTCTATTTGCGTCTGATTCAACTGGATGGTGTGAAATCAATATTAGCCTTGCACTACCCTCATCACTAATCCCATAAGACACCGATCACATCTACATCCTCATCCCCACTCCTCCGCGCACCCCCCTCCGTTATTCACTTAGGCCATTCGGCTGCTCAATGCGCACCGGCTGCTCAGACCCACTATGCGGCCACAGGAGCAATACCTCCGCTTGCCATCAGTCTGCCGCCATTTGGTCATATTCGCCACACAGTCGGCACCGTACGTCTCTGCCCGATACGCTACCAATTACCTGGGTTCTAAACTCTTCCAAGATATACATACGAGGGTTTTTATAGGATGCCTAAGCGTCATCTTGAGTTTAAAATGAAACCTCTGGAAAATCATGTGTAAGCAACCTTTTACCAATTTGCCAGGTTGGCTCAGAGGATACAGTTCCATAACGTTCGAAACATTTCTGCAATATCTACCTCATCAGCCTCAAAAGGCACGTTCGGAGCGTAACCCACGAATAATGTCGTGATACACATCAGTTCAACTTGACCCTCAATGCCGGTGTTAACGTTAATGCTGACATCTTGGTAACGATCAAACCAAAGCCTCTATACTTGAGCAGTTAGCACTTTCACGGAAATTCTATATACACCGTTCTGTGCCTCTCCATATAAATCTCGTCTCTGATGCCATATGTCTCTAGTATTAATTTTGGGCAATACACATTCGACTGGACGTAGGCGTTAAAGCCACTTATAAGTTCAATGCCCACAGTATTCACTCTCCTGCGCACACTGGCTCCATGTTGTTGACTAAGTGCTCGTCTGGGAAACTGTAGAGGGGTGGTGCATAAGCACGACCGCACTCTACCTCATCCAGGCCAGCGAATGCACAACACCTCCTCGTTTACCACTGCTGTCAGAGTTATGAGGAGCGTCAGGAAGGGGAGGAGGGCTCTGACCTCATCAAAACCTTAATGAGAATCCCAAGATTGAGAGTGATGAACAACAAGCACAAAAACATAAATTTACAACAAAAACAAATATGAAACAAAAATTTCCTAACCATACACCGTAAAAAGTAAAAATTACACCACCAATATAATACCAATTATTAATGTTGAAAATCATGAAAAAACAAACTTTCAAAACAACATTACGTAACGTGAAATTCACGCTCAAAATGCAAGATAATACACCACATGCTACATAGTGGTACACAACTAGGCTATGTAAATATGTTAAAGAACCCACGACTACAACATGAAAAAGTATTATCCAAATGGTCTATCATTTTTTTTAGTAAGTTAACAACATTTAAACTCCTTATAACTTTCTAACACACCACATATAAACTTAACAAAACGTAACACACATTCCACAAGACTATACTATCACTGTGCCTTCTAGCACGCGCCTATCTAATATTACATACAAATATATACAAAAATATTAATTTAGAGAACTAATCCTCATCCACACGTTTACATAATAGGTAATACTGAAAAACTGTTGCAGGAACACGTTACAAAATGGCAAAAAAAAAATAACTCAGTGCTTCAAGGAACCATAGTGAAAGGAATACATTCTCATGAAATGTTAAAATTCAATTGCAGAGCAGTACAAGCGGAATATAATACGCTACCAAACAATATACATGTATATAATTTATGGGTTATATATTAATAAATGTGATATATTTAAACTGCTATTTCCACCTTCCCCATCAAGGGAACTAAGCAAACTAATCTTTCAAAACCTCTCATCTAGTCCCACACGAGTACCTCCCAATCACACCCAATCACCCATCACGGCACACCCCAAAGGGTGAGCCCGTTGAATACCCTGAACCCCCCCCCCCCTTTTACCAACCTACTCACCCGCAGTTAAGGGCCTTATAACACCAATAATTCCCTGTTGTTATCCCCTATAGCCCTCAGAAAAAAACATCCCTTTTTCCAAAAATGTCTCTATTGCGACACAAAAATTCGATAAAACGTCGCCGCCAAAGTCCTTCTCGCACATCCCACCCTCCTCCCTCTCATACCCCACAAAACATAATGTAGTCCACGGTTACATATGCTAACCCCTTTCCACACACTCATCCACACCACTCATATCAAGACTCAACGCTCGCAATACCGACACACCTTGACCCCCCCACTTTCACCACAACCTTACTCATCCATACCCTGATGCACTCCAAACCTTCACAAAAATAGACAACATGATATGCATTCTCTTCCCCACTGCATCTGCCACACACCCCACCCTCGATAACCCTCCTATCTCTGAGCATCGCTCCCGTTGGCAAAATCCCATGATCCCATGCAGGAAACGATACATAACCTCACGCGTCCTAGGTCGTATCCTTAATTTACTAAATCTTCGCCATATTACGTCCCAAACATACATGGGGTAGATCCCTTCAACTGGCGCCACTACATGTCCCTCTAACAATTTACACAAAGTTCCCACCTTTACTTTTCCCGGGTTTCCCGGCTAACCTAGCAGGTAACACTGTTTCACATTCCTTCATTTCCGCCCCTCCATACCATTTCCTCAGGTGTGCATGTACCTTATCTAACTGAATTCCCCTCCATCCACCTGCATTCATCACTTCCCTCTTAATAAACACACATTTCACCACGCTTTCTCAAGGTCCAACAAACCCAACCCTCCCAACATACCGGCAATGTCACATACCTCCTTTCGCAACCATTGCACCCTGAAACCCCACAAAAATTAAACACCATTTCTAAGAATACTCGTGATCGCCCGTTCTGTTTAACGGCATCACAGCCGAAACAACCCAGACTTTACTATAAAGTAATACATTGATGCAATTGCACGTTGCCTAAGGGTTTAAATGGTGAAGGTCGCAGCATAAACCCAAACGATGCTGCACCTGTTCCACCATCCTATTCGAATTGTTAACCCTGGCAGCACTCAGGTCAGCCTCATACATGACACCGCAGATTTTCAGACTCCCGGTCCGCCGCTGCACAACATCACATCCCCATTCTAATCTCCCTGCCCACTCTCCCAGCCCCATTATCATTGACTTTTCCAGATTTACCTTCATCCCAGTAGCTCTCCCAAAATTGTG
The DNA here is from genome assembly GCF_026875155.1 of Cherax quadricarinatus. Lineage (NCBI taxonomy): Eukaryota > Metazoa > Arthropoda > Malacostraca > Decapoda > Parastacidae > Cherax > Cherax quadricarinatus. The sequence goes on along the minus strand of NC_069458.1, from coordinate 13,672,311 downwards.
TACAACTTCCCCCAAAAGTCCTAACCGTGTCTCCTCACTCACCAAAATAGTTGTATCATCAACATAGCCCACCAAACCAGGCCAAGGCTTCTGCTCACCATCCCCCCCCTATCCTTAGACGATCCTCCACCATCCTATAAAAGGGATCCTGAACACATGCAAACAATAGTTGTGATAATGGATATCCCTGCCGAAGACCCCACTCCATGTTGACTCCCTTCCCCACACACCCATTGATTTGCACCCTTACCTTCGCGCTTGAGTACAACGTATTCACCCACCCACTATTTCTTCACCAAACCCCTGTCATAGGAGAATATTCCTCAAAACCCTTCTTTCCACCCTATCATGAGTCCCTTGCCAATCCAATGCCACCAACGCCCCTCTTCCCCTTTCCATGTTCTCCAGGAACCCCTTTATGATCCCGTGGCCCTCGCCCATTGACCTACCAAGCAACCCGAACTGAGACTCAAACACGACCCTCCCCACAACACATTTAAGCCGATTCCCAAGAATTTCCGCTAACAATTTATAATCAGCACAAAGCAACGAAATGCCTCGGATGGTAATCCCGAAGGGTACTCTGCTGTTTACCCTTCCAGACCAACAGCACCACTGCCGTTGCCTGTGATTCTCCCATCTTACCTCCTTCTTTCATTGCATTCATTAACCCTACTAGGAAACCCCTAAGCAGACCCCAGTGCTGTACATAAAATTCGCTTGGTAAACCATCGATCCTGGGTGCCTTTCCCTTCCTCATGTCCATAAGGGCTCTCCATATTTCCTCCTCCTCAATGACCCCACCCAGTGCCTCCCGATCACTCCTCCCCAGTTTGCACGGCACATACTCGCATACCTGCCCAAGGACCTCGCCATCCACCCCACTACTTTTCCCGTATTCCTCAAACCATCTATCTGCATATGCACTCATCCCCGTGGTTTCCCATAATACCTGACCCTCTCTAAAACCCCCCACCGAAGAAATGACTTGCAATCCCTGTATTGTAGTCGTTCGCTGTCATACCTTCTGTCCTCGCAGCACACAAGCCAATGGCTTGTCGCCCCAGAGTACTTCGTCCAACCCCACCTGTACCCGTACCACTGCAAAACGTTCTTCTTGCAAATCCCTTATCCTGTCCTTCAATGTGTATATCCTCCACTGGGTACACCCCGGCCACCGCCCCCCTCTCGTAACAATCCCGTAATCTAGATTCTAAATAATTTGACAAACCATACCGTAATTGATTAATGCGTTTGCCCTCCCTCACATAATATTGACGTATTCTTACCTTAGCCACACTATCCCACCATCCTACCACATCCTCCTCAGTCCTTCTGTCTGCACAGAGCTGTTCCCAAAATACTGCAAAACCTTCCGCTCCCTCCCTATCCCCCAAAACCATCATGTTCAGTTTCCAATAACTTCCCTGCCTACGAGCCAAAGCATCCCATCCCACCTCCACTAATACCGCCCTATGATCGGAAGACACCATCTCAATAGTTTTAAAAGACTCTACCAAAACTCTCTGAGATAAATATATCCTGTCCAAACGAGCCGTATATCCCAGTCTTATAAAAGTATATTCCACCTCCCACAGACCTCCCCCGAAAGCATCACGTAACTGAAGATCTCTAAGCAGGCCCCCCAAGACTGAGGAAAAATATCCCGCTCCTCTGGGTTCCACGTCTGCCCTCTTAACTACACAATTCCAATCACCCCCCACAATCGCCACAGATGGTAATGTGCATAGGTAGTACACAAGCTTCTCCCGCACAAAATCCATCTTTACTTTCACGTCACTTTTTGCTGGGGGCATACACATAAATGCCACTCTCTCTCCCATCCACCATCCTTCCACACGTAATACTCTCCCCCCTCCCCCCCTTTCTTGTGCAATACAAACGAGCTCTCCTCCCTGATCAACACACCCACTCCACCTTTTAAACACTCAGACGGCAACACATAAGCCTGATACCCAGGCACCACTAATTCACGACCAAGCTTAAAATTGTGCTGCTGCACAAAAGCTACGTCAACCTTGTACCTATTCAAAAACATCCTGAAGCACTCGTGTTTAACACCATCACACAGACCATTAATATTTATTGTTACACATAGAGGCCGGTTTAAGGTTTCCCTCCCCGCCTCATGTCAAGACTCTTCCCTTTCAGACCATTCCCCTGGGCTTTGCCTTTGCCACATACTCCACCCTCCTTCCCAACCATTCCCCCCTTCTGTTGTGGCCCTCTTGTAGAGTCACTCTGGGTACCATAACCCCATGTCTTTTTCCCTGGCCTTTGCACCAGCGTCAGAACATCGTCCGAATCTGACACTGCTGCCCTTTTTCTTGTAGCTCCCTCAGTTTCCATATCTGAGTCCTGGGAGCCAGCACAATGGACTTCCACCTCTACCACCCTTAATCCGCCTCCATATCCTTTCATGGCACTTGCACTGTCCATCACAGGTGCCACCTGATCCTCCCCCCTCCTGCACACACCTTCTGCCCTGATCCCAGGTTCCTGCTCGCTGTGACTCTCCACCTCCGTAGACTGTAACATAGCCTGTATCACCGTCTCCAACTCCTCCTCAATAGCTTTCACTGCTGCGCCCACTTGCACCTCCTCACTTGACAACTGTACTGTTGATGGGCCAGGTGATTAATGGATCACCACTTCTCCTTCAGATTCCACAGGAGGAGCCACCACCTCTTCACTACACATGCGACCACGCCCTCCTCCTTGCCCCCATTCTACCTCAGGCATCAGTTTCTCATGCACAGGTGCTCCGCCCCTTGCCGGCCCAGGAGCCATATTCCGCTTGCCACAATCTGCCGCCATATGGTCATATTCACCACACAGTCGGCACGTACGCCTCTGCCCCGCATATGCTACCATTACCTGGGTTTTAAACTCCTCGAGATATACATACGAGGGTATAGAATGCCTTAGCGTCATCTTGAGATTGAAAGAACCCTCAGGAAATCTTGCATAAGCTCCTTTTACCCATTTGCCAGGTTGGGCTAGATGTACAGTTCCATAACGTTCGAAAACATTTCGAATATCTACTTCATCAGCCTCAAAAGGCACGTTGCGGAGCTTGACCCACGAATAATGTCGTGATACATCCGCCAACTTGACACTCACTGCCGGTGTTACGTTAATGCTGACATCTTGGTAACGATCCACCAATGCCTAGGCCAATGAATATTCTATAAACACCGTTCAGTGCCACTCCATACAAATCCTCGTCTCTGATGCGGTATGTGTCTCTTATAATTTTGGGCAATAACACATCGACTGACGTAGGCGTTAAAGCCCCACTAATGAGTTCAATGCCCACAGCATTCACTCTCCTGTGCACACCTGGCGCCATATTGTTGACCGAGTAGCTCGTCTGGGAAAACAGTAGAGGGGTGCAAAGCACAACCTCACTCTACCTCATCCAGGCAGCGAATCCTTGTACATGTACTTGTAGTAAATAAAGATATTATTATTATTACTTGGTATATTCTGAAATCTCCTCTCTTCAACTGATATATTCTGGCCTCTCATCTCTTTATATGGCATAATCTGACCTCTCTTCAATTGGTATATTCATATATTCTGGCCTCTTCTCTCTTGGCATGTTCTGGCCTTTCCTTTCTTTACTTTCAATATTATGGCATCTCTTCTCTTTTCTTGGTATATTCTGGCCTCTCCTCTCTTTACTTGGTATATTCTGGCCTCTCCTCTCTTGGTATATTCTGTTCTCTCCTCTCTTCATTTAATATATTCTCGCCTCTCCTCACTTTATTTGGTATATTCTTTCCTCTCTTTACTTTTATATCCTGGCCTTCCCTCTCTTCACTTGGTATATTCTCGCCTCTCCTGTTTCTAGTTGGTACATTCTGGCCTCTCCTCTCATTGGTATATTACATGGAAAATTTATAAGGGATTACCTGAATGAATCTCAACATTACATTCATACAAGTAATCTCATTGGGAGACTACAACCATATATTGATTACAGTAGTTACCCCATGTAGACATGTGGCACCCACAAGTACGGCGCTCCTAATTAATTGTGGACTGTATAGATTATTGGTTTGACTGTAGGAAAAAGGGGGGGGGGTAGGTTACACACATATCCGTCAATGAAAAACACTTGCATATAATACCACCGCATACCAGAATTTCTCTGGTGGTCACTTGATGTAGCTGGATCACCCACAACCTATCAAATTACAACATACCTAACTGGCCGGTATCAGTTTGCTATAACTAGAAAGGTTACTTAACTGTGAGTGATTGATGCTCCTTATTTCCTCCATCCACCATCTCATTTCGATGTCCTGCTACAATGATACGGTTCTAATTCCAGCAGGAGGTATCCGTTGGCTTGTCCCGGTTTAGAAGTCCTGGCTCCATAAAAACTTCACTATCCTCAGGACAGGAACGACGAGGTTAACATGTGCTCACTCTGGGAATGGCAGCTCATATCACTTCAACAATTCCTTAAGTTAGTGTTATTATCACTGATTACTTCACAACCCACCATACGGTTTAACATCTCATAACTATTATACACGTTAGAAGTCGCTCTATTGAGATCTGAGACCCATGAATGATTAAATCACGGGTATTTTTCCCTGAACATACTCCATGGCATCTACCATTATTCACTAATTTTGCCACTTTATTACCGCGGTCCTGTAAATCATATTCCCTCACTCTTCACCAGGAACAGTTACAACACTTCCTATTACGAAGTGAGGCCTATATTAATCCTTAGGCCGCCGTGAACGCCAATTTCCTGGCCCCATGCTGTCCCAGCCTCTTAACTCTATTCAAAAACACTTCTGCCTCCTGATGCCCAACTCGACCTCCCCCCTGCCCATCAGCACAGGCGCAGAGCTTCCCTGTTGGCTCTCTTCCATTTTCAAATACATTTTTTGACCCACAACACATTAAACTCCTATTAGGCACTATAGCTTCGGAAAATTAAATATTTTCCACACTGCGGCCAGGCAGAGGTCGTTGTTAGATGACTTATATTGCGTCTTCCTCTAGGAGACGATTCCAGCCCGCTCTAGATTGCATGGCTGTTTTCCTAGTGGGTCTTACTACAATTGCTTGCATCACTCGGTCAGTGTCTTCAGTATCACTCGTGTCACTTTCTCTTAAATTTCCATTTACACTTGATTGAAAACCATTTAATTTTCAGGAAATTAATTTATTAATTGTACGCAAACTTTCCTGACCATGACACAACACTTTGATGTTTCTGACAACACCTTATGCATCTTGGTATAATGTAACTACCTTGCCCAGAGGCCACAATGTTCGATGTTGCTCAGTATCAATTAACACAATGTCACCTGGTTGAATGTTCTGTCGATTTACTGCCTCTGGCGCACCATGAAAGTGTTTATGTAGTGTAAGAAGATAACTCTTTATGCCATACATTGGACCAATGATCAATTACCTTATTTAACATCTTGAACTTATCACTCAACACTGTCAAGTCATTGTAATCCTCATCACTTCCCTCAGGATTGTCTCTATAGATAGGTGCAGCTTCTAACCTTCGTCCACATATTAGGTGAGAGGGAGTCAGTATCTCTGCATCAGGTGTGTCGCTCATGTATGAGAGAGGGCGATTATTTACCCGATTCTCCCCCTCCACCAACAATGCACGAATTCCTCCAAATTAATTCTCTTTCTGTGTAGCACTTTACAGAGACATCTTTTCACTGTACCTATCATTCTTTCGTACAATCCTCCCTGCCAAGGGGCTCTGGGAGTAATAAATTTCCAGACACCCTCACTGGGTCTACAGAGATTGTACATCATTACTCTTATTTAATTCCATCAAGTGTTGAGCACCCACTACAAAATTGGTGGCATTATCTGAAATCATCAATCTTGGACAGGATTTCTTAGCTGCAAATTTCCGGAACAGCTGTATGAACTGTTCTGCAGGCAAGTCCTGAGCCACTTCTAGATGAACAGCCCAAGTAGCGGTACAAGTAAATAGACATACATACACTTTCAAAGGAACACCATCTGAAGTACCTGTTAAAATGATTGGCCCACTACAGTCCACACCGATCACATCAAATGGTTTTACCAACTGCACACGTTCCTTGGGCAATGGTGGAGGACCTGGGTACATGTAAGTTCTGGCATCCACCTGGCGACATATTACACACGACTTGATAACCCTTTTTACACTTTGCCGTCCTTGTGGAATCCAGAAGGTTTCCCGAATACAGTTTAAGGTATCCTGTACCCCACCATGCATCACGTTATTATGGGCATTAAAGACAATCAAAGTTGTCAGGTGATGAGTTTTGAGCAGCAAGATAGGGTGTTTAGCATATTCCCCCAATTCAGCATTTTGTAACCTGCATTCGCACCTAATTACATCATCCTTTAAATACAGCCCCAGTTTCTCTATTATTGAGCCTTTCACAATTTTTCCTTCCATCATTAATTTAATCTCATCCCTGTAGGTTTCTTCTTGCACCCTCTGTAGCCAGTATTTCAGAAAATGGGAGAAATTATATAAGATATTCAGCTTATAAATTTAAACACTAACCTTGTCACATTAGTCAGCTTGGGTAAGGAAAAATACCTATTCACATCAATGGCTAAGAAGGGCCTACTGACTGGAGCGGTGCTCACTGTAATTTCGACAGGAGCAATATGTGCCTTTTGCACCGGCCAATTAATTTTGTCCGCCAGTCAACTTGGCTGGTTTCATAAGTCAAGGCTCGGGACAAGAAGTCAGCCGGATTCTCGTCACCAGGGATGTGATTAAAGGTTAACATATGCTGACCCAAACTATTATATTTCTCTTGTATTTGACTTCAGCGACTCTATTTTCAGCTGTTAATTCCAACTGAGGTAAGGTACGTGATTTGATTGGAGCCACCTTTGCCTTAGACATAACAAGAGAAATAACACTATTACATTGAAGGTAAGCGACTGCTCCATACACCAATTTTGGAGCATCGCAAAAAATGTGGAGTACATTTTCTCCATCTTGACTGGCCACATTACGTGGGAACTCCAACATTGGTATTTTTACATATTCACCTATTAGTTCTTGCCACTTTTTAACAAATTCCTCAGATAGGGTTTCATTCCAAGCATGCTTAAGCTTCCATGCTTCTTGTATCAACAATTTTCATTTTATTGTAAGTGGTGACACTAAGCCTAGTGGATCGAAGCATTTTGAAACTTCCGCAAGTAAGCCTCTCTTGGTTAATTTATTGAGCATGTTGAAATTATTAGACTTTAACGATAACAAGTCTCTCTCAGTATCCAAAGTCAGTCCCAGCACATTACTACATTTAGGCACTTCAACTCCAGGGTTGTCTGTATTTATTTGATCCCTTAAACTGGTCGAATTATTGTTCCACTCCCTCAGGGGCATATTTGCACCTTGCATTATTTCATTAGCCCCTTGTGCAATCCCGTTCAGCCTCTCGCAGACCCACTCTCAGAAAACTTTTACTTATGTCTGTCGTAAAGGCATAATTCCTAACCCTGAAGTTTAATAATATGTCTCCCAGTTTTTCCGTCAACGACGGATCTGTCATCAAACAGTCATTGAAGATAGATACATTTTTGTTACTCCTGGCACTACAATTAAACACAGTCCTCGGAGAAGTGGTCTTAGAATCCTTTTTCACTCCGTGATGTGGCAAATAGTGATTTGGGCTTGCTCGTTAGGTACCTCCTCTATGAATTTATTATTTAACTGCTCATTAATTATATCATTGTAAGCAGCCAACAATTCTGGTGTCTTGCTCAGTTCGTGTAGCTGAGCCTTTAATTGTCCATACACCATTCTGTTATTAGTGGGTAGGTCTGGATGGTTCAGCTTCCACGGAAGCCTCGCCCAGTATTGTCCAGATTCAAATTTAACATCCTTTAGGTATTGTTCCTGAGTAAAGGAATCATCTGGATTTTCTTCATTTACAATGATCCCTATGCTGTCCAGTTACCATAATTTATACACAGGTTCAACTTCATCTTCTATTGAAGAATATTTACACTGGGGTGATATTTCATGAGTAAGACACACCGTGACTGTATTTATGGCTTCCTCTAGTCATTCATTATCAGTACGAGGAAGTCTGCCATACATCACATGACCTCCTGCAGTCCTTAGAAGGGTGGCTCCACATTTCTTTGTCATACCCTTTACAAAGGAGGCATAATAGTCACTACCTATCAAAATATCTATTGGCCCCACAGAATCATTAAGGCAATTACGTTTTATGAAAGTACGTTGTGATCCCTGATCTAGTAATGCTGTTACAGTTTTGGATTTATGCAGTTTATCATTAATCACCACATCCAACACAGGTAAAGCTACCTCTGCTAGGCCATCAATACCGACATTACCTGCAATCTCTACGTTGGCTACTGTTGTGTCCGGGTTATTATCACTATCAGTACTATTGTTACCATCATTAAAATTAGATCCACCCATACACATAGCTATGTGGTGCCTTCCCTTGTTACACTGATAACAAAGGTTCAAGCTAGCATGGCAATCCCTTACCTTATGATTTCCTAGACACCTAATACATCTAGCAAGCTCTTCCAATCTTTCCACTTTAACTTCCCATGAATTATAGGCATTGCAGTTCTTAGAGAAATGACTACCGTTGCGGAAGACACAATCTCTCTTTGCCTGACCTCTTATCAACTGGGTTACCCTTACTGTGGTATTTACTCCTCTTGCTTTGATGTGAAGAACCACTATTACTGCCCCCTGTCACTTGATATGTGCCTACGTAACCCCTTTTAGTAGGTGAATTATGATTATTGACATTGGGATAAATTTTCCTTTTGTAAAACTTGACAGGTAGGTGCACTGGGGTCTGTAGACGTGGTATTCCTAAAGGTAATAGGTTGGCTGGTCTGCAGTTGGATAATTAACTCCTGCAGGCCCACTCTCATTTCCTCCAACCCGAAGTGACCCTTGTGATATCTGTTAGATAGCCACTCAACTGTTTTGTAGTTCAATTTATTCTGTATCAAGGCACTCAACAGCCACTCTGCTCTCTCCAGATCATATTCATTACTCAAGGTCTTAAGAGTGCTTTCTAGTTTGAACCTAAATTGCTGTAAGCCGTTGCGGTTGTGATCTGGAATCTTCAAATTAGCCAAAATGGCTACTAGATCCAGCCTACTTTGCTCCAAGTTACTCTAAGGGGGAAAGAAACGTTCGCACCTGAACTTCTTTATTTTTCGTTCGATTTCTTTCATTTTTTTTTTTTGTACGTAAAGAATCACCTTTCAATAGTAATGTGGCCAAGTTTCAATAAGATAGCTCAAAAAACAACTGAGAAAAAAATTATTTGCTAATAATCATACATATTGAACTGTATTTTCGTAATGGGACTTGGAGAAGCTGTTTTGGCATTATCTACGCATAAAACAATGCTAAACTGTATTTCAAATGATTATCCGAACTGTAATTTATCCTTTATTCATACTTAAAGAAAAATAAAGTTTGTATGGTTTTGACATTCAGCCAAATATCTGACATTTGCCCTCACAAAAATAAAAAAAAAAATTATATCTCAAAATGCTAACCTTTTGTTTGTAAAAGAATCTTTCCTTTAGGTTTTCTGTGAATTTCATTACATTCCTGCTATTATTAGCGAAAATACAATCATATGGAGGATAGATGGGCTAATGAGAGCATAGGCAATGGGGTCGAAGAGGTATGGGGTAGGTTTAAAAATGTAGTGTTAGAGTGTTCAGCAGAAGTTTGTGGTTACAGGAAAGTGGGTGCAGGAGGCAAGAGGAGCGATTGGTGGAATGATGATGTAAAGAGAGTAGTAAGGGAGAAAAAGTTAGCATATGAGAAGTTTTTACAAAGTAGAAGTGATGCAAGGAGGGAAGAGTATATGGAGAAAAAGAGAGAGGTTAAGAGAGTGGTGAAGCAATGTAAAAGAGAGCAAATGAGAGAGTGGGTGAGATGTTATCAACAAATTTTGTTGAAAATAAGAAAAAAGTTTTGGAGTGAGATTAACAAGTTAAGAAAGCCTAGAGAACAAATGGATTTGTCAGTTAAAAAATAGGAGAGGAGAGTTATTAAATGGAGAGTTAGAGGTATTGGGAAGATGGAAGGAATATTTTGAGGAATTGTTAAATGTTGATGAAGATAGGGAAGCTGTGATTTCGTGTATAGGGCAAGGAGGAATAACATCTTGTAGGAGTGAGGAAGAGCCGTTGTGAGTGTGGGGGAAGTTCGTGAGGCAGTAGGTAAAATGAAAGGGGGTAAGGCAGCCGGGATTGATGGGATAAAGATAGAAATGTTAAAAGCAGGTGGGGATATAGTTTTGGAGTGGTTGGTGCAATTGTTTAATAAATGTATGGAAGAGGGTAAGGTACCTAGGGATTGGCAGAGAGCATGCATAGTTCCTTTGTATAAAGGCAAAGGGGAAAAAAAGAGAGTGCAAAAATTATAGGGGGATAAGTCTGTTGAGTGTACCTGGTAAAGTGTATGGTAGAGTTATAATTGAAAGAATTAAGAGTAAGACGGAGAATAGGATAGCAGATGAACAAGGAGGCTTTAGGAAAGGTAGGGGGTGTGTGGACCAGGTGTTTACAGTGAAACATATAAGTGAACAGTATTTAGATAAGGCTAAAGAGGTCTTTGTGGCATTTATGGATTTGGAAAAGGCGTTATGACAGGGTGGATAGGGGGGCAATGTGGCAGATGTTGCAAGTGTATGGTGTAGGAGGTAGGTTACTGAAAGCAGTGAAGAGTTTTTACGAGGATAGTGAGGCTCAAGTTAGAGTATGTAGGAAAGAGGGAAATTTTTTCCCAGTAAAAGTAGGCCTTAGACAAGGATGTGTGATGTCACCGTGGTTGTTTAATATATTATATAGATGGGGTTGTAAGAGAAGTAAATGCGAGGGTCTTGGCAAGAGGCGTGGAGTTAAAAGATAAAGAATCACACACAAAGTGGGAGTTGTCACAGCTGCTCTTTGCTGATGACACTGTGCTCTTGGGAGATTCTGAAGAGAAGTTGCAGAGATTGGTGGATGAATTTGGTAGGGTGTGCAAAAGAAGAAAAATTAAAGGTGAATACAGGAAAGAGTAAGGTTATGAGGATAACAAAAAGATTAGGTGATGAAAGATTGAATATCAGATTGGAGGGAGAGAGTATGGAGGAGGTGAACGTATTCAGATATTTGGGAGTGGACGTGTCAGCGGATGGGTCTATGAAAGATGAGGTGAATCATAGAATTGATGAGGGAAAAAGAGTGAGTGGTGCACTTAGGAGTCTGTGGAGACAAAGAACTTTGTCCTTGGAGGCAAAGAGGGGAATGTATGAGAGTATAGTTTTACCAACGCTCTTATATGGGTGTGAAGCGTGGGTGATGAATGTTGCAGCGAGGAGAAGGCTGGAGGCAGTGGAGATGTCATGTCTGAGGGCAATGTGTGGTGTGAATATAATGCAGAGAATTCGTAGTTTGGAAGTTAGGAGGAGGTGCGGGATTACCAAAACTGTTGTCCAGAGGGCTGAGGAAGGGTTGTTGAGGTGGTTCGGACATGTAGAGAGAATGGAGCGAAACAGAATGACTTCAAGAGTGTATCAGTCTGTAGTGGAAGGAAGGCGGGGTAGGGGTCGGCCTAGGAAGGGTTGGAGGGAGGGGTTAAAGGAGGTTTTGTGTGCGAGGGGCTTGGACTTCCAGCAGGCATGCGTGAGCGTGTTTGATAGGAGTGAATGGAGACAAATGGTTTTTAATACTTGACGTGCTGTTGGAGTGTGAGCAAAGTAACATTTATGAAGGGATTCAGGGAAACCGGCAGGCCGGACTTGAGTCCTGGAGATGGGAAGTACAGTGCCTGCACTCTGAAGGAGGGGTGTTAATGTTGCAGTTTAAAAACTGTAGTGTAAAGCACCCTTCTGGCAAGACAGTGATGGAGTGAATGATGGTGAAAGTTTTTCTTTTTCGGGCCACCCTGCCTTGGTGGGAATCGGCTAGTGTGATAATAAAAAAAAAAAAACAATCATATATATGTGAATAACTTACTTCCGAGATAATTCGCGAAACAGCCAGACCACCGATTTTTTTTTTTTTCGAGAAAATAGCATTTTTCTCAGCATTACGAGTGTATATCATAGTTACCCATGTTCGTTTTCTTTAATATAAGGACCGTGGAGGTGAAAGAAGGAGAATGGAAGCTATCCCTATGGAAAGACTATATTCCAGAGGGAGCGCTGGAAGTATATGCCATATATTATTCATTCTGGAGTATTTACCATATTTCTTTGTTATTTATATTGTTTATTATGTCATATTAGATCAATTGTGATAGATAAATAAGCCGTAGAAGCTATAATAGCGTTATATTGAAGCATATTCCTCGGCCACCCCGAGACTGGAATTTTCCATGACGTCAGCAAAATGTTGCCAGGAGGTTCCTGGTTGGCTGGAAGTCTACGTATAAGTCCCACCCACTGTATTATGATGCCAAATTGTCAATTATTATCTTAGAAAGAATAATACAGTAAATACACGAAAAAAAAAGGAAAAAAAAATGAAAATTGAGGACAGGTGAGCACACCTGCCGCGGGTGGTGACGTCACCCTAGGTGTTTTAAATGACCATAATTCCTTGTAGGAAAGTCGTAGAACAATGATTCTGGTACCATTGTGTTGCCAGAGAGTTAAGCTTTTTCTATAAGATTAACTCAGTGTGTGAATTTTTCGACAAAATTTTCGTTCGCGCTGAGCTCGCTCTATTTACCCCTAAGTGACCTCCAACAACTCAGCTGCCTTACTATAGGAGTCATCTACATTTGGAAATGCTTGTATGAGAACATGCATCTCCCCTTACTTGTCCCTTCATTCGCTGCCTGACCACAGTAGAGTGCGGTTGTGCTCTGCACCCCTTTGCTGTTTTCAGGCGAGTTACCTTGTACCAACATGGTGCTGAGTGTGAGGAGGTGCGTAAATACCATGGGTATTGAGCAGCTTCGTGGGGCGATTTCACCCTCTTCAGCACAGGTGTTACTCCCAACAATCATTAGGGAGACCTATGGTATTCAGGACAATGAGGTGTATGGTGTTGCCTTGAATGGGGCATACAGAATCTTCGTCAAACTGAATTCCACGTCCGTGTAGGAGTCTTTGGTGACGAGATTCCAAGACGTGAGTCTTGACGCTACTCCATCTGTGAAGGTGCGTTTGATCGACGTATCTCGCCACTTAACGTGGGTTAAGATTCGTAATGTCCCATTTGAGGCAGATGAGGCTGACATCAGGAGTGTTTTTATAAAAGGATTATTTGCTGTTCTGGTAGCGGGGAGTAAATGATACGTTTTCGGAGGCTTCTTACTTTATTGTTAAGTCGTTGTGGGTACACAGGCTTGTGTGTTGTGCCCATGGCCCGGGCAGGGCCATCCCACGAGAGAGAGCTACTAGTAGGCCTTGTGTCTTGCTGCTAGGCCGCTGTGTGAGTGAGAGTGAGGCAAGGGCAGGCAGGCTGAAGTGGCAACGCCTATAGGTGGCAGCACCAGCATGGCGTGAAATATGAACTAAGCTGGCAGACAGCATGGGCTGTCTGTGCAGACAGTACAGGCTGTCTACATACACTCAGCCACCTACCGTGCGTCGTCCCGACGCAATGATACTGGTGGTAAAAGGAACTCGGTATCTCTCTCATAGGAACAGGGCACAGAACACAAAATAAAAACAAATATATACATATGGACATGGAAAAAAACTTCCTACAGGGAGGGAAGAAAAAAAACATGTGGGGTGTGCTAAACATCATGGTCAAAGGCAGTGAGCATCGAAGGGCATCACTGCATGCCTTCCTGCATCTGGACAAATACTGCAACACGGGAGACATCGCTGCGGCTGAGCTGTGACATAACAGGGTACGGTCTCCTCTGGAACGGTGAAGCAGTCATCGTAGGAGTCGCTGCAGGTTTCACTCAACCTGGGGCACGACATGCTGGTGCCCTCGAGTGAGGCGTCGACAAAATTCGGCAACTGGGCAGGACTTCTGGCAAGCGACTCAGGAGGACACTTCTCGACTGGTACTGTCGCTGGGCTGTCACTGCCGGCGAGCGTGGAGAGAGTTGTGGAGAGTCATGGCAGAGACGACTGGGCGAAACATCTGGGAGTCATAACATCATACACCAGACTGCAGTGAGCGAGCTAGCAGTCAAAGTGACATCTTCTTTGTGCAGGCTGCTCACTGAAGCTTGTGACACGAGGCTGACATAGCGTGTCATTCTCTCGACAGTTGGAGTTATAGCAGATGTTAGTCTAAGCATCCCCAGACTTGTTTCTCTACATGTAACTGCATTCTGAAGGTCTGGAGGTGAAGGGAAACAAATCTTGATGGGAATCGTAGCAGGTACGATTCTGCAGAACATCACGAGCGACGAGCATAAAAGCTTTCTGTACAAGGGGGCTCGGGCTCAGGGCTGTCTGATAGCTGTCAAACACACTGGTCACACGGGTGACTTAACACAGTGGTGCTACTCAGGTCTGGCTCAGACCTCACTGGACACACGGAAACTTTAAACACACCATGGTACATGGTACATGTGGTACACTAACATGTGAGAACACTGACTGAGTGGAATTAACACACGACATATATCTTCTCTTAGTCTTCTCGACAATACTTTAATAATTACTGAACACTCGATGGTGACATCATGTGATGTCAGGCGTGATGACGTCAGCAGCACTGTGACGTCAGCAGACATCTCAAGGTGACGTCAGGCAGACATCGTGAGGTGACGTCAGCAGACATCGTGACATCATGAAGTCGGCCAGAATCGTGGGTGACGTCGATGTGATGCGGGCAGCAGACCACAGCATGAGGCCTGGGACATCTGGTAACTCATGTGACTGGTAGATCCACGTGACATCGCCCACACCCAACGTGGCGTTGTGATCCACGTGGTGTCGTGATCTACTTGGCATGCTGATCCATGTAGCTTCGAGTGGCCTCGGGCACTCAGATACACAGCTCTGGCAATGAATCACACGAAAAACAGCAGAAAACACAGCAGAGGGAGTGGGCAGTGGTGAGTGGTGTATGGTAGTGTGGTGGTGAGGAGCATGGATGAGTGTATGGCGAGGGAGCATCTGGCCATTCCTCCTCCTCCTCCCACCCACAAACACAGGGAAAAACACTGGACACAGAAATCACCACGAAACTCCCCTCTGGCTTGCTGAAACAGCTGTGCTGAGCTGAACAACAGCAGGAACATACAAGTGACGCTGAACACGTGACTTGAGAAACATCGTGGGACGCTGTAGCATGGAGTCACTTACAATTCTCGGAGAATTTCGGCAAATTTCGGCCTGGATCCTGCTTGTACCTGTGTCTGGATGCTCAAACGTGCAGACATGACATCAGGATAACTCGTTGAGAGACGGATGCTTGTTGTATGGGATGACTTCATACCTCTTCCTTCCTCTCTCTGGGCAAACAACTGCTGCGACCACCGCTGCTACCAATGTTTAATGAGATTGTTTGGTGAACTGTAGCGGGTGGTTAAATGATAAACTTCTTCTTCGGAGGCTTCTTACTTTATTGTTTAGTCGTGGTGGGTACACAGGCTTGTGTGTTGTGCCCATGGCCCGGGCAGGGCCATCCCATGAGAGAGAGCTACTAGTAGGCCTTGTGTCTTGCTGCTAGGCCGCTGTGTGAGTGAGAGTGAGGCAAGGGCAGGCAGGCTGAAGTGGCAATGCCTATAGGTGGCAGCGCCAGCATGGCATGAAATATGAACTAAGCTGGCAGACAGCATGGGCTGTCTGTGCAGACAGTACAGGCTGTCTACATTTTCGAGGCATATGGGACCGTACATCTGGCACAACAGGGCAAGTGGATGGCTGGTGCTTACATGGGCCATCTGGAGGGAACCTTTTTCCTGAAGATGACTCTGAGACATCCCATACCATCTTACGTCGTGTTGGAGGGCTTCAAGACGCAAGTTATGGTATCGTACGCTGGACAGAGACATACGTGCAGGTTATGTGGGGCGTACGACCATATGGCGGCAGCGTGTGTGAAGCTGAGGAGGGTGCCTGCACAAACTGGTGAAGCACCAGTTACCAGCGTGGTAGCTGTTGTTGAGAGCCCCACGCGAAAACATGGGCTTGGGCGCTTGTGGAGTGAAGTGGTGGAGGATTCCACAGAGGAGACTGGCATGTGTGAGGTAAGCTGTGACATAACAGGATCTGTTACTAGGCAAGGGAAAAGTACAGAAGTGCAAGTGCAGGAGGAGGTACAGGCTCTCGAGGAAGAGTTTCAGGAAGTGTTGAGGACATTGACGCCACCTGCAGAGGATGCTGTTCCTGAGCTGGTGAGAGGCACGGCGTTGCGTGTAGGGTAATGTAATGATAATCATAGCAGGGTTGACGGGCCAACTAGTAAGCGTGAGATGTCGCTGTGTGCTGTGGAACGAGGCGTGGTGAGGTTGAGTTACATCGTGAGGGAACCTCAGAAGATAACATGGAAGTGGAGGGCATCACGAGGAAGAGAGCGGCGGCGTTACACTCATATGATGTCCTGACGCCGGCGCAGAGGTCTGGGAGGAAGGAAGAGCACTGTCGAGGTAGTCAGGATAAGAGGCATCGCAAGAAAGGGGGGGTTGATGGTGTGAAGCCTTGTGCTGGCTCTGGGGCAGGAGGCCCTGGGATGAATGAAGAGAGGAGTAAGGGTTGGAAACTATAAAGAAGCCTTAGGTGTATGACTGTGAACATAAATGGACTGTGTAATTGTGTGAAGAGGGAATGGTTTCGAATGTTTGTGTAAATATAGGGTGGATGTAGTGTTCCTGCAAGAACACAATTTCAAGGAGGGAAGAGAGCTCGAGGTGGCGGGGTTTCAGGTCATGACTCTGCCATCTGCACGTCTGAAAGGTGGTGTGAGCATATTGATCAGGGAGGTGAGCCCGTTTGTGTTGCTAAGAAGGGAGGGGGAGAGTATTGCGCATGGACGGGTGGTGGATGGGGCACAGGGTATCCTTTTTAAGTGTGTATGCACCAGCAGAAAATGATGAGAGTAAAAAGGGATTTTTTATGTGAAGAACTAGTTTTCTTCTTACCTGCAGTGGCCATCGTTGGTGGGGACTGGAACTGCGTTATTAGAAGGGCTGACGTAGAACCAAAAGGGGTGGGGCACGTGTCAGCAGCCTTGTGAGATCTCTTGCGGGATGTGGTTGGAGGAGGGGCGTGGGATGTAGAGCACACTTCTGTAAGAAGGGGTTACACGGCTAGGTTGGATAGGCTGTATATATCTCAAGGGGTTTGGTTGACATTTTTCCGTACAATAGAAGTAGCTTATTCGGATCATCGGGTGGTAGTAGCAGAGGTAGGGTGGGACTCACTAGCAGGTATATCTAGGGGATAATGGAAGTTAAATACAAGTGTGTTAGACGATGAGGAGGGGATAGAGGGATTTGCAATGCTGTGGGAGGGGTTACGTGCAGAGGTAAATGGGGTAGAGGATGTGATGATGTGGTGGGATGGCGTGGCTAAAGAATGGATTAAGCAATATTACGTAAGGGAAGGGAAACGTATCAATTCTTTAAAATATGGGCTTGCCAACTATTTGGAGGATAGGTTACGGGGTTGTTATGCGAGGGGGGCAGTGGCGGGCACTTATTCTATGGATGATATTATGGCAATTAAAGGGAGGCTGCGTGAGGTACAGGATGAGAGGTTCCAAGCAGTGTGGGTACAGGCGGGGGTGGAATAGGTGTTATGGGGTGATAGACCTTCATCATGCGTATTGCGTAGGCAAAAACAAAGACAGCAGGCAATGGCTATTCCATGGTTGGAGGTTCATGAGTCGATAGTGGGGTACAGGGAGGGGTAGGTCATACAAGCTACGGAAGGAATGGGGGCATTTGCGGATAAGTGGTATGAGAAGTACTGGCAACGAGAAGGGGTAGAGGATGGGGTTTTAGAACAGGTGTGTGGGAGTGTGGTATGTCAGTTGCATAACAGTGATAGGGAAGCACTGGGTGGGGAAATAACTGAGGGGGAAATATTGAGGGCTTTAAGTTGAATGTGAAAGGGCAAAGCACCGGGAATTGATGGACTCCCGGCAGAGTTTTATCAGCAGCATTGGGAGCTAATGAGGCATTTTTTGGTTAGGTTATTAAATTGCATGAAGGAGAGAGGTGAGCTTGGAGAGAAGCAGGCAACGGCTGTCGTTGTCTTGGTACCGAAGGGTAAGGGGCAGCATACACTTCAGGATTACCAGGCGATCTTGTTGTTATGCGTGGATTACAAGTTGTTTGCTAAGATTTTGGGGAATCGGTTTAAGTGTGTGGTGGGGCGGGTAGTATCGAAAGCTCAGTTTGGTTTGCCAGGGAGGTCTATGGTGGAGGGGCATGGGTTGATTAGGGATTTTGTGGAGGCAAAAGGGGGGCAGGGGGGGAGGTTTGGTGGCACTCGATTGGCAAGGGGCATATGGTAGAGTGGATCGGAAAGCATTGAGAGCCATCCTCAGGGGACAGGGGTTTGGGGAAGAAATAGTGGGTTGGGTCGAGGCGTTGTATCGAGGTGCAATGGCGAGGGTACAGGTTAATGGTTGAGTGGGTGGGAAGATTGTAATGGGTAGAGGACTTAGGCAGGGGTGTCCTATGTCACAATTATTGTTTGAGTGCATACAGGACCCCTTTTATAGATTGGTGGAGCAGCGTATGTGTAGTGTAGAGGGTCCAGGGAGTGGGGTTTTGAGGGTTTGGCCAGTTTTAATAGGGTATGTGGATGACACAACTGTTCTGATCAGGGAGGGGATGTCAATGGGCACATTAGATGGGATGGTACAAATGTTTGCAGGGGCAACTGATATGAGAGGGAATTCAGACAAATCCATGGTCATGGGGTTAGGAGCTTGGGTGGGAAGGGTTGAGTGGGGTAGTGCAGTCGTGAGGAGGCAGGTGAATTCGTTAAAAATTTGCGGTCTTATCTATGCAGACGATCTAACTGTGGCACGCATGGAAAACTCGATTAGGATGGTAGACAGGATTCAAGGATGCTTGGGTGCATTGCGACCTTATCATTTGACCCTTGTGCAGCGTGCCATTGTTATTAACATCTTACTGTATAGCAAAGTATGGCATGTGGCAGCTGTGTTCCCATTTACTGGGCCAGCAATAACAAACATACTTAGGAGGGTTTTTAAATTCTTGTGGGGTTCGAGCTGTGATTGGATTCAAAGGGACGTGGTAATGTTACCTGTAAGTCGGGGGGGCTGGGATTGCTGGACTTAAAGTGGAAGGTCAAATGTGTCTTCATTAAAAGGGAGGTGATGAGGGAAGGTGTGGGTGGGTGGGGGGTTTGGCCAGGATCCATAACAGATTGCAACGGATGTATACAGGAGTTGAGTTGCATGAGTGTGAAACTGTGTTGAGGGCTCTGGCGTGGGATCGAGAGCCGGCAAAGGTCAAAATAGGTAGGTTGTGTAGAATGTTAGCCGGGAGGGTTGTAGCGCCTGTAGAGGGAATTTTCCCCATGCATGCATGCATGCATGCATGGGGAAGTATATGGAATAGGTTGCGTAGGATGAGGTTGCAACCTCGTGTTCAGGATGTAATGTATCATTTTCTGCACGGCATTTTACTGTCGGGTGTGGTTCTACGGGATAGATGAGTGGTTGACGGGGGGGTGTGCGGGATATGTGGTGGGAAGGAGTCGGCGTTTCATGTAGTATATTTTTGTGACTGACTGAGAAGTGTCAAGGGGTGGTTAAATAGGGTGATATATAGGATAAGAGGTCAAGGAATTTCTGTATTGAGGGCATTAAGTCTCGACGTGGGGGGTTGGGATGAGTGTCATCAGAGCTGTGGGGTACATAAAGGTAGATTACATATAAATATATAGTGTGGGGATTGCGGGGGAAACAGGTTAGTGAGGTGAAGAGGAGGGTGTTAGCGGTAACGTTCTATAAAACGGTATGTAGAAATAAGGAAATTTATGGGAGGAGGTGGGTGAGGGATTTTTCAGAGGGATATAGGCAACTTACGTTACAGATTTTATTAGACTTGTAATATACGAGGGAGGGGAGGGTACGACTGGAAAGTGTTGCTGGGGTAGGGAAGTCATGGGTGAAAACAGGGTCGTCTCCCTGGTTATGGATGACAAATGTTTGCGTGTGTGTTGGATGAGTGATGGGTGAGTGAATAATTTATGGACCACGGGTGCAAGCACCTGTGGAGCTGGCCAGTTTCTTGTGTCATGGACTATACACTATTCATATAATACTCATGTTCCTTCAAGTTAGTAGTGAATGATGGATAAGGTATAAATGGGGGGGGCGGGTCCTTGCCTCCATCACTGTGCAGAGTGAGGGTAGGGCAGTATATTGTGTTGGAAGTGATGGACAGTTGCTTGTCCAGTGTTATAGTATAATGTGTAGATAATACGCATTTTATTGTATGTAGAAAGATGAGACTACATACAAGTTGGACTTGGACTTGTACAATGAGAATTACTCTCTTATGCCTGATATGTTAAGGCTGATTTATCAACTGTGATGCATTCAAATTAGATTTATTATTATGTTGTTATCTATGTACATAGCAGTCTTAAGTCATATGATGTGAGTTGTGTTTAGGAGCAGTTGTCACAAAAAGTAGTTTTTTTATTTATCTGTGTTAGGGAAGCATGTGGAATTTTTTGCCTGTAGCCGCTACATGGCTGGGGTTGTATACTTTATACCTTTGTATTCTGTGATGTCTTTCATAATATAAAGTTTTTTATATTTATATACTATGTTGAATGAATAGGGTATACAGGGTATACATGCTAAGATAATTGCACATAAGTTACCTTCGGGAGGTGTTGACATTCGTTGTTGCAACCTTCTTAGAAAATTAATCTTTTGAAGTGTATTTCTTTCACCAGGTTGAGGTGTCATTGTGTTTAAGTAAAGACATGTATCCCATTGTTAATATTGTTATTAATATTTTTGTGTCTAAGGTGTTACTAAATCACTCATGATAGTGTAATTATTATGTATCCTTTAATGTTAAGTTAAAATGCAATCAGGTTGGTGTTGGTTATATTTTGTGGGAGGGGGGGGGGGTGAAATTGTGACAAACGTTTCAGCCTTCACAGGTATATAACTCTGGTATAACTGGGTGTATATGGTGTGTGGTGATAGGGTGTCAGATAAGATAAGATTTCGTTCGGATTTTTAACCCCGGAGGGTTAGCCACCCAGGATAACCCAAGAAAGTCAGTGCGTCATCGAGGACTGTCTAACTTATTTCCATTGTGGTCCTTAATCTTGTCCCCCAGGATGCGACCCACACCAGTCGACTAACACCCAGGTACCTATTTGCTGCTAGGTGAACAGGACAACAGGTGTAAGGAAACGTGTCGGAATGTTTCCACCCGCCAGGAATCGAACCCGGGCCCTCCGTGTGTGAAGCAGGAGCTGTAGCCACCAGGCCACCAGGCCACCGGGCCACAGAACACTTTTGTCTGGTGTGATCATTTTTGTAAGGGTAAATTGGGAATTTGTGATTTAACTTATTTTGTGTACCTTTTAATATAATTTCCACCTTGTATTGTAATGTTTTAAATAAAATATAAAAAAAAACTTGTCCCTTTAAATAGCATAATTTGGTAACACTTGCAAGATCACTCCTATCATGTACTACTGCTTTAAAGATAGACCAAAACTCCTCCCAATTTTCTCCTAGATTAAACACAGGCATGCATAATTCTGGGAGTTTTGGTAGACACCTCTGATTTTCCTGACTAGGTTGACCAACAACATTGTTTACACCCTTTACCCTATCCAAAGCCTAAGTTTTACAGGACACAATGTTGCCCTCCACTTCATAATATTGATCCAACAGCTGCTCCCTTTCAGCATCATCTGCACCAGTAGATCTTTCTCCACAGTCTTTATACCACAATTTATATGACTCATATCTATTTTCTAAGGTGTAACTTTAATTCATCAGGGTTCACCGTTTCTTGTCCCATTAACTCCATACACTTGTATGATTTAGTAACATGACCCTTCTGAGCTTGCAACGATGTTTTCTTTGCTTTGACATCCATGGACTTGCCAGCCGCACTAACTTCCTCATACCCAGCCATGGTTAGGGAATTAATAATCACCGATTATGCAACTTAAGCACGCACCTTATAAGAGTAATTCTTGCACTTTACTCTTGTATAAATCCTAGCCACACATGTGCTAGCAATTAATTGGGCTAATTATCATCCACCAAACGATCAATTAAATTTGTGTACCCTATACCCACTTCCTTCAGTCACTTAGTTAAGATAAGATAAGATTTCGTTCGGATTTTTAACCCCGGAGGGTTAGCCACCCAGGATAACCCAAGACAGTGCGTCATCGAGGACTGTCTAACTTATTTCCATTGGGATCCTTAATCTTGTCCTCCAGGATGCGACCCACACCAGTCGACTAACACCCAGGTACCTATTTGCTGCTAGGTGAACAGGACAACAGGTGTAAGGAAACGTGTCGAAATGTTTCTGCCTGCTGGGAATCGAACCCGGGCCCTCCGTGTGTGTGAAGCGGAAGCTTTAGCCACCAGGCCACCGGGCCTGATTGCATCTGGTTTGAAGGACCAGTGGGCAGATATGGAAAATTTATAAGGGGTTACCTGAATGAATCTCAACATTACATTCATACAAGTAATCTCATTGGGAGACGACAACCATATATTGATTACAGTAGTTACCCTGTGTAGATATGTGAGAAAACTTAGCCACCCCTGGTCACTGCACCCCTGGTCACCTCACAATATTACCCATATTTGTCTGAGACCAGTATGAAGTGGATAGCACCCACAAGTACGGTGCTCCTAATTAATTGTGGAGTGTATAGATTATTGGTTTGACTGTAGGAAAAGGGGGGATAGGTTTGACACACATATATATCCATCAATGGAAAACACTAGTATATAATACCACCATTTACCAGAATTTCTCTGGTGGTCATTTGATGTAGCTGGATCACCCACAACCTATCAAATTACAACATACCTAACTTGCCAGTATCAGTTTGCTATAACTAGAAAGGTTACTTAACTGTGGGTGATTGATGCTCCTTATTTCTTCCATCCACCATCTCATTTCGATGTCCTGCTACACCAATACGGTTCTTATTCCAGCAGGATGAGATATCCGTTGGTTTGTCCCGGTTTAGAAATCCTGACTCCATAAAAACTTCACTATCCTCAGGACAGGAACGACGAGGTTAACATGGGCTCTAGGAATGGCAGCTCATATCACTTCAACGATTCCGTAACTTAGTGTTATTATCACTGATTATTTCACAACCCAAAATACGGTTTAACGTCTCATAACTATTATACACATTAGAGGTCGCTCTATTAAGATTTGAGACCCATGAGTGATTATTAACTCACGGGTATTTTCCCCTGAAAACTCTCCATGGCATTTACCACTATTCACTAAACTCGCCACTTTATTACAGCAGTCCCGTAAATCACGTTCCTTCACTCTTCACCAGGAACAGTTACGACACTTCCTATTACGAAGTGAGGCCTATATTAATCCTTAGGCAGCAGTGAATGCCAATTTCCTGGTCCCATGCTGTCCCAGCCTCTTAACTCCATTCAAAAACACTAATGCCTCCTGATGCCCCGTCTCGACCTCCCCCCTGCCCATCAGCGCAGGCGCAGAGCTTCCCTGTTGGTTCTCTTCAATTTTTAAATACATTTTTTGACCAACATCAACACATTAAACACCTATTAGGCACTATAGCTTCGGAAAATTAAATATTTTCCACACGACTGTTGGAGGATAGATGGGCAAGTGAGAATACAGGCACTGGGGTATAAGATGTATGGGGTAAGTTTAAGTACAGGGAAGTACATTGTCTGCACTCTGAAGGAGGGGTGTTAATGTTGGAGTTTTATAAATATAGTGTAGGCACGCCTCTGGCAAGACACTGATGGAGTGAATGCGACCTGAAAAAATAATAGATCAGGCTTGTAAGGCTGAGATATCACCTCACATATGACATTACACTCGTCCCAGTATGATGTGGGTGGGAGTATCAAGGACCTGTCGTCCCAGTATGATGTGGGTGGGAGTATCAAGGACCTGTCGTCCCAGTATGACGTGGGTGGGAGTGTCAAGGACCTGTCGTCCCAGTATGACGTGGGTGGGAGTGTCAAGGACCTGTCGTCCCAGTATGACGTGGGTGGGAGTGTCAAGGACCTGTCGTCCCAGTATGACGTGAGTGAGAGTATCAAGGACCTGTCGTCCCAGTATGACGTGGGTGGGAGTGTCCAGGACCTCAATGTTTTCCCAAATTTTATTAATTATAAAAGAATGTAATTAATGTAACTCTAAAATAATATTCATATTAAAATCTGTACTAATTTTTATGAAGCTTGTTTCAATATATTTCTGTCCAGCGCTGTATAGCCCTTGTGGCTTAGCGCTTCTTCTTTTTGATTATAATAATTCAATATATTTCTGTCAAGCATAGACTTGCTTGATACAACTTCATCAGCTTTTTGAAAATTATTTGGGTGGCTGAAATCTCTCGCATGGCATATTTTAATGCCTATTAATATTTGTTTTACTAGTTTTTTTCATATACAGTGGAACCTCAAAATTCGAACGTATCACATATCGAACATTTCAGAAATAGAGCCCTTTTTACGAACCAACTTTGTCCCTATTATGGAACGCGCACCTATTTTCGGACCACCGGGTACTGGACCTGTCTGCCAGCCCACTCTGCGTCCCCACGCAGGTGCTGTGAGCCAGTCTAGCTTTGTTTATGCTTGAGTGAACACTAACCTGCGCTCTCATTCAAACATTTTACGATTATTTCATTGTGTTTAGTGCTTGCGGGACTGTGAAATAAGCTACCATGGGCCCAAAGAAACTTACTAGTGGTGCCCCTGTGGTGAAGAAAGTGAGAAACGCCATAGATGTGAAGAAGGAAATAATACAAAAGTGGAATGATGTCCAAGTGGACTGATGTCCAAATGTTTGTGGAGAAGTACCACCCTGAGCAAGCTGAAACAAGCCATCTTTGCAACAAGTTCAGTGACAGAACCATGTCCCATTTTAGGGTAATGTTAATGAGGCACCAGAAACAGAGGACTGTGGACGGTTATTTTGAGAGACAGGGGTCCAGTGACTCTCAAGCTGGTCCTAGTGGCATTAAAAGACAGAGAAGGAAAGTAACCCCAGAGAGGACTTTACCTGAAGTCCTCATGGAGGGGGATTCTCCTACCAAACATTAACCCCAACTCCCTCTCTCCTCCCTATCTTCCAGATGCCATCACCAATCTTCAATAAAGGTAAGTGAAAATGTCATTTTATATTTATATACATAACTGAACACTATAGTATTTGTTGTATGTAAAACTGTAATTATTCTCTATAAAATGTATTTTTTGGTGAATATTTTTGGGTTTCTGGAACGGATTAATTGTATTTCCATTATTTCTTATGGGAAATATTGCTTCGATTTTCAGACTTTTCGAATTTAGAAATAGCTCCTGGAACGGATTAAGTTCGAAATTTGAGGTTCCACTGTATATTTTTATTATTTGTATTTCTATTTGATTCGCCGGAATGGTATCCCGGCCCGGGTCTCTTCCATTTTGGTGACCCGGCACCATTTTATTGTCTATATTGTATTGGTATTTTTTGTATAGCTTTACATATTTGCCATGGAAAAAGAAAGATGTTTGACCCATGAGTTGGGCTTCACAGGTCACTAACACCTCTGGAACGTTGTCAAGTATCACGTTATGTTGTATATTTGTGTGTCTTCCATCGTCTGTATTTTATTCCACTTCCACTTATTTGTTTTATTTGATCTTGTATAATATTTTTCTTATTTGTACTTTATTTTTGCTTTTATTTTTTAAATTTAATGTAGGTTATTTTCTTCTCAATTTAGCAGGTAAGGGTTATTGTTTTTATAGTTCATCTCTTTATATTCAGTTTTGTTTTGTTTCGTGCAGTGTTGAGGGAAGGTACAATGGCTGCGGTGCAGAAGTCGCAGCTGACAACCTGCGGAGATCCTTCAGAATCTGTACAGGGGCTAGATGAATCCCTTTTAAAAAGAGAGTCAGCTGAAGAAGATGGCAGTAGTGACAGACACAGCCTGGTTCTCAGGGACAGCGAGGTGTTTACATCTGATCATTCTAAACCTACTGTCCTGCATCAGGTGAGTGGTTTTTTCACTGTGACTGTTGGTTTTATTCACAATGCGCAGTACTAATTTAGTCAGCGCAGAATTATTTCCTCTACATAGATCAGTTAGTTTACCAACACAATGCTTACTGGAAAGGTTTCTGATGTTTGTTAGCGAGTAAGTTGTGTCTGATGAGGAAAGACGAAACGGCTTCTTTATTTGATAACATCTGAGTTCACCCTGGAAGTTGGTTGTGTCTTCAGTGGATGCCAGTGGAAGACATGGTTAATATCACCCTGGAGGTTGGTTGTGTCTTCAGTGGATGCCAGTGGAAGACCTGGTTAATATCACCCTGGAGGTTGGTTGTGTCTTCAGTGGATGCCAGTGGAAGACCTGGTTAATATCACCCTGGAGGTTGGTTGTGTCTTCAGTGGATGCCAGTGGAAGACATGGTTAATATCACCCTGGAGGTTGGTTGTGTCTTCAGTGGATGCCAGTGGAAGACCTGGTTAATATCCCCTGGAGGTTGGTTGTGTCTTCAGTGGATGCCAGTGGAAGACCTGGTTAATATCACCCTGGGGGTTTGGGTTTTGTGTCTTCAGTGGATGCCAGTGGAAGACATGGTTAATATCACCCTGGAGGTTGGTTGTGTCTTCAGTGGATGCCAGTGGAAGACATGGTTAATATCACCCTGGAGGTTGGTTGTGTCTTCAGTGGATGCCAGTGGAAGACCTGGTTAATATCACCCTGGAGGTTGGTTGTGTCTTCAGTGGATGCCAGTGGAAGACATGGTTAATATCACCCTGGAGGTTGGTTGTGTCTTCAGTGGATGCCATTTGGAAGACATGGTTAATATCACCCTGGAGGTTGGTTGTGTCTTCAGTGGATGCCATTGGAAGACCTGGTTAATATCACCCTGGAGGTTGGTTGTCTTCAGTGGATGCCATTGGAAGACCTGGTTAATATCACCCTGGAGGTTGGTTGTGTCTTCAGTGACCCCAGTGGAAGACCTGGTTAATATCAGCTTAGAGGTTGTTTGTGTCTTAAGTGGCCCCAGTGGAAGACCTGGTTAATATCAGCTTGGAGGTTAGTTGTGTCTTCAGTGGATGCCCGTGGAAGACCTGGTTAATATCACCATGGAAGTTGGTTGTGTCTTCAGTGGATGCCCGTGGAAGACCTGGTTAATATCACCATGGAGGTTGGTTGTGTCTTCAGTGGATGCCCGTGGAAGACCTGGTTAATATCACCATGGAGGTTGGATGTGTCTTCAGTGGATGCCCGTGGAAGACCTGGTTAATATCACCCTGGAGGTTGGTTGTGTCTTCAGTGGATGCCAGTGGAAAAGACCTGGTTAATATCACCCTGGAGGTTGGTTGTGTCTTCAGTGGATGCCAGTGGAAGACCTGGTTAATATCACCCTGGAGGTTGGTTGTGTCTTCAGTGGATGCCCGTGGAAGACCTGGTTAATATCACCCTGGAGGTTGGTTGTGTCTTCAGTGGATGCCAGTGGAAGAACCGGGTTTTATATCACCCTGGAGGTTGGTTGTGTCTTCAGTGGATGCCCGTGGAAGACCTGGTTAATATCACCCTGGAGGTTGGTTGTGTGTTCAGTGGATGCCAGTGGAAGACCTGGTTAATATCACCCTGGGGGTTTGGGTTTGTGTGTTCAGTGGTATGCCAGTGGAAGACCTGGTTAATATCACCCTGGAGGTTGGTTGTGTCTTCAGTGGATGCCAGTGGAAGACCTGGTTAATATCACCCTGGAGGTTGGTTGTGTCTTCAGTGGATGCCAGTGGAAGACCTGGTTAATATCACCCTGGAGGTTGGTTGTGTCTTCAGTGGATGCCACTCTCGTATAAACTCTAGTATTGTTCATTAACATACATCTCTGTTGTATATGAGATTATTGCAGCGAGTTATGTGCAACGAGAATCATTTTTTTTTTACCTCTGAATTTACTGGTTGACTATAAATTTTTGCGTCCGATTTGTTAGAAATTAAAATTAAGACTTTCCCATTATTAGTTATTTATTTGCA
Organism: Cherax quadricarinatus; assembly: GCF_026875155.1. Taxonomy (NCBI): domain Eukaryota; kingdom Metazoa; phylum Arthropoda; class Malacostraca; order Decapoda; family Parastacidae; genus Cherax; species Cherax quadricarinatus. The sequence continues at coordinate 13,644,088 of NC_069458.1, read as the reverse complement.
AGTTTTTTTTATGTTCTATTACACCATTATCTTACTTGTAGAAAGTTTTTGTAAAGTCTCTGTATACTAAATCTGCATTTCATATGTACTTCCATTTCATCCAAAAACATGTTTTAATGGTCCAGCAATTGCGAAGGAAATGTGCAACCCGCTGTAAACCTTTGTTGCTCTGGGTTGTGCAGCTGTTGTGAATATCTTGTGTGTTTAGTAATCTTCTACACCTGCTCTCAGTCATCTCATCTGCAATTTTATTGAATGTGAGATGATTACTTTGTCTGGACTCAATCTCCATAGGATATTTAGGGCTAATCTATAATCTTCTGAAGTGGATGTATGTTATAAGTCTGTCTGCAGATCCAGAAGCAAGGTCTGATGTTGCATAAGTTATCCTGTCATGTTCAACCAGTAGGCTAGTCTGTGTTCTGTATCTTTTCAGTTATCCTGGGTGCTGTGGACCAAGTGGACAGGAAGTTCGTAAAATTTTATTATGTTCTGTTGCATTGACTGGGGGCGTGTGTAAAGTGAATTTTCAATTACTGACTGAATATTTATTTCATAATTTGTGGGGTTTTAATTTGCTCTCCCCCTTTAACCAGAGTCTGGTGTGTTAATGTGTACACTTTTAATACCTGAAACGAATCTTTGACAAGGTTCGAGCTAGGAAAACAGGCATTAGTAAGGTGATGGTTATTTCCTTGAATGATGATGTTGCAGGCAGCCTGATGCCGATATTAGTATATTTATAGTGGCTTATTGTAGTTCAGGGGAATTTTGTCAGTCATTTCTGGTGTGTCTGACTCCTCGCTTTATCTTGACCTTGAACTGTACTTGAGCGCCAACAAGACTTCTAGGATCGTTCGCGCATCAATAAACATATTTCCTTGACACCATCTGCTACAAGACCTGGACATGTAACGAATTATTGTAATGCTGTACCTAATGCCTTCTCGCTCATATTTTAAATAACACACCAACTGGAAATTTCTTTCCTATAGAAAGAATTTAGAAAACAGTATAGAACAGATTTCTTTTACTTTCAGTTAACACCAAAAAGTTAACGTTAGAGATCACAATATTAGCAACGAACTCCTGAACTTCAGCAAAACGTCTCCTTCCATTTCATTCTCACTGTAAACAACGTAGGTGACGCCATCAAACTGTCATATCAGTACTACAAGCAACGTCCTCGCCATTGAAGAGATAATTTTTCCTCAGTTCGGTGTATATGTAATACAGAACGAGACCTGAACATCCAAGAGCAGTTCCAGCTACAATATTTCTTTATATCAAAACTTCAGACTGTGTCCATGGTGACCACAAAGAGATGTGATATGACATGTCCTGCCATCAGGCTCAAACTCACGAAGAAGCACAATAAATATATGCCAACACCTCCAGTAAAGAGGCAGGAGCCATGGAAGAAGAGATTAGGTTCAATTCTTTGGATCAAGAACCCATTATAATCATCGAGGAATCTTGCCTTATGTAATGGGGCTACAGAGACGAGTTTGATATACATTCTCTATCAGGATCAATTTCATAATTCACAGATAAACATCTTGACTAAAACCTTAGAGATATAATTTAGGGTTAGATCTGTGATGTCCACTGTTAGGGACTGTTGTTCTACTGTGTTACAGAGTAAAGCTCAGTGTACTTCTAGCTGCTTTTGTTCTGATTTCATGGGCTACATAAATTTGCATATAAAAAGTGTTGAATCTGTTAAGCCTCACAGTTAAGCAGTGAGTTTTACAGTGTTCAACAGGTGTTTGGGTCTCATCTTTCCAGAAATGTATTTGCAATGAGATAATTTTGCGTAGTGAGGCTGGGATACACATACTTCATTACGTAAATAATTCGCATGTAGGAGAGAGAAGCCATACCACTGGTGGGGTTAGATCCCGTGATCAGAGTCATTTGTGGTCACAGTTGTGCCTCTGCTGACCTTCCTATGGTGTATAAATATACCTAGTTGGATGAATCTTATTGTAGCTAGCTGGCTCGGTGGCTAACGTGTGGTTTTGGAGTTTTATGACTCTGATTGCGGGTTCTAACCCCACCCGTGGTATGGTTTGTTTGCAGTCGTGTCATTACGATTTCGTGAGTCAGGAGAGAGAAGTTTTTGACGACGTTTCTGTCCTAATTAGACCATTTACAAGTCACGTTTCATCCATCAGACCATCTACCTGCAGGTGCTCCTGACACTGTGACTCAAAATGCTCCGTAAATGTCACTACAACTACTACAACACCTACAAAGTCGTGCTTTTTATGACGACTAGGAATACTTGTAGGCACCTCGACCCCTTAAGGGCCCCTATTCACCCCCTAAATGAATGAAGATTAGAAGTTGCAAAAAGCGGCGATGAAAATGAGAAATGTCATGGCTCGAGGTACAGAATTTCTGAAAAGAAGGGTTTTAACATTTTTCATTGAAATGTATAAACCAAATTCAATCGAAAATGCGTAAAAGAAAGACTGGTGCTATATGGGTAAGTGATGGAGCCCAACTGCTGGTTGCTGGCACACAGACTGTGCCACTGTGAGTTTGTGAAGAGCAAAGTAAATATTTAAAGTAAAAGGTCAGGATCTAGGTTAGGTAAGGTTCGCACGGATAACAGGACATTGTTTCCTGGACGCGGTTGCCTATAGTCAGATGATACCCGCCTTTGGCTTTTGGTCTATCTGACGAGGCCTTCCGCTGGCTTATCGGTCCAACCCCTTTAAAAATTATGGTCATTTATACCTAGTAATAAGACACAATGCAACTAAAATGTGACATTTATTGTGCTACGTTTCGCACTCCAGGAGCTTTATCCTGGAGAAGCGAAACGTTGCACATTAAAATGTCACATTAGTTGCACTTGTGTCCTTTTACTTTACATATTGTCGGTAATTCTACCAACTTTATTACAAAGTAAATATTGTTAGGTTTCTCGACATAAGACACAAAATCTAAAATGGTGAATCCTTACTTGTGCTGAGACTGAGGGAGAAGACCTGTACCGCTTGAGAAATACGAACGTGGTGATGCTCCATTGCTTTGAGACTGAGGGAGAAGACCTGTACCGCTTAAGAAATACGAACGTGGTGATGCTCCATTGCTTTGAGACTGAGGGAGAAGACCTGTACCGCTTAAGAAATACGAACGTGGTGATGCTCCATTGCTTTGAGACTGAGGGAGAAGACCTGTACCGCTTAAGAAATACGAACGTGGTGATGCTCCATTGCTTTGAGACTGAAGAAGATGCTGTTATCGCTGAAAGTAGGGAATTGTTGGTGTTCTCATGTTTAGGACTCTTAACATAGGGAGCAATGTTATCGCCGCAAAGTAAGCAACGATTTAGATTGGTATTCTTTCACATTTAAACTGCATTACCATGGGGCCGCATCACTGCCGACACCTAAGTATGCAACTGTCTTGCATAGGTACTCTACCTGTTGTACCTGGTTACAGGGTCGGCACACTTCCTGACCCGTCTCTTTCACTGGTCGTATGGTCATCTTGCCTGCTCATGAGCCCTAATCAATGGTACAAAATTGCCTTCTATCAGGAACGATTACAGTTTAGCCTGATATGGTAAGTGCAGGTAAGCAATTGTAATGATACTTCACGAGTGTAGTTAAGTGACCACCAAGAAACGTACACTGAGAGGTGAGAATATCCTCTGGTATATGGGACGCACGTACACTGAGAGGTGAGAATATCTTCTGGTACATGGGACGCACGTACATTGAGAGGTGAGAATAACCTCTGGTACATGGGACGCACGTACATTGAGAGGTGAGAATATCCTCTGGTACATGGGAAGCACGTACATTGAGAGGTGAGAATAGCCTCCGGTATATGGGAGGCACGTACATTGAGAGGTGAGAATATCCTCTGGTACATGGGAAGCATGTACATTGAGAGGTGAGAAAAACCTCTGGTACATGGGACGCACGTACATTGAGAGGTGGGAATGTCCTCTGGTACATGGGGGACTGCACTGCTGGCCTTGCTACTGGCAAGTCACAGTCGCTCCTCAAGTAGTGTCCCTGCGATCCCCGTTGGGGAGGGGAACCTCTACCTCGCCGATTATCCACATCAAGATCTCAAGATGAGTTACTCCAACAGAGTCAAGATTAAACCCACCAGTGGTTTGATCAACGACTCCACCAAGCTTGCCCTTGCTGTAACTGTCAGGGGCTTGAACATCAAGGTCAACACGATCAATTCCCTCCAAGAATCCTTCATCATCGTCTGTGAGGACGATGTGGAGGCCGAGAAACTACTGACTGGAACTTCCCTGACTACACTACAAGAACGTGGCTACAGAATCATGTCCTCTCCAGCATTAAGGGCTAAGAGGACTGTCTTTCTGATGCGCTTGGACAAGCTGATTACTTCTCAGACCATCGAAGACCTCAAACAGTCTGTCGAAGACCAGAACCCTTGGGCCACAGTGGAAAACATTAACAAGATTCCCACGGCCTCTTCAATGCTCAAGATCACCTTTACTGACGTCACAATGGCTTCCCAAGCTATGGCCGAGGGACTAGCCATCTACTATTATTTCATCAACGCCTGCAACATTGAAGCTGAACGTTACCACCACGTCTCTCAATGCTGGACCTGTTTTTCTTACGTCCACTCAACAAAAGACTGCCCTACGAAAGACAAGAAATTCTGTTCCACCTGTGGTAATGAGGGTCACGACTCTAGGACTTGCTCTTCCACCGCTACTCTCAAGTGTCTAAACTGCAAGAATAACCACCACACACTCGCAGCAAAATGTCCCACCCGTCGTGATATCATCAAAAAGAACATAGAAGCAGATCAGAAGAAGTCTCCATCCAGATCACCCACGTATGCTGCTATCACAAAACTGCAGGCTGACACCACCAAACTCCTGAAATCAACCCAGCACTCCACCACCACTATCTCCACACCAGCTTGTGACTCAACAAAAATACAGTACTGCTTACTGTATGCTCACATGCACAACATGGCAGCACCAGGCTCCTTCAACACTACCATCAACGAACTCTTCAGACTAAATAGGATGCCGGCATTCACCTTCCCAGACTCTCCACCTTCTGCTGACATAATCAAGCTCACCCAAGCACCAGAAAATATTACCAGCACTTGGTAAAACTTGTCCTGCTCTCAAAATCAGCATATAGAAGAATCACAAACGGCTCCCTCACTACGTGGTATGATCGCACATAAGAAGTCACGTCATCACTAGCTGCCGCCTCCAGCCTGCCTCTCGCCTCCCGCCAGTCTCCACCAATCACAAGCCAGTCAGCACCACACACTGATGAGATGCACACAGCAGTGCTCCCGTGTCATCGATCAAGCTTGCCCGCGTATGTGCAAGACAGGTATACAATACCGACAAGATGAAAATTAAGACACTTGTGCAACATCTGGTTATCTTTATTGTAAACGTTTCGCCATCCAGTGGCTTTATCAATACAAATTCTTGGACATAATTAGAAAACAGAAGAACTATGTACAAAAGATGAGGTAATCAGTCCCTCAGCCTTGGAGGTGGTGTTTACAACACCGTGGTTGTAGAGATTCTGAAGCACAGGTAAGGAGACTGGCGCTTTTATAGGCGTCAGTGAAGAGAGACGTGTAGCAGACGAGGGCATAGTCACTGGTAGGCTGGATTCCCCAGTGGAAGTATTTACTTCCACTGGGGAATCCCGCCTACCAGTGACTATGCCCTCGTTTGCTACACGTCTCTTCACTGACGCCTATAAAAGCGCCAGTCTCCTTACCTGCTTCCGCTATCACTGACCTCTTTAATGCCTCTCTTGCATCCGGCTATTTCCCCCCATTCTTTAAATCTGCAACTGCATGTCTCATACCAAAACCTGGAAAAGACTTGACTGACCCCAAGAACTATAGACCTATTAGCCTCCTTGAAATTTTGGGTAAGACCTTTGAACGACTTGTAAATATGCGACTCAGGACTCACCTAGAGACAAATAACTTGCTTACTGAAAGACAATTCGGTTTCCGACAACAACGATCTACCCAAGACGTTTTGAATATAATCCTGAATTATGTACGTATCAATAATGCCCAGAATTGTACCTCCGCCCTTGTCGCCAAAGATGTAGAGAAAGCTTTTGACACTGTTTGGCATGAAGGATTAAAATACAAACTCTGCACGCCCTTTGAATTAACTGTAAATATGATGAAATTATTATGTCACTTTTTAGATGGCCGAACGATGCGTATACGGTTCAGAGATCATTATTCGGACTATTTCACATTAAAAGCGGGTGTACCCCAAGGCTCTGTCCTGTCTCCCACCCTATATATACTCTACACGAATGATTTACCTGAACCTCTTTACCCAAACACACTTACCCTTTCTTACGCAGACGACATCACTCAACTCACAACACATGAAAACTTTCGTTTCCTTGCACGCAGAACACAGAGAGGTCGACAGGATTACCGCCTGGGAATTATTATGGCGCATCAAAACCAACCCAAATAAGTCAAAAATCACTTACTTCCATAGAATGTGTGATGTCCCCACTCCTGTCGAACTCAAAACAAGCACCTCCCGTACCCCCATCCCACGCTCCTTCTCGACAGTTGTCCTTGGTGTGACCCTCGATCACACACTGAACCTAAAATCTCACATTACTGCAAAGACCACACAAGCGGGAACTGCACTCTCAAGGTTATATAAGCTGAAAGGAGCCAGTCCCAAGACAAAACTACATCTCTACAAAGCACTCATTCGTCCTCTACTCTCTTACTTTCCACTCGCTCTGACGTTAATCGCCAAGACAAACGCACTAAAATTTCAACGTATCCAGAACCGTGCATTACGTTGGGTGTTGGGAGTGAGGTGGGACGAATTTGCCACCAGTGAATCTCTCCACCTCACGACAAACACACCAGCTTTGAACGTATACTGGAAGACACTTAGTGACAAACAACTTGAGAGACTTGAAGCATATCATGACTACTGGACTACATACTTAGCAGATACTCTCAGACGTCCTTACAATGATGTAAATCTTTTTCAATCGTTGTATGATCCGGCACCTCCACCACAATACAAATAAATTACCTGACTTTTGCTTAAATATTCAAATAACTTAAAAGTGCCATTATCGTAGAGCTGTATCTTTGTGCGTTTTCGGGCTGAAGTGCTTGCGATGTGCGTTTGCGTCGCCTTTGCTGTAACGTGTCCCTGAACCGTATCCAGTCATTGCAAGTTGATGTGCTTCCAGCAAGTTGCAGTCAGCACCCGCAGAGTCCCTGTTGTCTTTTATGTCGTCTTCGTTATTGTTTATCCAGGCTTAGCAGTTGGGTCTAGTCCTGACTCTTCTCTCTTCGACTCAAGACATTCCTCTCACCGTCTATTCTTCGCATTGTCCCCACTTGCCCCTCGCCCCTCGTGGGTCCTTACCTGTGAGTCCTTGATTGATTGTGCTTCAGAATCTCTACAACCACGGTGTTGTAAACACCACCTCCAAGGCTGAGGGACTGATTACCTCATCTTTTGTACATAGTTCTTCTGTTTTCTAATTATGTCCAAGAATTTGTATTGATAAAGCCACTGGATGGCGAAACGTTTACAATAAAGATAACCAGATGTTGCACAAATGTCTTAACTTTCATCTTGCCCGCGTATCCTGACTCTCAAGCTCATTCCTGCAAAACTCCTTCACGTTCAGCTCGGCTGCTGGGTCAAGCCCTGGCTCTTTCTCTAAGACTAAGGACACTCCTCTCAAGATCTAGTCTTCGTCTATCCAGTCTTCCCCACTCACCCCTTCTTGGGGTCTTACCTAGAATCTATAGAATAGAATAGGTACACGGGACGCACGTACATTGAGAGGTGAGAATATCCTCTGGTACATGGGAAGCACGTACATTGAGAGGTGAGAATAACCTCTGTACATGGGACGCACGTACATTGAGAGGTGAGAATAACCTCTGGTACGTGGGAAGCACGTACACGGGAAAGATAGTTTTAGAACTTGGAAGCTCGCTCGGAAGCTGCCTTTAGAGAAGGGCGAGCTGTTTTGAAGAAGGGCTATCGTTTATTATCTAGGTGTAAGAGTCAAGTTGATAGAAAAGAAGGGTTTCTCTCCATCCTCCGTTCCCTCTGGCCAATGGCGGCATGAAAATGGAGATGCAAAGGGAAAATGGAGTAGGTGAAAGGCATGTTCTATAACTACCTCGACTTAGTTAGCATTGTTGGACTCATAACTACTCGTGTCACTCTACTGCCACTCACAACTTTATGTAACAATGGTTCTACTTCTGGTTACCATGAGTTCTGCTATAACTAAGAATACCTTCTACTTCTACTACTCCTATTGTTAACTAGGCTTCCTCATCAACTGATCGTTCTGAAAAGTTGAACTACTGACTTCAGGTTTTCGTAGCGTAGTAACTAGTTGAATCTTATACCTGTAAAGTGCTTGTCCAACTGGTTCTTGATTTACATTGTTTTCTATGTGTTTACAATTTCAGCAGGTTATTTATTCTGTTCTGCTATAATTCCGTTTATAACATCTTTACATAAGTTTGTGTTGTATCTTCAGCTCACAGTTTCATTTCCTTCTTTCAAGTTATAGACTCATACTGCACTACGAATAGTTCTTTGTGGTCTAGAGGTCTGAATAAGGTCTTCCCGTAGTCTGTTTCTTGAAAGGAAAGGTTAAGTACTTGGAGTCGTTCCGAGTGTTGGTACGACCGTGGTAGTTCTTGTCTGTACCCTCTCCAGTACCATTTTTGTATTTTAAGCAATTTGGAGACCATAACTGAACGACATATTCAAGTTATGGTCTAACAAGTGCACAAGTGCAGTATAGGCAATGTGGTGTCTTGTGTGTTGTGCTCGAAGTTTCTAGCAATGGATCCTAGCATTCTGTTTACTTTCCTGCTCACAGAAAGACATTGGTACTTTTGAGGTCGTTACTCATGTCCACTGAAAGCCTCAGTTAGTTTGTTGTCAAACATTTTCTATTCGCATTTGATGATGTTATATCAGAAATAAATTATCTTGCACCTGTAGCAGTTGAACTCATCTTCGACGTCGCCACGAGAGAATACGAACCACCCCAGGGCAAATAAAATCACCAAATAAAAGGAGTGACGTGGGTAAAGATGAATCAGAGATTGAATGTTGGTTAAAGACAAGGAACATAAAGAAGAAAGATACAAAGAACAGACCATGTACTGTTCGTCTAGGACTCTAGATAGACAATGGCTACAGTATAGTGAAAGATTAGATTTGCCACCGAAATGGCTAGTTTATTGTGCACCCCATATCTATCCTGTGGACGGTAGCGCGAGAGTATATGGATACACAAAAGGCCTAGGAACTAGGCCCAAAAAGGGTTAACAGGTGTACATTAGGATTTATAACTACAGTTCACTTATCTGTTACCAGAAAATTTAGGAAATTTTCTTAGTATATATGGTATCTTATTTTCATTAATAAGATATCTTGACATGTCACATGGGTTATTATGCTATCTCTATATTCTTCATTAAGTGGACATTTAAGCACATAGTTTGATCAGCATCTGTGTCTCCCAAACTGCCAGAAGTACTTGTAACCAAGCTTAAGCCTGGCCACTACAACATCAGTCAGTCTGTTCACATTGCACGTTGCTCCATAAACATACTTATCTACGTTCATGTTATCATAGTGGGTTATAGATCTGTTCAGGCTTCTAACTGCATTCCTATAACAATCATTTTCATTATTTACTTCTCTCCTAATATTTTCTAATGCTAGACACAGATATACCAAAGTTATATTCTACATTCTCCTTCTGGATACTCTTCTTGGCTAACATATCAACTTTATCATGAAGGAGTAATCCAATGTGTGATGGGATCCATAGCAATTGTACATTAATTCATTTTTCCCAGATTTTTGAGTATCTGTACCTGGCTTCTCCAAAGAGGATGTTGTTGGAGTCATTATATAAGTCAAGAGCCTTCAATGATGACATAGAATCAGTAATGATGATAGAGTCAAACTCAGCGCCATTAGGATTGCAAACAATTCAGTTTGCAATGTAAACGCCCAGTTCTTAATTCTTATGCCTAACTCAACAAGTTTATTATCGTTCTTAACTAGGGAGGTGGCAACAAGAGCAGATGCAGCCCTGCCAGAAGACTCCTGTTTAGATCCATCAGTGTATATAACTTGTGATAACTTATTACTACCAGCTAGGCGAGAAATTTCTTCTTGAACGATTGAAGGAACAGATTACTAGCAATGAGCTTCTTGGGAGGGGCTTGCAGGTGTGATATTAAATGAACACATCTTCCATGGAGGGGTGAATTGCTCTTGTTGTCTACGGTGAAACCATACCACGGGTGGGATTAGAACCCGCGATCAGAGAGTCACAAAATTCCAGACCGACACTTTAGCCACTGGACCAGCTAGCTACAATAAGATTCATCCAACTATGTACATTTATATACCATAGGAAGGTCAGCATAGGCACCACTGTGACCACAAATGCAAGTTTTTACAGACGAATCTCCCGCTAGCTTGGACGTGACGAACTCTAGCTCAAGTCCCCTCAAAGCCGTCAACATGACTCACGAAATCATAATGACACGATTGCAAACAAACCATACCACGGGTGGGACTTGAGTTAAAATGTGTCACGGCCAAGCTAGCGGGAGATTCGTCTGTAAAAACTTATATTTGTGGTCACAGTGGTGCCTGTGCTAACCTTTCCATTGTGCAGAAATATACCTAGTTGGGTGAATCTTATTGTAGCTAGCTGGCCCAGTGGCTAACGCGTCGGTCTGGAGTTTTGTGACTCTCTGATCGCGGGTTCTAACCCCGCCCGTGGTATGGTTTGTTTGCAATCGTGTCATTACGATGTCGTGAGTCAAGTCTACAGTGAGACACTTCATGCAGGTTACAAAACTTATAATAGTTGCACATTTTCACAATCCATTTAGATCTATGTGTATTTATTTCTAGACATCTAGTAAGATACATTGTGACAGTGTGACAGTGTCTGGTTCATTTCTTAACATTCTAATACCGAGTACAGTGTTAATCTCGACAGTCCTATCACTAATACTAGAAATACCAAGCTCCTTTTCATATTAAGAACCTTTGTAGATTTGAGACACCCAAGAATAATTCTGAGAGCTTCATTTTGCATTAACTCCAAGGGTCGGAAAGAACTTTCTCTAGCTAATATCAACATGGGAGCAGTATAATAATTTAAGGACCTAACATAGGCTATGTACATCATTCTCACGATTCTCACATTAGCACCATAGTTGGGGTTGTAGCCAGCGACATTAGCACCATAGTTGGGGTTGTAGCCAGCGACATTAGCACCATAGTTGGGGTTGTAGCCAGGAACATTAGCACCATAGTTGGGGTTGTAGCCAGCAACATTAGCACCATAGTTGGGGTTGTAGCCAGAACATTAGCACCATAGTTGGGTTGTAGTCAGCGACATTTGCACCATAGTTGGGGTTGTAGCCAGCAACATTAGCACCATAGTTGGGGTTGTAGCCAGCAACATTAGCACCATAGTTGGGGTTGTAGCCAGCAACATTAGCACCATAGTTGGGGTTGTAGCCAGCAACATTAGCACCATAGTTGGGGTTGTAGCCAGCAACATTAGCACCATAGTTGGGGTTGTAGCCAGCAACATTAGCACCATAGTTGGGGTTGTAGCCAGCAACATTAGCACCATAGTTGGGGTTGTAGCCAGCAACATTAGCACCATAGTTGGGGTTGTAGCCAGCAACATTAGCACCATAGTTGGGGTTGTAGCCAGCAACATTAGCACCATAGTTGGGGTTGTAGCCAGCAACATTAGCACCATAGTTGGGGTTGTAGCCAGCAACAACTTTGAGAGCATTTAGCCTAGCTTTGCATTTCTTGTTTAGTTGTGGTATAGTGGATTTGTTAAAGGGTACATCTACACCAAGATATCTGTTAAGTTGTAACGTAGCTAATGATTTCACCCTGCAAATAGATGGGTGGGAGATGTCGTTTGCTTGTTAATATCTTTGTTTTAGAGGAAGTTATTATGAGGCCTAGTCGATTACAAATTGTTTGAACCTCATTAAGAATGGTATTCATCTTCTTGTGCCCTGTTGTATGGATCATGATGTCATCAGCATAGCTTATAGCTATATCTTTAGGTGAGGCAGGTAGAGCATTTAGGAGAGCATTAATCAGAATATTAAATAGCATGGAATTGAAAACTCCTCCCTGCGGTGTACCTAAAGACATTTCTTTAGACTCGCTTATAAAGCCTTGGTAGAGGACAGAGGATACTCTATTTGAGAGGTATCCTATTGTCCAACTAAGTAGGCTACCACCAATATTCATTTTGGCTAGTTCATGTAGTATAACGGTTCTGTTCGCAATATCAAATGCAGATTTTAGATCAAGAAAAGTGGTAAAACTAGTAGAGGTGTGTGCAGTGAGAAAGGTGGAAATACAGTTCTGCACACTTTTACCTTTCATGAACCCATAGAGGTAGGGGGAAAGTTGATGTCTGATTCTGTAGTACAGTCTGTTAAGCATCATTCTTTCAAAAGTTTTACAAAGACAACTAGTTAAGGAGATCGGCCTAAATGTATCAGGCTGTTGGGGCTTAGGGATAGGCACAATGAGACTATTGGAAGAACGCCCTAAATGTAACTTAGATTATACAGTGCTAACAAATGATTATCAGGGGCCTGCCTTAGAGTTCTGAGGATATCATAGGTTATACCATCCTCTCCAGGAGCAGTTAATCGACCTAGAGTTAATACATTATCTAATTCATACTCGGGGAAGAGGCAATCGCTCTCATCAATATTTTGCTCATAAAATGAGTAAATTTCAACATTTCTTAAGAAGCACTCTAAGTTTTTTCTAATATGATATTTAAAGACATAAATGAAATATACTTTATTTATTTATTTATTTATTTATTTAAAAATTTGTGCACACATACAGAGGTACAAAAAATACAGAAAAGAGCAGTATGCCAAAGCCACTTATACTATGCATAGCATTACGGGCTGGCTTAAAATTAACTTAAGATGAACTAAGCAATGATGACATCGGTGATAAAACTTTAATGTAAACAGATTACTATAAAGCACAAGTGAGTATTACAAAGACAGGTCATATGGTTGTATGCATTGTTGTACATTCAGTAGAATGGAGTATTCTGTTAGGTAGTGTATTTAAAAAATAATAAAGTTAGATTGGGTTTTAGGTTTAACATTTATGTTATATAATTGTGAGAAACATTTAAGATATACAATTATAAGGTTCAGTTATTCAGTATTTATTTGGTTTTGGTGAGTAAGTGATCTTTGAGAAGAGACTTGAATTTATAAACAGGTAGTGTTTCTTTTATATTTACAGGTAATGAGTTCCAGATTTAGGGCCTTTTATGGCATATGAGTTTTTGCAAAGTGTGAGATGGACACGAGGAACATCAAAGAGTGATCTGTGCCTTGTGTTATGGTCATGTGTTCTGTTGAGGTTGGCAAGGAGATGTTTGAGGGGAGGGTTAATATCAGAGTTAAGTGTTCTATGTATGTAATAGGTGCAGTAATAAGTATGAATGTTTTGTATGGTGAATAGGTTTAGTGTATTGAATATTGGTGGAGTGTGCTGCCTATAGTGAGAATTTGTTATCATTCTAACTGCTTCAGTGATGATTCGACCTTCTCGTAGCTGCATCCAAGAATGCTCCTTCGCTGTGAATCGTGGTATCCCCACACCTGAGCTGTATAATAACGAGTATTAATTATCATTTTGCCCCAAATGCGCATATATTTCAGCATTTCACACTTGTTTTGAAATGTTGAGGAGGAGTTGTACTCGCTTGTTTGGGTTCAAAAGCCCACACCTCATGACCTGGAATAGGACAGCCCTAATCACCTTGTATCTTCCTGACTACTGCAGCATTTAATAGGCTCGACAAGTAAGAATTAAGACTTACCTTGCTCATGTAACTTGAGCTATGGTGTTGACAGCACCAATTAGGCCAATATTGGTGAGATGATTGAAGCTTGAGTGTCTCGAGTTATGTTGCATTGTTCTCCACTACGTTGGAATGTTCTGCAATCACTCACATTGGTTACACTACACTATTCAGTTCCATGATTTGTTCATAATTTCGTGTTATTATACACAACTATAAGATCAGTTACATATCGCTGCATATTAGTTCTACCGTGAATTTCTGAGATTAAAATGAACAAGCCAACACTCACTAGTCACTCTTGTCCCTTTGTCCTTTCCGATAGGGGGGTGATGCCCGTGTAATACTCATTTCTCCTTCGTTCCTTGAAGTCAATCTGATCTCCACAGTGCACTCCGCCCTCGCTCTCACCCTGATATGTTGAAGTCAGCATTATTTTTCTCCTTGCTAAACATCATCAGAGTATTCAATACAAGATGGTAGATTTCTTGTTATCTAGCTATAGACTACAATTCATATTAGTCCCAAATTGTGGGTAAAGTTGATGCAGGGTTTTCCTTAATTTTCCTGCCAAGGGAAAGAGAGTAATTGCTCTCGTTTAACTGTCACTTGAGTTGCAATGAAACTGATCACTAGCACTGAGAAAGTGGCATGACTATGACACTGGCATCAACACATGGATCTAGTTAAGCTGTTTACCAGGAAGTAAGAGAGTGTATTAACCCCTTCTGGGAGCTGAGTCCTTCAGCGAGCTGAAGGGGGAGTTGAGAAAGTTGAGAGATACCCTCTTTCATCTCTTAACATCAGTTTGATTTTCACACTTGCCACTGCTGATTTTCTTAACAACTTTAGTCTGTGGGGGTTTCTGGAGAATCACAAAGTTTGTTTTCAACACTGCAATTCTAATGACATTAGTTTATCTGTTGTTCGCTTATGCACTACACCTTTGCTCAAAATTTCCGCTGTCCTTATGGTCCCATTTGCATCAGGATTTATGGTCACCATTTTCCCAAGAGACCATTGAGACCTTGGACCATCATTGTCAATAATCAGTATGTCACCAGGTCGTAAGGACTTATGATTTTCAGGAACACCAGCTCCATAGAAGTGTCCTCTCAGTGAGGTGAGATAGTCTTCTCGCCAAATTTTCTCCCAACATTCAATCACTCTATTAAAGTGTTTGAATTTACATCTGAGTTGCTCAGGTTCGAGATAAGTAGGATCCTTTGTGATTTCATTCATGGAAGGAACAGGTTCGAGCTTTCTGCCATGCAGTAAATGAGATGGACTTAACACTTCCAAATTGTCCAGGTCATCAGTAACATAAGTTAGAAGTCTATGGACTCGATTTTCTACTTCAGTTATGGCTGTTCAAAATTCTTCTAAGTCGATTCGTTGACTATGAAGAGTCTTCCTTAAACAACATTTTACGATGCCTATCATTCTTTCATAAAATCCCCCATGTCATGGAGCATTGGGAGGAATGTGTCTCCAACGACAACTGCGTTGATTCAGCATCAGTTGTACCTTTGGTTGATCAAAGATCCTGCTTATATAAACATCACCTGCAACAAAGTTCGTTGCATTGTCTGAAATCATCAGTCTGGGACATGCCCTTCTGGCTGCAAACCCTGAATAGTTTGATAAAGGTTTCAGCAGACATGTCAGTGGCTACTTCTAGATGTACTGCTCTAGTTGTAGCACAGGTGAACAAACATATGTACACTTTGACTGGAACTTTGTCAACTGTTTTGTTAAAATTATTGGTCCAGTGTAATCTACACCTGTCACCTCAAATGGAGTGACATGACATACTTTAAATAACAAAAAAAAGGTACAGTACCGTGACTGGAACGATACACAAATAACCCGCACATAAAAGAGAGAAGCTTACGACGACGTTTCGGTCCGACTTGGACCATTTACAAAGTCACACTTTGTAAATGGTCCAAGTCGGACCGAAACATCGTCGTAAGCTTCTCTCTTTTATGTGCGGGTTATTTGTGTATGACATGCTTTCTCAGTGGTGGACCTGGATACTGACATACTCGCATATCGTAGTGACGACAAGTAATACAGTCCTTTATTTGTTTTTTCACACTTTGTCGACCTTGAGGTATCCAGTAGGATTGTCATGTGTGACAGTGTGTCAGCTACCCCACCATGTAACACGTTACTGTGGGCGTTCTGCACAATCAGTTTTGTTAGCCAATGATTCTTGGGGATCAATATTGGATGTATGGTTCTTTGGGTAGTGAAGAATTATGAATTCTTCCTCGACATCTTATAATCTTTGCTGAGTCGAGATAAAGTACTAAAGAATTAATCATATTAGGTTTCGTTAGGCATTTATCCTGTTTCCAGATAGGTGTACTCTGCAGAGAAGACATCTTTCTGTATTTTATTACTCAGTATTTGATGGGTTCAGGAAATTCATAATTAGGCTTTGTCCCTTTAATGAATTTGAAGATAAGAGCTGTAACTCTTAAGAGTTTACCCAAAGATGAGTATTTAGATCCATCAATGACTATTTCTGTTGTGTCTGCTGTATATAAACAGATTATTTCTGCTGTGTTCAAGCAGACTGTTTCCTCTGGCATAATGTGAGCCTTTTGCTGAGGCCAGTTATTTTCATTAGAGAGCCAGTTCGGTCCGTGGAGCCATAATTTATTATCAACAAATTTCTTGAGTGGGACACCACGTGACAACATGTCAGCTGGATTCTCTTGGGTAGAGACGTGGAGAAAGAGATAATCTCTCTGCATCTCTTTTATTTCTGCTACTCTGTTCTGTACATAGACCAACTTACTCTTATTATTTCTTAACCACTGGAGAACTGCCTCATTATCACTCCAGATCACGGTTTTCTCAATAGTGAGATGATCAAGTACTTTGTTGAGATAGACAGCTAATTTTGTACCTACATAGAGTGCTGTCAGTTCCAATTGTGGTACTGTTCTGACCTTCAAGGGTGCTACCCTGGCCTTTGAAGTAATTAGTGTACTTCCTTCAGCATTACTCATGTAAGCTACAGCGCCATAACCTCTGGTTGACGCATCACAGAACACATGTAATGTGTACTTGTTTCCCTCTTGACCTATTTGTCTGGGAAATTTAATTTGATGAAGTTGCTTAAACTCCTTGAATATTTCATCCCATGCTTGACTCATTTCTAGAGGCAAGTTCTCATCCCATCCAATTTTGAGCTTCCATGCATCTTGCATAAGTATTTTACCTTTTATGGTAATTGGTGAGAGGAGTCCTATAGGATCAAAACATTGTGATACCTCTGACAGTAAACTACGTTTGGTAAGTGTACTGCATGATTTATTGTTTATCCTTTTGAGACTCAAAGTATCTTCCTGTGTGTTCCAGTTAAGTCCCAGCATATTGTTGCAATCAGGAATTTCAGCTTCAAGGAAATCTTCTATGATAAGTTCCCTTAACTGAGTTGAATTAGTATTCCACATCCTTAGAGGCATATTGGCTTCTATCATTTCCTTGTTAGCTTCTCTGTATAAAGATTTCAAATCCTCCTCTTTATTCATTGTTCCTTGAAGATTGTCTACATAAAAACTTTTAGTTAAGGTTTCTTTGAAGGGATTTTCAGATTTCTACAGATGTGTGTTTAGAGTAGCTTCTAGGAAGAATGGAGCGGATGTTGCACCAAACAAAACTGACCAGAAACGATACGTTTTCACAGGACTTTGAGGATCGTGTGGATTTACAGGACACAAGAATTGAATGTAATCTCTGTCTATTTCTTGTAGCCCTACTCTTAAGAAAGCTTTGGAAATATCTGCCTTGTAGGCATATGGGTTTGTGCGAAATTCCATAAGCACGTCTCTAAGCTTCTCAGTTAGTGAGGGTCCGGTCATCAGACAGTCATTAAGACTTACTACATCTTTATTTGCACGTGCGCTGCAATTATATACAACACGTAGTGGAGTGGTTTCAGAATCTTTTCTGACCATGGTGCGGGAGATAATGAGCTTCTATCTTCAACTTATCTTCGACTAATTCCTCAATGAATTTATTGTCCAATTGTTCTTGTATGATATTATCATAGACAGTCAGTAGCTCTGGATTCTTCCTGAGCTCATGTATTTGTGCTTTCT
Source organism: Cherax quadricarinatus (assembly GCF_026875155.1). NCBI lineage: Eukaryota > Metazoa > Arthropoda > Malacostraca > Decapoda > Parastacidae > Cherax > Cherax quadricarinatus. Next base: position 13,626,015 of record NC_069458.1, on the reverse strand, counting down.
TGTCCGAAAGCCATGCGATAATTGCTAGGCAGATGGTGGTGGATTTAATTTCCATGATATACCTAAACCCAATAGTGTCCATCTTTATATTTGACAGTGTCCAAATATTGGTTATAAGTCTGAGACTCTTGTGGGCTTGGTTTATTACATCAATGCCTATCGCATCTAAATCCCACAATTATCAACTGGTTCATTCATTTCTTCCAGTAATGATAATCTTTGCTGTGGTACATGATCAGCGGTTATTCTCGTAACTAGTACATTTTCCACTGAATCAATATCAGTTTCTGTCCCACTTTGAGAGGGAATGGGACCACATATCATGTGGGCCTCCTGCTGTTTTCAGCAAGTGAACATCATGTTTACTTACTATATTTTTCACAAAACAGTGATAATCACTTCCAATGATTAAATCAATTGGATTGTGTCCGTCTATATGTCTGGACAGGCTAACTTGGTCTTGCCTGCCTTAAATACTGCAACTGTTTCTTTTAGTCCCCAGATCTGCACAGACTTATACCACACAACTTCCACTGTCTTTTTCCTGTTTCCTAGACCAACAGTGAATTTGGCTAGGTCAAGTGTCTCTTTACCAGAAATCTGGAAAAAAAACCCAGCTATATCAAACTGTATTTTGGCATGGGGTTGTTTATTCAATTTCTATAACACTGTTCTTCTTATGAAGGACGTTTGTGAACCTTGTTCAGATAGTGTTTGTACATTGGTTTTGTGTAATGTATCAGATAACTCAATTCGAGCTATTTAAAAGAACATTACACATGCAATCCTCATATAATTATATACATCATGTATTACAATCATGTCATATAAGGGGTAAAACTCAAGCTCCCGGTCCACTCTGAAAGTGTACTGGACTCTACACTGCAGGACTTACAACTTCAGGCTACAAGGAAACATAAAACATCAAGTTCATTGGTAGTCGTCCAGTTCCTGGCTGGAGTTACTATACAATATCAGTAATAACAACAATATCTATAACCCGAAAATTGAAAATATATACATGTGTTGCCCTTACAGCTGTGACATACAGCAGCGCATAACATACATAATTATGAAGGCTATTTTCTAGTATGATTTATTTACAAAGATGAGTTAATTAGGTTTATTAAAAGATAAACCCAGGTAAACCTTCCAGAAAAGCGTTCTAGACACTACCTTAAAGTGACATAATCATCCCCCACCTATACTAATCAATGCCCCCTAATTTCAAAATACAATATTTCCGTAACTAGGTATCATTGCAAGCTTGTTGCAACAAGAATATATAAGCGAGTACAATAATATATGTATGTGTTCAAACTTTAAAAGAGGAGATGCATACTTATGATGCACATACAACCGTAAACTTAGAGTAGCTTAGAACAATCAAGTTTAGTAATGGTTTACTCCACTTAATATCTACCTGTACAATGACTTAAGAAATCGTAATAACACGATTGCAAATAAACCATACCCCCTGGTTTATTTGCAATCGTGTCATTACGATTTCTTAAGTCATGTTGACGGCAGTGAAGGGACTTGAGCTAGAGTTCGTCACGGCCACATTAGCTGGAGATTCGTCTGTAAAAACTTGCATTTGTGGTCACAGAGGTGCCTGTGCTAACCTTCCTATGGTGTAGAAATATACCTAGTTGGATGAATCTTATTGTGGCTAGCTGGTCTAGTGGTTAGCTCGACGGGCTGGAGTTTTGAGACTCTATGACCGCGGGTTCAATCCCGGCCGGGGGTATGGTTTACCTGTACAATATGTTATACCCAGACCTGGTGTTACTCACACCTTCAATAGGTACATAATCCTAACAGTGTGACTGAAAGGGTGCACAGCCACGGCAAATCTATCCTCCCTTCTTCTTCTTCTTCTTCTTCTTATGACCAGAGCTTTGGTAAGATGGGTAAGGAAGAAGGATGGGTAAGGATGGAAATATTGGAAAAGGGTGGGAGGGGGGAGAGAGGTAGGATATAAAAGGTAAGTGGCCCAACCACTTTGGTGTAATTTAAAAAGTGTACGTGAAATGATAAGATAATCTTTAAGGGATATAATACTAACCCATCAGAGTCACATAGTATATAACAGATATATAATTTACATGACTCTGAATTGGTGTAATTATACAAGTTGCAATTTCCTTTTTTTTTGCGATTGCACAACGGATATTTATGCGACAATGAAGGCAATAATTTTCTGGCCAGTTTATAGAATTACGTGACAATGGCTTCTTACAGGTGGTGTCCAGCCATGGTAAATAGCATAATTTTACATTAGATTGTTATATAAGATGTCTCCCTAGTTGGGGGCGATGATTTTCTCAGTATACATAAAAAGGGTTCTGGTGTTACCCAATCTTCTTCATCAGGGAGGTTGCTCAATATCATGGGTCGATGGTATCATCTTTATGGTTTAAAACGACGGCCCCTCTGTGGAAGAGTCATGCTTAGAGTCCTGTGAGGCGGAGTATTGATGATATAATCCGTGGTATTTACCACTTGTATAGGATGTTCTCTATCTGGCATGTATAGTTCTTGCATTGTATAGAGTTGTTTCTTTTTTAGGGTGTCAAGGCGTACATTTATGGAAGTAATATCTTGTTGTATGTGTAAATCTGCCATTTTAACTCTGTCTCTCCTCCTGAAGCGAAGAGCTCTATTCTGGACCCTTTGTAACCGTAGCATGTTGGTCTTTGTTGTTAGTGACATTGGGACACAAGGGTATTCGAGTATTGGTCTTATCATTTTATACAGATGTTTTTTGACATGTTGAGGGGCTTGATTGAATCGAAAAAGTCTGCTAGACCTGCTTTGGCTATGTTGACTTTTTAGTACATGAGATGTTGAGTGGAGCAGCCTGTCTATTTCATACCCCAAAAAATCTTGTTAGGGTTTCTAATGGCTACAGGTGTACCTCTGATGGAGATACCTCCTTTATCTTCAATTGTTGATGCAAAAACATCCTATCGTGCTAACAAGGACCTTGTCAGGATTAGTCGTAATTTCTCCATTTCTTTTCCCAATTAGATGTTCTACGAAGTTCAATATTAATTTTTTCTATGACTCTCTCATACTTGTATTTTCCTGTTACCGGAGTTGATGAGACGACATGAATAACATCATCTGCAAACTGTGTCACAATTGTATCATTAACTCTGGTTGAGGAAGGTCTTTCCCACATAAATTTTTGAACAGAATTGGACTGAGACAAGAAACCTTGTGGGACACCAGCCGTCGGTATAAAAGGCTCTCCCGACCTGCCATGAAAGGTGGGAATGTTTTTTTCTTTGAGTTAAGAAATTATATATTAATCTGAGAAAAGTCCAGTTATGGTCTGGTAGGTCAATGAGTTTGTATATAAGGCCATCATGCCATAAGCTTTTCAAAAGTTTTATGAACATCTCTGGTGGAAATTTAAAGGCAAGATTGCCCTGTTTGTTTTAGACTTGCTAGTGTCAAAATAACATTTATTGCATGATTGGTACCTCTATGTGTTCAAAAGCCAAATTGTTTTTCAGTAAACATGTGATTAAAACCCCCATTAGTAAGTTCATCTGTTGGAAATGACTTTCTCAAGAATTTTTTCCAGTGACTTCCCAAGTAAAGATAAGGTCTATAGTTCCCAGGTTGGTGGATGTCTTTATTGGCTTACCAAGAAAGATCATTCTAGCAGTTTTAAAAAACAACTGGAAAATGTCCTGGGGCCAAGATGGCATTAAAGATATTTACCAAAGACTGTTTACAATTTTTGGATAGGAACTTCATTTGTTTCATTGTTTTTCCCAGAGAGGCCAGGGGCTCTATTTCTCATTCTTCCAAAAAACCTGACTCATCTCTAGTAATAGGACAGTAAGCGGGTGGGTATCTTCAAGAGTATCGATGGAAGGGAGTTTGGGTTTTAGATCATCCAAGTTCTCATTTTCTCCATTCATTTACCAACTGATAATGATTATTGTTAAATTGACGACTGTTATTGTGGGAAAAGAATTTTCTCCCCTACATCACCCATCAAATTAGCCTGGTCCGTGGATCGTCAAGTTTAATTTCAACATCTTCATCATCCCATCAGTGAAGGTATGAACTAGGTAGTTAGGAACCTTGTGCTTTCCCCCTAAAAGTTGTCGGATCTTACTCCAAAATTTTGCTGGTTCCGTTTATACTGATTACTTGAAGAACTTTTGCAATTTCCATAAGTCCCGTTTTGTGATGACTAAACAATGTTAATTAATTCTTGCCTTAATCGGTGCAGTGTAGCTGCTGGTGGTTGTCCCCGTTTGAAGATGCCTTCGACATTCTGCTTGATAATTTTAAATTGTCTCTAATGGTATTCTTTGTGGAAGCTAATTGGCAAGTTGCATTGGTACTTCAATTATTTCGATTATTTCAGGGACCTGATTGCATCATCAAATTTCAGTGGAAGGTAATTTTCCCAAAGACACAATTTTTATCCTCACCCAGATATGCCCTGAAGGGGGCAAATCCTAGGGTGTTAAGATTGGGTTTAGGAGTTACAGGTATTCTAAATGGAGAAGTTTGTAGTTGTATTATAACAGGGATATGGTCAGATTCTACGTTTCCACCAGGAGATATAAAGACAGTGAAAGATGTCACAGTCTCTGTTTGTCAGTATATATCTGGTGTTCCTGGATAGGTCCAATGTACGATTTAAAGAATGGTCCTTGAAATGACAAGTTTCTGGCTGTCATTTATATTAAAAAAAAAATTGTTTTCCTTTTAAGTCACCCCCGTGGAATAACCAGCTCCACAGTTGAAGAGGGCAGGGGGATGAGCATTAAAATCTCCAGCTAGAATTGTTGGAATATTTCTGCTTAATATCCTATGTAGAGGAATTGATTCTATTTTATTGTGGGCTCGGGGGAAATATCTAGTTCCTATCACTAGTTGTCCATGAGACGTTGTCATTTCTATTACAAGAATGTTATCTTCATCAACATGAATATTTTTAAATGTATAGCCTAATTTAACTAAGATGGCTACACCACTAAAGGGTCCTCCTCGATTTCTCCACAGCAGAGTAACCACGTAATTTAATATGTTGATCAACTCTTGCAGCTGTCTCGTTCAAGATTATAACATCGGGATTGTAATTATGTAGTTCAACCTCAAGGAGGTAACGGTTTTTTAAAGAAATGTTGAACATTAAGTTGGAAAATTGTAATCCCCATTATTTCTTGCACTTCGCTCGTGTACTGCGGTCTGAACGCTTGCAAGTAAGTCATGTTTGATATCCACACTATTCCTGCTGGACTCAGGGGGGAGGGGGGAACTTTTTGCGTAGTTTGCTTGTGAATTAAAAATGCCATCATCTTCACTAGAGGTGGTAATATTAACAGACTCATTAAAAATCGGTTAGTCCATCATCAGAAAACTGAGGTATGATATTCCCAGTTACAGGAAAGCAGAGGCTCGTGAGAGTTAATGGGAGACTGTGGAGGCTCCAAGGGAAAAATTAGGTAGGCAAGGTGAGTTACCCTGGGAAAGTTCCTGTTTAACAGGATCAGCTTCAATAGCGGGAGAGTAGGCACCAATCTCTGGGTCATTGTTATGTTCAGGTGTTGACTTATCGGGTTGAGGGAGTTGACAACCTGGGTATGCGAGGTGGGCGATCCCTGGGCCAGGGATGACTTAGGCTTATTTTAGATGTAGAGTAGGGTACATCTTGTTATGAGAAGGTTGGGTCATAATAACCTTCACATTTTCTGGGATAGTGATGGGTGATCCTTAGCCATTAAAAAGATCATTTAAAACCTGAGAGCAGAGTTGAATGTCCCACCTGCTATGTCTTTGGCCATCATATACATTAGTTATGCTCTCGTCATATCCCCGGCTGTGGATACCTGAGACATAGGAGATGAGACTGAACCTTGTTGTTGCGTTTGTGTATGTTGTAGGTGAGGGTTAGATTGGGGCGCTTCCAAGAGGGCAGAATTTCCAAAAAATTGGAACCATTGGAAGAGACCTGAGGAGTCCCACTTGATCCAGGCAGAGCTGGGAAGGAAGTTTGGGACATCGTTGGCGGTGCCTGGGGAGTGGTCTTCTTAGAAGTGGACAGTTTCTTGGCTTCAATAATTTTCTGCATTTCCTTTTTCCTTTCAGGACAAATAGCAGAAACAGCATGATGTTTTCCGTTGCAGAGGACACATTTGGGTGTATTTTTATTATTACAACCTCGATAAGAATGTTGGCCAGAGCAAATGCTACAAATTTGCCCTTGAGTACTGCATTTGTTGGTGTTATGACCAAAGGCATAACACTTAAAACATTGTGTCACACTGACAAATCGTTCAAGAGAGATTTGGTCAGGTGTACATCTGGTGCCAAAACATTTGAAGCCATTTTGACACACTAGTTTGGCCTCATCAGGTGTCTCAAGTATTAACTTTAAGGTTACCTTGTTGTTGTTAGGTTTAGAGAATTTATATGCTTCGACAGCCCTAAATTCAGAATTCTCTGTATTAAAGTCCTCAACAATTTCATTTGCTGTGCTATGTCTCATGAAACTGTTAATTCTGGCAACAAACACAGTCCTCTGAGCTTGATAGCTCTCAGGTGCAACTGGGGTAACACCAGAAGTCTTCAGTTTTTCAAGAACATCATGCTTCAGCAGTTGAAGTAACTTCTTCTGAAGAGAGAAGTACTGCTCCAGCGTGGGTTTGAAAAACATCCACTGGAACAACAGTTGAGTTCGAGCAAATACATGCTAGAATTTCTTTCATCGACTTTTGATTTCCATCAACATGTAATCTTACTCGTATCCTCGCCATGATGTCTAGGAAGGAACATCAGGCTGAGGAGTTTCTTAACAAAAAGGGAACTTTCCTTAGTGTTATTCTAGCATCCTATTTCAGCTGACTTATGAAGGTCAGCCCCTAAGATAGCCTACCCTCGAGTAGTGAGGGGAAAGGGCCCAAGGCAAAGATCGGCCGGATTTTAAAAAAACCACACGGGCTACCGGATGGTCAAAATGCATTGTGTTAACTCGCCAAAGCGAAGTTGCCGAAAAAGAAGAAGATAGGACAGTCAGAAGGATAGCAATGTATGTAGTGTGTTAAGTGTGTGGGCCAGTGTTGATGTTTGGGTGAGGGGAGGATGGGGAAGGATGGGGGGATGGGGATGAGAGGGGTGAACAAGCAAGCAAGTCACCGCCTTACCCTCTTGATGGGATGGGGCTCGAAGTGACTGCAAGCAAGTTTCCTCTCAGCTCTGGTGAAGAACTACTCAGGATAACCCAAGAAAAATCTCGAGCAACAGTGTTCATAGTTGCTCAGCTGAAGAGCAGGAACGACGACATCTTCTCTCCACGGCGGCTGGGCTGCTTCCTATTTGTCTCTATCCTCCCAGTACTTTATTCCTGAAATCGTGAGTGTTGCAACTAGTATATACAGTGGTCCCTCAATAATCGACTGGCCTGAAAGTCGACCATTTCGGAAATCAACCGGTTTTTTCGACAAAATATTGACTCGGAAATTGACCGAAATTCGTTTATCGACCCGTCTCGACCCGTCGTCCCAGACGCGTATGCACAAGGTAAGCGGGCCTCGACCCGCCTCAGCCTTCCTTCCCAGCCAGTGTGCCATTGTTTACCAGTTAGCGGCGGTCCTCTCACGTGCTCCAGTGAAATATTTCATATTTCATTTATTTTAGTGCTTGCAAGTTATTTAAGTGCTAAATAAGCTACCATGGCTCCAAAGAAAGCTCCTAGTGCCAAACCTTTGGTGCCTTCTTCAGAAATTAAGGAGATTTTTACTATGTGGGGTAAGATGGAAAGATTTATGGAGAAACATCACCCAGAGAAGGATGTTGCAAGCCATATCGGCAACTTGTACAGTGACAGAGTCTTGGCCCATTTTAGGGAAGTTTTAAAGAGATGCCAGAAACAGAGCTCTCTGCACAGTTATTTTGTGAGACAGGACTCCAGTGACTCTCAAGCTGGTCCTAGTGGCATTAAGAAACAGAGAAAAGAAGCAACCCCAGAAAAGCAAATGGTACCTGAGGTGTTGCTGGAAGGGGATTCCCCTTCCAAACTATAAACAATCCACTCTCACCTCCTCCTCCAGTCTCCCATACACTAAGAAGAATCTCCAATAAAGGTAAGTGTTATGCTGTTAATGTTTCATTCATCATTTCCCATTGTATTGTTTATGTACTACATGAATATTTCATGTAAAAAATTTTTTTGTTTTAATACTTCTGGGTGTCAGGAACGGATTAATTGTATTTACATTATTTCTTATGGGGAAAATTGATTCGTAAATCGACCATTTCGATAATCGACCGGCTTCCAGGAACGGATTACCGTCGATAATCGAGGGACCACTGTATATATAAATCCTTAACACGCCCTTCCAACACCCAAACCCCCCCCCCTCTCCTCCCCAGCATTGTTCCTCATATAAGTGAGTGCCACAATATGTTTTGCATAGATTACATACAATACTATTGTTAAATATTAAAAACATGTGTCCCAAAAAACACAAACGCCTTAACAAATTAAAACACCATTCGCCTGTGTGTAAAAGGGAACAGGTATTTTGTTCCAGGTGTTAAACCATACCACTAAACCTCATACCTAAACCACTAATTTTACAACAATACAAATATGCAGGGTCACAGCACCCCACTACCAATTTCGTTGAACAGCAATTAAATTTAACATGGGTATAAAATTAACACAGTACTGTGCCTAACCCGATATCCCAAGGTTTACTTACCATGGTTAGAAAGGTTATCCTGTATGCAGGAAACATAACCATAGGTTAAACAAGTTTATCAGATCTCATTCCTTCACATCATCCATTCCCCACACATTATTCACACAACTTTGCTGCTGAACCACCTTACCCTCATACATCCCTCGGAAGGAGACCAACTCTTTGCCCGCCCCCTGGGTTCACGAGGAGGCGACCCACAGTGAGATTCCGCTAACCCTCCGAGAAGCTGGTTGCCCACCGCCCCCCATAGACTTGTTTATTCCTACACATCGTTCTATAAAACCTTGCCGCTAACGCTTTTATCCTCAAATCTCCCCTTACCTCATCACCCAAGAAACATATAAATAATCCACTATGATATACATTAATTAAAGCCCTTCCCACATCCCTTGGCACCCCATTTACATCCAACAATAAAGCCTGTAAGAACGACCACTTCCCCCAAAGTCTGATAACACCCCCCCATCCATAATCTAGCCCCCCTCCAAAAAGGGACAAAAAAATACCGCATGAAAAGCTGTTTCGACATGAGGCTTCCCTTACAAGACCCATTTCACGCAGCTCATCCTTAGAGGCCAAAATTCCATAATAAAATGATATACTAACTCCCTTACCCTCGCTGGTATCCTAAGCAAGCTAAACTCCCTCCAAATGGTCTGCCAGTCATATGTTAGGTATACAGCGAACCCTTGTAAGATACCCTGACCCCCCAGAGCACACACCAACCTTTTTACCTTTAATTTGGACACCTGTCTTAGTCAATAAAAACCTCAACATATTCTCACAATCTCTCAAATCCCTACCATGCCACCATCTACGTGCATCCTCCATCACCCTGCCCACCCTAATACCCTGATCTCCCCTGCCCGTATATACCTTTGTTTAATATATATAGCCATTACTCTAGGACCCAACGCCAACAGGCCGAGACCCCTCGTCGCACATTCATCATTACTACTTCCTTACGTAACCAAGCCCTCCCAAACCCCCAGACATACCTTAAAACCCTTCTTTGGATTTCCAAAATGTTCTGTACTCTTAAAGGAAACACCTTGCCACCCCCCACACCTTACTATAGACCAGCGAGTTAACCACTAATACTCTGTTGTAACACTACATCCCTAGCCCTTAAACTTGTAAGCATAACCAAAACCCTGCTTGTAACTAATTCTGAATTGACCCTCCTGCATTCTTGCACCTCTGCCATGTACCATACCCCACATACCCTAATTCTGTCAACTACTGTCCATCCCAACCCCTCCCACAATCTCTCACCAATCCAATTCTTCACCTCTAATAATTTCGACTTCATTATATTGACTCTCATACCTGTAGCATCCCCAAAAATCTGAATTACTCCACCGACCATCCTTAAATCTCCCTCACCCATTACAAGTACAGTAGTATCATCCACATACCCAACAATACCCCCCCTGCAACCCATCATCCCTTGTCTATCCATCACCTCATCCACAAGCCCATAGAAAGGATTCTGCACACAGGCAAACAGCAACTGAGAGAGTGGACAACCCTGTCGCAAACCTCTCTCCATCAGTACTGGGTCCCCCAACCTCCCATTAACCTCTACCCTCATCACCACTCCCTCAGACAAGGTTTGCACCCATCTCACCCCCCCAACCCATCTTCTCCAAACAAACTCTTAAGAAATTCCTGTTCGCACAATCATATGCATTAGCCCAATCTAATCCGAGTATTCCCCCTCCTGGACATCTCTCAATAAATTCCCTTATATGACAATGACCATCCCTCATACTTCGCCCCGGGATGCCATATTGCCCCAATGTATCACTGATCCTATCACCTTCTTCAGTCTATTGCCCAGAATTTTAGCAAAAATTTTATAATCCGAACATAGTAAGGACAACGCTCGGTAATCACTCAATACTTTCCCCTCTTCCTTTTTCGGCACTAAAACAACGATCCCAGTATTTTGTGACTTCCCCATCCTCTCACTGCTCAACATATAATTCAAGACCCCCACCAAACAATGCCTAATACACTCCCAATTAACTATATAAAAATCGTTCAGTATCCAATCTATGCCTGGTGTCTTACCCTGACTCATCCTGTAAAACCGCCTCCTCCACCTCCCATCTCACTAATACTACCCTCCAACGTTTCCCTTTCTTGCTGTCCTAATACAATGTTCCTCCCCATGTCCCCAAAAAATTCCTCCGTGACTTCTTACCCTCTTCTCCTCCATTTCTCCTTAAACCAATAATCTGCACAAACACTGATGCTGTCCGTATTGGAAAGGCCTTGTTAATCCACATAACCTCTCCCCCTCGAATCGACCACTAGATGTGCTATGGTAGTCACCATCTGCCTTTCCTTAAATTTCTTCAGGATGTACCCTGATGATCTGTCTCCCTTTAATACATCCTCCAATCCTGCCCTAACTCTAATTGCATTAAACCTTTCATTATGTATCTCCGCAATTCGACTCCCTAGACCCTCCATATCCCCTCTCATGCCATTGCTGCCCCCTCCCGTAACAATCATTCAATTGTCCCTCTAGGTAGTTCTGTAACCCATACCAGCACCATGCCTGTTCCCTGCCACGTACCCTAAAAGACTCTGTAATCCCTATCTTAGCCCTCATCTCCCACCATTCAAGCAAATTCATCTCCCCATCCCTAGTATCCCAGAACACCTTCCACCAATCCTTGAAGGATAAGCCTTCATCCCCCTCCTGTAGGAGCCTCACATTCAATTTCCAATACCCTGCATATATACACACTATACCATCCACCCTTAGATCAGCTATCACTGCTCTATGGTCTGAAAACCCGACATCGAAAGTCCTTACCCTCTCCACACCTATCCCCTGCATGACATAAACCTATCTAAACTCCCCTCTTAACCCCTACGAATGTATATGTTCTCTACTCCATACCCCCCCTCCCCACTACATCTACAAAACCCCCATGTCCCTTGGCATATCCCTCAGAGCTCCCAATACACATCCTTGCCTCCCTCAGTATCACATCCACATGCCTAATCGCACAATCCCAATCACCCCAAGCATGAAAAGAAGG